>CANJKZ010000729.1:915000-1445024 GCA_947471745.1 Closterium sp. Naga37s-1 | reverse complement strand
AGGCAGTGCAGAGGGAATGGTGGATGGTGAGGGTCCTTAAGGCTTTGAACCACGAGGGATGGAGGCTGCTGAGTTTCCGGTTGGCACGCTCCAGGTGCAGCTGCTGCAGCTAGGTGACTTTTGAGTCGACTCAAAAGTCACCTCGTTACAATGGATGGTGAGGGTCCTTAAGGCTTTGAACCACGAGGGATGGAGGCTGCTGAGGTGCCAGTTGGCACGCTCCAGATGCAGCTGCTGCAGCCGCGGGCAGTGCTGGAGAAACACTGGGGAGATGCGCTCGTGCTGCTCTGCTGCATGCCGCTGCTGCTCCTCATGCTGCTGCTGCTGCTGCTGCTGCTACTGCTGCTGCTGCTGCTCCTCATGCTGCTGCTGCTGCTGCTGTTCCTGGGCATGCCCATATGGGTCTTCCCAGTGGGATGCATCCGTGGGAGTGGGCCCCAGACGAAGGGAGGTGAGGGAGTGGCCAGAGGCTCTCATGGTGCTGCCGAAGCTGTGCAGGTCCGCCACGGTGTGGAAGCGCAGGTGGGCTTTCGAGCTCTGATGGGTGGGGAGAGAGAAGCACTGGGGATGAGGTGAGGAGGGTTTTTCGAAAATTCTCAAAAAACACAGAGGCTATCATTGTGTGGCCGAAGCTGTGCAGGCCCACCAAGGTGTGGTGTGGAAGCGCAGGTGAAGTTCCGGGCTCTGATGGGTGGTGAGAGAGAAGCACCGGAGATGAAGTGAAGAGCGGGAGAGGTAAGAAATTTAGAGAACACGCACACACACACACACACACACACACACACACACACACACACACACACAACGGCTAGCATGGTGCTGCTGAAGCTGTGCAGGTCAGGCAAGGTGTGGAAGCGCAGGTGGGCTTTTGAGCTCTGATGGGTGGGGAGAGAGAAGCAGTGGAGATGAAGTGAAGAGTGGGAGAGGTGGGAATTTTAGAGAACACAAAGGGGCTAGCATTGTGTTGCTGAAGCTGTGCAGGTCAGGCAAGGTGTGCAAGTGTAGGCGCACTTCCTAGCTCTGGTGGGTGGGGAGAGTGAAGTACCGGTGATGAGGTGAAGAGCTTTTTCTGAGAATTCTAAAACAACACAGAGGCTCTCATTGTGCCGCTGAAGCTGTGCAGGTCCACCAAGGTGTGGTGTGGAAGTGCAGGTGGGCTTCCGAGCTCTAAGGGGTGGGGAGAGAGAGAAGCACTGCAGATGATTAGAAGGGCAGGAAAGGTGAGATCACGGAGATGAGAGGAGGAGAGGAGGGAGGAGGGAAATGTAAGAAGATTTGATCTCCTGTCTGCAGCACCCACTCTCATTCCACGCCCTTCTCACCCCTCTCATCCCTCTCACCCCTCTCATCCCTCTCACCCCTCTCACCCCTCTCACCCCTCTCAACCCTCTCACCCCTCTCATCCCTCTCATCCCTGTCATCCCTCTCGTCTCGTCCCTCTCGTCCCTCTCGTCCCTCTCGTCCCTCTCGTCCCTCTCGTCCCTCTCGTCCCTCTCGTCCCTCTCGTCCCTCTCGTCCCTCTCGTCCCTCTCGTCCCTCTCATCCCTCTCATCCCTCTCATCCCTCACCCTAAACCCTAAATCCGAAACCCTAAACCCTAACCCCTGAACCCTGAGCCCATGCATTCTCTTTCAGGCCGCCCTCATCCTCTCGGATAGCCATCGCCAGCGGAGACCGAGGGCCGCGGAGACTGAGGGCAACGGAGACAGAGGGCGGCAGAGACAGAGGGCGGCGGAGACAGAGGGCGGCGGAGACAGAGGGCGGCGGAGACTGAGGGCGGCGGAGACAGAGGGCGGCGGAGACTGAGGGCGGCGGAGACTGAGGGCAGCGGAGACAGAGGGCGGCGGAGACAGAGGGCGGCGGAGACAGAGGGCGGCGGAGACAGAGGGCAGCGGAGACAGAGGGCAGCGGAGACAGAGGGCGGCGGAGACAGAGGGCGGCGGAGAAAGAGGGCAGCGGAGACAGAGGGCGGCGGAGACTGTGGGAGGCGGAGATAGAAGGCGGCGGAGACTGAGGGCAGCGGAGACAGAGGGCGGCGGAGACAGAGGGCGGCGGAGACAGAGGGCGGCGGAGACAGAGGGCAGCGGAGACAGAGGGCAGCGGAGACAGAGGGAGGCGGAGACAGAGGGCGGCGGAGACTGAGGGCGTTTGAGACAGAGGGCGGCGGAGACAGAGGGCAGCGGAGACAGAGGGCAGCGGAGACAGAGGGCGGCGGAGACAGAGGGCGGCGGAGACAGAGGGCGGCGGAGACAGAGGGCAGCGGAGACAGAGGGCGGCGGAGACAGTGGGAGGCGGAGACAGAGGGCGGCGGAGACCGAGGGCGGCGGAGACTGAGGGCGGCGGAGACTGAGGGCGGCGGAGACTGAGGGCGGCGGAGACTGAGGGCGGCGGAGACTGAGGGCGGCGGAGACTGAGGGCGGCGGAGACTGAGGGCGGCGGAGACTGAGAACGACGTGCACACGCTCTCCAGAAGGACTTTGATGCGCCTAAAAAAAGCCGCGTGAGCTGAGACGACTTCTGAGGAGCCGCAAAAGTCGGCGAAGAGTGGAGGACGGCGTGCACAGGTTCTCTAGAAGGGCCGCTAAAAGCAGAAAACAAAATGTTTGCTGGAAGAAGCTACCAAACGACAGCGCCACGCCGGAACGGGGAGAGGATGGGTCGTCTCGGAGTCGCTCGGATGCACTACGTCTCCAGGTGATGCCGCGACTGAAGCAGACCTAGGACCATGTGGCAGTCACAGGATTTAGAACCAACAGTCCGTGAACTGAAATCTAAAATGCCCGTTACATGGCTGTGCGGGGTTCGTTATGCTGAATGGCTCGAAGAAATCCACCCTCCATGTCTTGATGTCGAAATTCGTCAGATCCAAATGGACTCAGGCGAAAAACTTGCAGCAGGTAACGTGCTTGTGTCGCAAGTGGTGCTGACTTCGCTCTTATCTGACTTGATTCACACAGTTGCTGAAACTCTGATGCCCACGAGTTTTTCAACGGTGAAATAAAGTTTTACATCGGAAAAGAAGGATATTGAGCAAACGAAGGGAAAATTGATCCACCCTTCAGATAACCAAGCCACGGGGGACAATGCGAACTTGGTGCCAAAGCAAATTCGGATCTCAACTAGAGTATTGCTGCAACTATCAAACCTTGGTTGTTTCGATTTAGATGGGCAACACAAACCACCGAAGAGAACGAAGCGGATGATGCCAAGGAATATCCTAGCAGAAACGGGTCGTCAGGCCTTTCAAACCATTGACGACTTGACAACATGCTGCCCCGGGCATAAAAAAACTAAAACCCTATCGGATGGCATGCCATCCGAGGGAGACATCTGTCAAAGTAACGAACGAGAATGAATGAACCCCACTACAGCCTACACAAATGTATAAGCTATAATGTTCTGACGAACCCCCTCAGGCAAAGTGGGGGAGAACAAGTGGTCACAAGACCAGTCAAGAAAAGCAAATCAAGCTCAGGGTGGATCACAAAGTCACCACACAGTCCGAGCACAAGCAAAGGGCCACGTAGGCTTAGTGGGGTACACACTGTGGGGTACAACCCCTTGGGTTTCTTCTTTGTACCAACCCTCTCGATAGTCGATATCACTTTTTGCCTAAGATTCTAACAACATGTAGAGTTATATAAAGAGAACAAACAAGACAGTGATCATACCCTAGCAAGTGCAAGCAAGCAGGTATATATATAGATCACAGTACAAGCAGAGTCAAGCAGTAAGCAAGTGAGGCAAAGTAGGCACAAGGCCTAACACAGTAACAAAGCGCTGATGATCACCACGCGGAAGTGCCTTGGTGAAGACATCAGCAGTGTTGGCCCGAGTGGTCACGTAAGCAAGACGAAGCTGGCCACGCTGCTGCAACTCTCGAGCAAGGAAGTATCGCAAAGCGATGTGCTTCGTTCTGTGCTCCAGTCTGTGCTCCTGACACAAGGCAATCATGGCCTTGTTGTCTACGTACAGAATTGGAGGCGAACGAGGCTGCTCTCCCAAGTCGGTCAGCAAGTAGGTGAGCCAGCGGAGCTCCTGAGCAGCCATAGCCCCGGCGTAGATCTCAGCCTCACAACTGGAGCTGAGAACCGAAGACGAGCGGGTAGACTGCCACGACACAGAGCCAGAACCAAGACTGAAGGTGTAACCCTGTGACGACCGCTGCGTAGCTGAGTCGTCAACCCAGGAGGCGTCTGCGTGACCGGTGAGAACAACTGGACCCCGTCCTCCAAGCACGAGCCCCATGCCCGACGTACTGCACAGGTAACGCAGTACCCTCTTCGCAGCATCCCAGTGCACCTTTCGGTGCCTACCGGGAGCCACGTAGCGAGCCAGAAGGCTGAGAGGGTACACGAGGTCAGGTCGTGTGCAAGTCATCAGGTACATGAGGCAACCCACAAGCTCTGGGTACGGACCACTCGGCTCTACGGACTCGTCCGAAGGTGGAGCTGAGAGTGAGTGGCTGGTAGACAGAGGAGTGGGCTGTGGCGAGGAGAACTGGAAGCCAAAGCGCTGAAGGACCTGGTGCACCATGTGTGACTGAGTCAGGGTAATGGTGCGCCGAGCTATGTCCCGGGTGATCCGCAAGCCAAGATAGCTGCGCAGTTCACCCAGGTCAGTGCAGGTGTGTCTCTTCTGCAGCTCCGACTTCACAAGGGTCAAAGCCTCAGTGTCAGGAGTGGCAAAGACGAGGTCGTCGACGTAGACGAGGACGTAGAACGGCGGCAGCGAGGTGTCGGTGCGTAGAAACAGCGACGGGTCCGCAGTAGAAGGAGCAAACCCAAGAGCCGCAAGTGTAGTCCTCAGTGTGTCGTGCCACTCGCGAGGTGCCTGACGGAGACCGTAGAGTGGCCGCCGAAGACTCCACTGAGTACCTGCAGGGAAAGACTCAGTGAAACCAGATGGGCGGCGCAACCAGATCTCCTCGTGCAGGCTGCCCTGCAGAAACGCTGTGCTGAAGTCCAGAGAGTGCAACTCGTAGTCACGCTGAGCAGCGACGTGCAGCAACACCCGAAGAGTAGTCATCTTCGGGGTGGGGGAGAAGGTCTGGAAGAAGACAACTCCCTGTCGCTGACTGAAGCCTAGAGCAACGTAACGCGCCTTGAAGGCAGGCGGAGAACCTGGCGGCCGCTTCACCCTGAAGATCCACATGCCATCGACTATGTTCGCCCCAGGTGGGGAAACCTCGTCGACGTAGGTGCCTGTGGACTTCCAGGATGCCATCTCTGCATCCATGGCTGCCTGCCACTGAGAGGAGTACGGACCCGTAATCGCCTCTGCGTAAGAGCGCGGGGTCGGGATGTCTGGTGCATCCGGGTCTCCCTCAGGGGCAAGCAGCATGGAAGCGAAACGAGGTACAGCAGCTGCAAGACACTCAAAGTCCTCCTGCCTGTCCTCAAGGACGTCCGTGCCAAGAGCACACTCACCCCCGACGGACGGAGGACTGGCACACATAGACTCAGCAACTAGAGCAGTGGCGTAGTCGAGACGGCAGGAAGCAGCAAAGTCAAGCAGCTCAGCAACGAGACCAGACGCAGCAGCAGACTCAAAGGAAGGGTCTATGACAGCAGTGGCGAGAAGACGAGAGACAGTAGGACTAACAGCACGAGCGCAGTCAGACTCAGGGTCAGGGACCTCAGGAAGAGAGGACTCAGGAGGAGCAGGCAGAGGAATACGCAGTGGAACAGAGGAAGGACGGAGTGCCATAGCGTGCGTGCCGGGAACAGGAGGAGGACGCGAACGAGGAGCGCGACGAGCAGTGCGAACAGGCGAGACAGGACGAGACGCAGGCTCACGACGCTCTGTAAGACCGCCTGACTGCTCAGTGTAGGAAAGAGGGAGCAGGGAGCGGGGAGACGGGCTGTAACGGCGACTGCGATTGGTCAGGCGGATGACACAGGAGAGGAGGAGTAAGGCCGGTAGAAGACGGGGTACAAAGAACCTGCTGAAGCAGGGGAACGAAGTACGGTCGCGGCCGCTCAGTGCCTCCAGCACCTCCAGCGCAAGGGTCAACAGCTCCAGTGTCTCCAGCTCCAGCTCCGGCAGCTCTAGCGCCGCCTGCGACAGGGCCTACAGCTCCAGCACCCTCAACACCATTAGTCCCGGCAGCTCCAATACCCTAGGTACGAGCACCTCCAGGACCAGGGGTCGCAGCACCTCCAGCACCTCTAGCTCCAGCAGCAACTCCAGCACCTCCAGCTCCAGCAGCTCCAGCACCTCCAGCCCCGGTGGCTCCACTCCAAAGGCGTGCGCGTCGAACAAACCACTCACACAGCTGCTGCGGAGACAATCTCGGCGAAGCACCAGCAGAACCTCCAGAGGAAGCAGCACCCTGAGGCTCAGCACCCCCAGACTCCGCACCCTCCGACGCAGCACCCCCAGGCTCAACACCCTCAGGCTCAGCACCCCCAGTCCCAACAACACCAGGCTCAACACCCCCAGTCTCAGCACCCTCAGACCCAGCACCCCCAGTTTCAGCACCCTCAGACCCAGCACCCCTAGGCTCCGCACCCCCAGACACAGCAACCCCAGACGCAGCACCTCGAGCAGCACCTGAGCCGACAGCTACCTGAACAGGCGCAGGACCAGGGAGAGGGTCTACCTGAGACATACCCGAGGGAGCAGGACCCTAGGGCGGGAGGGGGTCTACCGGAGGGGGACCGGGAGCAAGAAAGAGAGGCGGGGGCGGGGGAGGGGTAGAGTGGTAGGGGAAGAGACGGTAGAAGGGAACCGACTCGTCGAATGTGACGTCCTGAGACGAGAGAACACGGCGCGAGGTAGGGTGGTAAAACTGCCAGCCAGGCGCGTCAGGGACAAAGCCAAGGAAGACCCAGGGGATAGCACGAGGGGAGAGCTTGTCTGCAGAAGTATCGCGAACAAAGGCACGAGACCCCCAGACCCAGAACACTGACGCATCGCCAACCTCCCCCGTCCAACGCAGTGTGAGCGAGGTCTCCGGCAAGGAGACACGGGGCCAGAGGTTGAGCTGATGCGCAGCGTACTGGACCGCAAACGGCCACAGAAAATGGGGAGCAGCCGCATGGATCATGGAGGTACGAGCGACCTCCATGACTAAGCCAATGCGGCGCTCAGCAATCCCATTTTGCTAAGGGGAGTCCGGAAGCGTGAACGAGAAGAGAATGCCCTCCCCACGAGAAAACTCCCTCAAGAGGTTGGAGGAGAACTCACCACCCCTGTCAGAGTGCAGACGCAAGACAGGAAGGTCCTGGCCGAAGCGCTCGCGGAGCTGGAGACGGACAGTGCGGATCCAAGGGATCAAGACATCAACGACCTGACCCTTGCTGCGCAAGGGGAAGACCGTGGTGTACCGCGTGTAGTCGTCAATAACCAGCAGAAAGTAGCGCTCGCGGCTCTGACCACTGACGCGGGCTGGGTCCCACACGTCCATGTGGAGAGTCCGCAGGGGAGCAGCCATCGGGGGAAACGAGGAGGAGTGAGGAGCGGCGCGCTGCCGCCCCTCGACGCAAGGGAGGCAAGGCGGGGCAGGTGAGGGTGGCAGGGGAGGCAAAGACCTGGGAAGACCAGAGACAAGAAGACGAGAGTGCATGCCACGAAGACGTGGCAGGGAGGGGTGACCCAGGCGGTGGTGCCACAGAAGAGTCTAGTGCGACAGGAGGCGACACGAGCAAGAGGCGGCTACCTGACCTGACGCGGACACCTGAGCAGACGTAGCAACCTGAGGAGGCTCGGTAGCCAGCGAGTACAAACTCGACCCTGGCCGACGAGTGAACGTAGCCAGGTGACGCCCCGTCCGTGTGCACGTGCAGATGGACACACGCTGACCCCCAGGAGTGTTGGTAGTGACCATCGCATCCTGAAGGGCAGCGGTACTCACCAAGCTCGTAGAGAATGAGGGGAGGTGAAGACCCGACAATGAGCCAGACAGAACCACCGGACACGGGAGGACAGTGGAGGAACGGGCCACGACCGGTCCCCCGGAGGGGTCAGCCAACCGGACCGGGACAGGTGCAGGAAGAGGAGTGAAGGTGGTGCTGTCACGAAAGAAACAGCGCGAGGCGCCGGAGTCCAACGTGAAGGTGTGCAAGGCCTCAGTAGGCGCAGTACCAGGGAGAGTACCAGACTCACTAGCACCTAGAGCAGCAGCGGCTATACTTGGGTTAGGCGGCACACACAGGTAATAGTCACCCTCAGCACTAACAGACAAAGCATACATAGCAGAGAGAATAGAATCAAAGTCTAGGTCAAAGATAGCAATCCTAGACTTAAGCAGATCTGCCCAGCGTGGAAGCTCGACATCGTCACCAAACTCAGCACGCCAAGCGTCGTCGAGGCGGGAGAAGCAGTGGTGTTGAGTGTGGAGTCGCTCGCAAGTCTGACCAGCATGGTCGCCCGTGCGAATGACATACGGGCAACTACTCCCAGACGACCCACGCAGAAACCACTCACGAAGCTGCTGGGAAGACAGGGTCTCGCTACGACGCTGCTGCTGTTGACGCTGGCCACCACCAGAAGCGGTATGCGAGCGCCAGTCCCACCGCCACCAGTCCCACCGCCTCCGCTGCCGACACTCCCACCGCTGCCTCCACCACCACCACCAGAGCCCCCACTCCCGCCACCACTCCCTGTTAGAATAAGGAACGGAATGAATGAACTAGGAAGCAGGTGGGTACAAGTAGGAAACCTAAAAGTGTTGTACCCTATAAGAACTACCCCACTACAGCCTAAACAGACTATAGCATATATAAGTTTGACACACCCCCATAGGCAAAGTGGGGGAGAACAAGAGGTCACAAGACCAGTCAAGAAAGGCAAAGCAAGCTCAGGGTGGATCACAAAGTCACCACGCAGTCTGAGCACAAGCAAAGGGCCACAAGGCCAGTTCACATGCAGAGTTATATAAAGGAAAGCAAACAATACAGTGAACACAACCTAGCAAGTGTAAGCATGCAGGTATAAGTATATAGAGTACAGTACAAGCAGAGTCAAGAAGTCAGCAAGTGAGGCACAGTAGGTACAAGGCCTAGAACAGTGCAGAAACGCTGATGATCACAAGGCTGAAGTGCCTTGGTGAAAACATCAGCAGTGTTGGCCTGAGAGGCCACGTAAGCAAGACAAAGCTGGCCACGCTGCTGCAACTCTCGAGCAAGGAAGTAGCGCAGAGCAATGTGCTTCGTTCTGTGCTCCAGTCTGTGCTCTTGACACAAGGCCAGCATGGCCTTGTTGTCGACGTACAGAACTGGAGGAGAACGAGGCACCTCTCCCAAGTCGGTCAGCAGGTAGGTGAGCCAGCGTAGCTCCTGTGCAGCCATGGCCCCAGCGTAGATCTCAGCCTCACAACTGGAGCTGAGAACAGAAGAAGAACGGGTAGACCGCCAAGAGACAGAACCGGAGCCAAGACTGAAGGTGTAACCCTGTGACGACCGCTGCGTAGCCAAGTCGTCAACCCAGGAGGCGTCAGCGTGACCAGTGAGGACAACTCGAGCCCGTCCTCCAAGCACGAGCCCCATGCCCGATGTACTGCACAAGTATCGCAACACCCTCTTCGCAGCATCCCAGTGCACCTTTCGGTGCCTACCGGGAGCCACGTATTGAGCCAGAAGGCTGAGAGGGTATGCGAGGTCAGGTCGTGTGCAAGTCATCAGGTACATGAGGCAACCCACAAGCTCTGGATATGGGCCACTCGGCTCTACGGACTCGTCGGAAGGTGGAGCTGAGAGTGAGTGACCGGTAGGCAGAGGAGTGGACTGTGGCGAGGAGTACGTGAAGCCGAAGCGCTGAAGGACCTGCTGCACCATGTGTGACTGAGTCAAGGTAATGGTGCGCTGTGATCTGTCCCGGGTGATCCGCAAGCCAAGATAGCTTGTCAGCTCCCCCAGGTCGGTGCACGTGTGTCTCTTCTGCAGCTTGGACTTCACGTGGGCGAGTGCCTCAGTGTCAGCAGTAGCAAAGACAAGATCGTCTGCGTACACGAGAACGTAGAACGGCGGCAGAGTGGTGTCAGTGCGTAGAAACAGAGAAGGGTCACCAGTGGAAGGAGCAAAACCAAGAGTAGCTAGAGTGGTCCTCAGAGTGTCGTGCCACTCACGGGGTGCCTGGCGGAGACCGTAGACTGGCCGGCGGAGGCTCCACTGGGTACCAGCAGGAAACGACCCAGTGAAGCCAGGTGGGCTGCGCAGCCAGATCTCCTCGTGCAGGCTGCCCTGTAGGAAGGATGTGCTGAAGTCAAGCGAGTGGAGCTCGTAGTCACGCTGAGCAGCTACGTGCAGCAGTACCCGAAGAGTGGTCATCTTCGGGGTAGGGGAGAAGGTCTGGAAGAAGTCAACTCCCTGTCGCTGACTGAAGCCACGTGCAACGTAACGCGCCTTGAAGACAGGCGGAGAACCCGGCGGCCGCTTCACCCTGAAAATCCACATGCCACTGACGATGTTCGCCCCAGGTGGGGGAACCTCGTCGACGTAGGTGCCTGTGGACTTCCAGGAAGCCATCTCGGCGTCCATGGCTGCCTGCCACTGAGAGGAGTAGGGACCCTCTATCGCCTCTGCGTAAGAGCGCGGGGTTGGGATGTCTGGTGCATCCGGGTCTCCCTCAGGGGCAAGCAGCATGGACACGAGATGAGGTACAGAAGCAGCAAAGCACTCAAACTCCTCCTGTCTGTCCTCAAGAACGTCCGTGCCAAGAGCACACTCACCCTCGACGGACGGAGGACAGACAGACGCAGACGCAGACTCAGCAACAAGACTTGTGGCGTAGTCTAGGCGACAGGCTTCAGCAAAGTCAACAAGCTCAGCAACGAGAGCAGACGCAGCAGTGGACTCAAACAGAGGGTCAGTGACAGCAGTGGCCAGGAAGCGCGTGACAGTAGGACTAGCAGCACGAAGGGAGTCAGACTCCGGGTCCGGACCGTCAGGAAGAGAGGACGCAGGAGGAGAGGGCAGAGGGACACGCTGTGGAGCAGTGGAAGGACGCAGTGTCATAGAGTGAGTGCCAGGAACAGGAGGAGGACGCGGACGCAACACACGACCAGCGCGAGCAGTGCGGACATGCGACGCAGCACGAGACACAGGCGACACAGGACGCGACTCAGGCTCACGACGCTCCGTAAGACCTCTAGTCGGTCCAGAGTAAGGAGAAGGACCAGGCAGTGGAGAGGACGGCGGTAACGGCGACTGTGACTGGACAGGCGGTGGACTTAGTAATGGAGTAGTAGGACCAGGAGAAGGCGGTAGACCAAGAACCTGCTGAAGGAGTGGAACGTAGTACGGCCGCGGCCGCGCAGCGCCTCCAGAAACAGCAGAGACAGCACCAGTACCTCCTCTAGCAGCTTCAGCAGCACCAGCACCAGCAGCACCTCCAGGAGCTCCAGCACCAGCAGCACCTCCAGCAGCTCCAGCACCAACAGCACCTCCAGTAGCCCCAGCACCAGCAGCACCTCCAGCAGCTCCAGTACCAGCAGCACCTCCAGCAGCTCCTGCACCAGCAGCACCTCCAGCAGCACCAGCACCAGCAGCACCGCCAGTAGCCCCAGCACCAGCAGCACCTCTAGCAGCTCCAGCACCAGCAGCACCTCCAGTAGCTCAAGCACCAGCAGCACCTCCAGCAGCTCCAGCACCAGCAGCACCTCCAGCAGCTCCAGCACCAGCAGCACCTCCAGCAGCACCAGCACCAGCAGCTCCAGTACCGCCAGTACAAACGCCTCCAAGACCAGCGGCTCCAGCACCAATAGCACCAGTAGCACGGCAACAGCGTCGAGCGTACCACTCACGAAGCCGCTGCGGAGAGAGGGGCTCCCGCCGCAACGGGGCACCCGGAGAACCTCCAAACTCAGCACACGCAGGCTCAGCACCCCAAGACGCAGCACCCCCAGAGTCAGCACCACCAGTCTATGCACCCCCAGGCTTAGTACCCCCAGGCTCAGCACCCCCAGTCCCCGCACCCGCAGGCGCAGCACCCCTAGCAGCACCTGAGTCGACAGCTACCTCGACCGGCTCGGCAGGGTCTACCTGAGACACACCTGAGGGTGCAGGACCCTGAGGGGGGAGGGGGTCTACAGGAGGAGTACCTGGTACCACGAAGAGTGGCGGTGGGGGGAGAGAGGCAGCGAGGACAGAACACGGCGCGAGGTGGGGTGGTAGAACTGCCACCCTTGTGCGTCAGGGGGGAAGCCAAGGAAGACACAAGGAACGGCACGGGAGGACAGCTTGTCCGCAGAAGTATCGCGGACAAAAGCTCGAGATCCCCAGACACGGAACGCAGACGCATCGCCAACCTTCCCTGTCCACCTCAGAGTAGGTGTGATCTCCGGCAAGGAGACACGAGGCTGAAGGTTGATCTGATGCGCCGCGTACTGAACCGCGAACGGCCACAGAAAATGGGGAGCAGCCGCATGGATCATGGACGTACGAGCAACGTCCATGACCATGCCAATGCGGCGCTCAGCAATTCCATTTTGCTGTGGGGAGGCCGGAAGCGTGAACGTCTGGCGGATGCCCTCCGCACGACAGAAGGCCCTCAGGAGGTCGGAGGAAAACTCACCACCTCTGTCTGAGTGCAGACGCAGAAAAGGGAGGTCCGAGCCGAAACTCTCACTGAGCTGACGATGAGCACCGCGGATCCAGTCGATCAACACCTCAGAGACCTCACCCTTGCTGCGCAAGGGGAAGACTGTGGTGTAACGCGAGTAGTCGTCAACGACCAGTAGGAAGTAACGCTCGTGACCCTGGCCACGGACGCGGGCTGGGCCCCACACGTCCATGTGAAGAGTCTGCAGAGGAGCCTCAGTCGGAGGGAACGTGGAGGAGTGAGGAGCAGCGCGCTGCCGGCCCTCGACACAAGGAACATAGGTAAGGGCAGGCCCCGGAGGAAGGGGAGGCAGAGACCGGGGTAGACCCGAGACAAGGGCACGGGAGGCCATACCTCGAAGACGAGGTAGGGAGGGGTGACCAAGGCGGTGGTGCCAAAGGAGAGTCTCGTGTGACAAAGGACGACACGAGCAGGGGGCAGACACAGGACTAGACCTGGACGCGGCAGCAAACACCTGACTAGACGCAGCTACCTGACCAGACGCAGAGACCGGAGGAGGCGCAGTAGTCAGTGTGTACAGACTCGACCCTGGCCGACGGGTGAACGTGGCCAGGTGGCGGCCCGTCCGAGAGCAAGTGCAGTGGGTCACACGCTGACCTCCAGGGGCGAACTGGTCAACCCACGCGTCCTGGAGGTCAGCTCCACTCACCAAGTTCGTAGAGAACGAGGGGAGGTGGAGTCCCGACAGCAAGCCCGACGGGGCCGCAGGACACGGTAGAACCGTGGAGGAGCGTGCAAGGACTGGGCCCCCTGAGGGGTCAGCAAGGGAGACCGCAACAGGCCGACTGAACGTAAGCGCAGGGACCAGCACCTCCAGACCTCCCACGCCCTGCGTACCACTCACGAAGCTGCGGGGCCGACGGGGTCTCACGGGAGCGCGGCTGCTGCTGGCGCTGGCTACCACCAAAGCCTCCACGCTGCGCGGCTGCACCTCGACCAGCACCACCGCCACCGCCGCCTCCACCACCGCTGCCGCTGCCTCCACCACCTCCGCCGCTGCCTCCACCACCTCCACCGCCGCCACTGAAGCCCCCACTCCCGGTACCACCCCCACCACCACCGCCACCCCCTCCGCCTCCTCGAGCTCCTCCATCGCCTCCCCCGCCGCCCCCTCCACCACCCTTGCTCCCCTTGCCCTTGCTGTTACGGCGTCTCCCACTAGAGGTAGACGCAGCTACGACCTCCTCAGTGCCAACGAGGTCAACAGCAGCAGCAGAAGCAACAGAGGGGAGAAGGGGAACAGGGGAACACCCCTCAAAGAAAGGGGTACGACGGTCGCCGCGAGAAGCACCTACAGCTAAGATACTCTTCTTAGCTGCAGTAAGGCGCTCCTCTAGCAAGTCGACAGTCAGCTCGGTGGGGCAAAGGGAGAGAAAGTGGTCCCTGACTGAAGAAAGGGAGTCAGGGAGGCGGGTGACTAGGTAGTAAAGGGTGATGTACATGGGGGGGGGGTTCTTGGCACAGAACTCAGTGGGAAGGGCAGCGCGGTAGCGGGCGTCACTAGTGCGAAGGTGAGCAACTAGGTCAGCGACTGTGGCAAAGGCGGCAAGGTCAGGGAAAAGGTACGGCAGCATGAGGCGGCTGAGGGCAGCAGTGGCAGGGGAGGAGTAGCGTGCAACTACAGCGTCGTACAAAGACTGGGCAGTCTTGTACTGGCCAAAATGCGTACGCTCAGCAGGCGGCAGGTGACTACGAACAGCAAGACGAGCAACAGCGTCACGAGTGGTCCACTTCGAGCGAACCGTACTGTCAGCAGTGGCACCAGGAGCAGTAGAAACACCGGACGTGTGATCGAAAAGGGATACCCCATCCCTAGAATCACACTGAAGAAAGAGCAGTAGGTCGTCATCCCACACATCAAAGTCAACTGCACGTCCCTCAGCATCAAAGGTGGGAACAGTAGGACTAGCCATTGTAGAAGTAGCAGCAATAGCAGCAGAGGCAGGAGGGCAGTGCAGGGCAGTGCGGCTCGGTAGGGCAGTGCGGCTTGGTAGAGCGGCGCGGCTCAGTGGGCAGCGCGGCTCGGCTGGGCGGCGCGGCTCGGCTGGGCGGCGCGACTCGGCTGGGCGGCGCGGCTCGGCTGGGCGGCGCGGCTCAGCTGGGCGGCGCGGCTCGGCTTACAAGAGACGGGTGCAGGGGCGGGCCGTGACAGCAGGGGCCGCGTCAGAAGAGGCCGCACCAGCAGGGGCCGGCAGGGGCGCGTCAGCAGGGGCCGGCAGCTGCGCGTCAGCAGGGGCGCGTCAGCAGGGGCCGGGCCTGGGCGCGCCAGCAGGGGCCGGCAGGGGCGCGTCAGCAGGGGCTGGCAGGGGCACGCTAGCAGGGGCGCGTCAGCAGGGGCCGGCAGGGGCGCGCCAGCAGGGGCCGGCAGGGTCGCGTCAGCAGGGGCCGGCAGGGGCGCGCCGGCAGGGGCGCGTCAGCAGGGACCGGCAGGGGCGCGGCAGCAGGGGCCGGCAGGGTCGCGCCAGCAGGGGCCGGCAGGGCGGCTAAGGGGCCGTGACGGGCGGCGAAGGGGCCGACGGGCGGCTAAGGGGCCGCGACGGGCGGCTAAGGGGCCGACGGGCGGCGAAGGGGCCGACGGGCGGCGAAGGGGCCGTGACGGGCGGCTAAGGGGCCGACTACGGGCGGCTAAGGGGCTGCGACGGGCGGCTAAGGGGGGGCCGACGGGCGACTAAGGGGTTGACGGGTGGCGAAGGGGCCGTGACGAGCGGCGGAGGGGCCTGCGACGGGCGGCTAAGGGGCCGTGACGGGCGGCTAAGGGGCCGCGACAGGCGGCTAAGGGGCCGACGGGCGGTTAAGGGGCCGCGACGGGCGGCTAAGGGGCCGACGGGCGACTAAGGGGCCGACGGGCGGCGAAAGGGGGGGCCGACGGGCGGCTAAGGGGCCGCGACGGGTGGCTAAGGGGCCGACAGGCGGCTAAGGGGCCGCGACGGGCGGCTAAGGGGCCAACGGGCGGCTAAGGGGCCGCAACGCGCGCTTCGGGCAGGGCAGGAGAAAATTTCGTGGTGGGCCCTAAAAAAAACGTTCCCACTAGGGAACCTGCTCAGAATACCATGTTAGAATAAGGAACGGAATGAATGAACTAGGAAGCAGGTGGGTACAAGTAGGAAACCTAAAAGTGTTGTACCCTATAAGAACTACCCCACTACAGCCTAAACAGACTATAGCATATATAAGTTTGACACTCCCGCCACCACTCCCGCCACCACTCCCACCGCCGCCACCACCTCCACTGCTGCCCCCTCCACCACTCCCGCTGCCACCTCCACCACCGCCGCTGCCGCCTCCACCACCCCGGCCACCTTTGCCCTTGCTGCTGCGGCGCTTCGCACTAGCAGAAGCAGCCCTGACGTCCTCAAAGACAGAGACGTCAGCAGCAGCAGCAGAGGCGTAGGAGTGGGCAAGGTGGGAGGGGGAACACCCCTCAAAGAAGGGTGAGCACGGAGTGCCACGAGGAGCACCTACAGCAACTGCACTAGTCTCAGCTGCAAGGAGATGCTGCTTGAGGAGGTCAACAGTGAGGGAGGTGGGGTCAAGAGAGAGGAAGTGGTCCCTGACAGAGCGAAGAGAGTCAGGGAGGCGGGTGACTATAAAGTAGAGAGTGATGTACATCGGGGGTGGGTTCTTGTCAAGGAACTCAGCAGGAACGGCAGCGCGGTAGCGAGCGTCACTAGCGCGAAGGTGGGATACCAGGTCCTCGACTGTGGCAAAGGCGGACAGCTCGGGGAACAGGTAGGGCAGAAGGAGGCGGCCGAGAGCAACAGTGGCAGGGGAGGAGTAGCGGGCGACTACAGCGTCGTACAGTGCCTGTGCTGTATTGTGCTGTCCGAAGTGAGCGCACTCAGCGAATGGCAGGTGGTTGCGAATGGCTAAGCGGGCAGCAGCGTCTCGAGTAAGCCACTGTGAGCGAGTCGAACTGTCAGCTGTGGCGGGAGGGGCAGTAGCAGCTCCTGACGCAAGGTAAAAAAGCGAGACACTGTCCTTAGAATCGCTCAGTAGGTACAGCTGCAGGTCATCTAGCCACGTGTCAAACTGAACCGGTCTACCCTCATGATCAAACGCGAGAACTCGAAGCGAAGTCATAGCTGTGCAGCACAGAGAACAGCAGTAGCAGCAGCAGTAGCAGCAGCGTCAGTGACAGTACCGGGCTGTAGCAGTAGCTGTAGCAGTGGGCTAGGTGCGGGGCAGGGCGGGGCTAGGTACGGGGCCGGGCGCTGGGCGAGTGACGGGGCCGGGCGCGGGCTAGGGTCGGGGCCGGGCGCAGGGCTAGGGTCGGGGCCGGGCGCAGGGCTAGGTACGGGGCCTGGCGGTGCTAGGTACGGGGCCGGGCTGGGCTAGGTACGGGGCCTGGCGGGGCTGGGTACGGGGCCTGGCGGGGCTAGATACGGGGCCGGGCGGGGCTAGGTACGGGGCCGGGCGCTGGGCGAGTAACGGGGCCTGGCGGGGCTAGGTACGGGGCCTGGCGGGGCTAGGTACGGGGCCGGACGCGGGCGATGGACGGGCCGGGCGCAGGGCTAGGAATGGGCCGGGCGCAAGCGAGAGAAGGGCCAAGCGCAAGGCTAGGAACGGGCCGGGCGACGGGCTAGGTACGGGCCGGGCGACGGGCTAGGTACGGGCCGGGCGACGGGCTAGGTACGAGCCGGGCGCGGGCAGGAGACGGGGCCGGGCGTGGGCTAGGTACGGGCCGGGCGACGGGCTAGGTACGGGCCGGGCGACGGGCGTGAGACAGGGCCGGGCGCGGGCTAGGTACGGGCCGGGCGACGGGCTAGGTACGGGCCGGGCGACGGGCTAGGTACGGGCCAGGCGCGGGCAAGAGACGGGGCCGGGCGCGGGCTAGGTACGGGCTGGGCGACGGGCTAGGTACGGGCCGGGCGACGGTCTAGGTACGGGCCGGACGACGGGCTAGGTACGGGCCGGGCGTGGGCAGGAGATGGGGCCGGGCGCGGGCTAGGTATGGGCCGGGCGACGGGCGTGAGACGGGGCCGGGCGCGGGCTAGGTACGGGCCGGGCGACGGGCTAGGTACGGGCCGGGCGACGGGCTAGGTACGGGCCGGGCGCGAGCTAGGTACGGGCCGGGCGCGGGGCTAGGAACGGGCCGGGCGCGGGCAAGAGACGGGCCGAGCGCGGGCTAGGGACGGGCCGATCGCGGGGCTAGGGGCCGACGGGCCGCGAAGGCTAAGAGAGACGGGCCTAGGGGGAGTACTCGCAGCGTAGCAGGTGGTGGGCCCAAGTAACCTGCTCTGATTCCATGTCAAAGTAACGAACGAGAATAAATGAACTATGAAAGAGTTGGGTACAAGTACTAACCCTAATTGGGTTGTACCCCTTATGGGTTACCCCACTACAGCCTACACAAATGTATAAGCTTTAATGTTATGACAGCATCAACCCTAAATCCATGCCTCCCTGTGTTTAGGGTTGATGCCTCCCTGACCGGATGCATGCCCGAATGGGTTTTATTTTGTTTGCCCGCGGGCAGCGAGCTCCCCTGGGCGGACTCGCTTGTCCGCTGAGATATATTCGGCGGAATCCTGAGGCATTCCAAGAATTTGAGAATGTCTCAACACAAACCAAGCCAGGAATACGCCTTCAGTTATCAATTTCTTCCCAAGTCCCGCGCGAGTTCCAGCATTCGCTAGCAGCGAAATACAGATGTTCCTGGTTAGAGGCCCTCGCTAAAAGAGTCACTTTTCCCCCTTGATTATAGTTTTCCGATACCGTATCACCCCGGATAGAAGCACAGGTGCGCTTATAATAAAACAATGTTTTTTAGGGGGGTGCGTTTCTAATTGAGTCATTTTTATAAGCGCATGCGCTTATATAATGACATATACGAATTTATACATTAAAGACACCAAATTGTATGTTTCACTCTTGCCATTTCAACCGAGTCGAAATTTTTCGCGTCACAAAGCTGAATCACATGTAAGCGATTCTCTTCCAGCACACAGGGGCCAAGATGCGACACTTAGCAGTCTTGCCAGCACATCCTGACTCGACGCGCAGCCAGTCAGGTCTTCGAGAGTCAAACTCAACGAAAATGAGATTGCACTCGCTTCAAAATTGAAACTCGCTATCATTTCGAACATAAATTTTAATTTAAAATTGTACATGCGCTTATAATAAGTAACGTTTTCACAGGGGGTGCGCTTATAATTGAGGATCAGCCATAAGCGCATTGCTCCAGATAGAAGCGCATGCGCTTATAATAGGCCTGCGCTTCTATCCAGGGTGATACGGTATCGCCTAGGGTTTGCCCGACCCCTATAGTCCCTTTTTTGGCGGGAAATCTTGCAGCTTGACCGAATCATTGCACGAATCAGCTCTGCAGCCAATCAGAGGCTCCAAACAGGGCTGACGTTTCACTTTAGGGCTCCCTAATGCCGCTAAATTTTGTTTCCCTCGATTATGAGTGCACATTGTTCAGGAGATTGTCACCCTGATGGCTCAGGGTTCAACAACTAGTCACTCTGATGAGTCAGGGTCGACAGCCTGAATTCAGGGTTGTGTTTCAAAATTTACTAGGGTGATTACTGCAATGTACAGCCTGTAACAAATTTCCTCCTACATCTACTCTATTCTAGTGCACAGGCCTATCGATGTGGAACACTTCCTCCACATCCTCATCGTCCGAAAGGAAGGGATTGTCCTCCTCCTCCTCCTCCCCCACAAGCTCCTGATCATCGCCCAGGGCCTGTTCCACATCCACCTCCTCCTCCTCCTCCTCGTCCTCCTCCCCATCGTTCTGGTGGGCAGCTCCTGCTTCGACTTCACCCTCCTTTGCTTTCCCCCTCCTTTCGCGATCAGCCACAGCAAGCTTCACGCTCTTTGCGGGGCGCCTCCTCCTCATAGACCTCCAGACCTCCAGGGCGTCCGGCCACTCGATGTCGTAATTCAGGAGCGAAATCTGCATCAGCTCCCCCAGCCGCGCGTTGCAGAGAGCGCCGCGCACCCAAGACTTCATCACATTTTGCCTCGAGAATCCTCTCTCGCACTCCACAGTTGACAGGGGGAGCACCGCGATCGCCTGCCACAGGAGGACGAGGTTGGGCCACCTCCTGCCAGGCACATTGTCGGAGATGGGTGGGAAACAGAGTGACCACATGCACAAAATACATTAGACTCCCGCATGGCATACCATGCTGTCACACTACGGGGACATACCTCTTCGAGTCCGCGCTCCTGAGAATGTTGGTCAGTCCCTGCGTGAAGCTTTCCAGCTCGTGGTGCGCCTCCATGATCGCACAGAATGTGGGAAGCTCCCTCTCTGCGGCCTTGAGGTCGAATCCCGGCAGCTTGTGGCGGAAGAGTTTGCTGCATCCCAGAAGCCAGTCACGGCACTTCTTCTCCCGTTGTGCCTTGATCTTCGGCCACTTTCCGGCCCGAAACAGCTTCGTCGGCCCCAGCTTCCCCAGGTCATCAAGCCGCTCGTTGAGATTGTCCACGCAATCGCGGGCGAAACTGCGGCACAGCTTCACGCACTCCTCGTATCTGTCAGAATATCATGTTTCTCTAGTCTGCAGTGGGGTACTCTATAGTGAGTATAGCCCTGTTAGGGTTTGCTATATGTATCCCAATGTTTGCTAGTGATCACCCATTCCACTCATTATTTTCACATGGTATAGAGCTGGTTCGATTTTTTCCTAAGGGCCCACCACTAAACTTTTTTTTCACCTGCCCGAAGCGCCCTTCGCGCTCGGCCTGCCCTACCCTTTCGCGCCCCTTAGCGGCCTGCCCTGCCCCTTGGCGGCCCCTTCGCGGCCCCGTCACTGCCCCGTCGCGGCCCTGCCCCGTCGCCTGTCGCGGTCCTGTCGCGGCCCCGTCGCGACCCCGTCGCGGCCCCGCCCCGGCCCTGCCCCGTTGCCTGTCGCGGCCCCGTCGCGGCCCCGTAGCAGCCCTGCCCCGGCCCTGCCCCGTCGCCTGTCGCGGCCCCGTCGCGGCCCCGTCGAGGCCCCGCCCCGGCCATGCCCCGTCCCCTGTCGCGGCTCACCGGGGACCCGCGCACCGCCCCCCCCCCCCCCTCTTTTCCCGTCGCCCATCGCGGCTCCCTGGGGGGCCACGCGCGGCCCCCTCAGGTCGCCTCGACAGGCGACGGGAGGGGCGACCTGGGGGGGGGGGGGGGGCGCGCGTCGCCCCTTCTTCCGCCTGTTCTGGCGCCCTGGGAGGCCGCGCGTCGGCCCCCGTAATCCCCCCCCCCCCCCCCCCCCGTAACCTCCCTACCCGCCATCCCGCCCTGCCCTGTGTTAGGGTTTGGGGGTGGCGAGTAGGGGGTGGCGGGTGTGTGGACTCCCTTGCTCCTCCTCCTCCTCTGTCTCCCACTGCTGCAGCTGCCGCTGAGGGGGGTGGATGTGTGGGAGTCAAAGCAGTGGTGCTAGGGGGTGGGGTGTGAGTGAACCTAGGGTGCAGCAAGGGGTGTGTGAAAGGGGGGTGGGATAGTTTGGGGAGGTTGAAGGGGGGTGGCCGCCGTGAAGCCCGCAGCTCCAGTCGCCCGTGAGACCGTTGCGCCAGTCGCCCGTGAGCCCATTGCGCCAGTTGCCCGTGAGACAGTTGCTCCAGTCGCCCGTGAGTCCGTTGCTCCTGCCGCTCAGAGTTAGCTGCGGAGCCAGTTACTCCAGTAGCCCGTGTGCCAGTTGCTCCAGTTGCGCCGTGTGCCAGCAGCTTCAGCTGCCGCCCACTACCTCCTCTCCTCTCATAGTCCCCCCTCCTCCACACTTGCCCTCTGCGATAGCCTCTAGCTTTGCTTACATTTGTGAACTTTAAACTGTTGCTTCTTGTACTTGTGCTCAGAATGTGTGGTGACATTGTGATCCACCCTGAGCTTGCTTTCCTTTGCTTGTTGTGCTGATCATACCCCACTTTGACTATGGGGGTGTGTCAGAATATCATGTTTCTCTAGTCTGCAGTGGGGTACTCTATAGTGAGTACAGTCCTGTTAGGGTTTGCTATATGTATCCCAATGTTTGCTAGTGATCACCCATTCTATTTCTCATTTCTTCACAGTATCCGCTCCCCACCTTGTGCCCCGGGAGCTTCCGCTCGTGCATGGTGTACAGATGGTTCACTGGGCGTCCCTCCCCGTCCACGCCTCTCACACGGACCTTCTTGCCTCCACCATGCCCGTGCAGCTTCAGAAAGCCGACCAGCCAGCACTTGCCCTCGCCACCGAACTGCTTGTCGGTATCCAAATACCGCTCAGTCAGATCCGCCGTGGTGGCCTCGATGGTCTTCGCAATCTCCGTCACATCAATCTGTAAGGGCACAGTCATACAGGACATGTCATTTTACATCCAACACTCGAGAAATTGGAGACAATAGCAGAGGCGTGTTCGTGGAAGATTAAACAAACTCACATCTCGCTTCTGGAAACAGCGGTTGAGGTCATTCATGTCGGCGAGGATGTCGGCGAGGAAGAACAGGCAAAACTGGAACTTGTAGCACGTGACGATCTCGTACACCTTGTGACTCCGCTCCCACAGAAGAACGATACACGCACCGAGCACCTTGCACAGCCGTCGCACCGCATCTCCACGTGAGAGCCAGCGAACCGTGTGGATCCTGGACTTCGAGGTTAGTCTTGTAGATCACACGCTGCAGGTACTTGTGTCAGATATATATGCCTTAGCCTGTGTAGGCTGTAGTGGGGTAGACACTAAGGGGTACAGGTTTTATATTTGTATCTCACACTTTCCTAGTTCAATTCATTCCTGTTTCTTCACATGGTATAGAGCGGGTTCCCTCATGGGACCGTTCCTTCCTAAGGGCCCACCATAAGAATTTTTTTTTTTAGCTGCCCGAAGCGAGTCTCGCGCCCTGCCCTAAATTTTTTCGCGGCCCCTACGTGGCCCCTTCGTCGCCTAGCGCGCCCCTCACGGCCCCGTCGCCTAGCGTGCCCCTACGCGGCCCCGGCGCCTAGCGCGCCCCTACGCGACCCCTGACGCGGCCCCTACGCGGCCCCTACGCGGCTCCTGCGCCGCCCCTACGCGGCCCCGTACCTGACGCGGCCCCGTACCTGACGCAGCCCCGTACCTGACAAGGCCCCGTACCTGACGCGGCCCTGCCCCTACGCGGCCCCTACGCGGCCCCTACGTGGCCCCTACGTGGCCCCTACGCGGCCCCTACGCGGCCCCTACGCGGCCCCTACGCCGCCCCTACACGGCCCCGTCGCGGCCCCGTACCTGACGCGGCCCCTACGCGGCCCCTACGCGGCTCCTGCGCCGCCCCTACGCGGCCCCTACGCCGCCCCTACCTGACCTGCCTCGGCCCCGTCCCGGACCTGCCCCGGCCCCGACCCTGTCCCGGACCTACTCCGGCCCTGTCGCGGCCCTGTCCAGGACCTGCCCCGGCCCCGACCCTGTCCCGGCCCCGTTGCTGCCCCGTCCCGGACCCTGCTCGGCCCCGACCCTGTCCCGGCCCTGTCACGGCCCCTACCCAGTCCCGGACCTGTCGCAGCCCTGCCCCGGCCCTCCCTCGACTCTGCCCCTGGTAAGAGCGTAGCAAGGCCGAGCCGCCCTGCTTTCCCGAGCCGCACTGCTTTGCCGAGCCGCCCGGCCGAGTCGCGCTGTCCTGCCTAGCTCAGTTGCACTGCTGCCACTGCTAGTCTGCTGCTGCTCCTATCATGGCTAGTCCTAGTCTTCTTACCTTTGATGCTGAGGGTCGAGCGGTTGACTTCGATGTCTGGCTAGATGATCTGCAGCTTTTCCTACAGTGCGATAGCAAGGATGGTCTCTCCCTGTTCGATCTCACGTCTGGCGCCTCTACTGCCCCTGCTGCTGATGCTGACAGTACTGTTCGCTCGCAGTGGCTCACGCGCGATGCTGCTGCCCGCCTTGCTGTGCGTAGTCACCTACCGTCTACTGAGCGCGCGCACTTTAGTCAGTACAAGAGTGCTAAGACTCTGTACGACGCTGTAGTTGCACGCTACTCTTCCCCTGCCACTGCTGCGCTTAGCCGCCTCATGCTACCGTACCTGTTCCCTGACCTCGCCGCTTTTGCCACAGTCACTGACCTCATTACGCACCTCCGCACTAGTGACACTCGCTACCGCGCTGCGCTTCCTGCTGAGTTCTGCGCCCAGAACCCCCCCCCCATGTACATCACCCTCTACTACCTAGTCACTCGACTCCCTGACACTCTTCGCTCGGTCAGGGACCACTTCCTCTCTCTTTGCCCTACCACCCTCACTGTCGACCTCCTCGAGGAGCGCCTCCTTGCAGCAGAGACTAGTATTACCGCTGTAGGAGCCTCTCGTGGTGACCCCCGTACCCCTTTCTTTGAGGGGTGCTCCCCCGTTCCTCTTTTGCCCTCCGTTGCCTCTGCTGCTGCTGTCGACCTTGTTGGCACCGAGTCGGTCAGCGCTGCGTCTGCTCCTAGTGAGAGACGCCGCACCAGCAAGGGCAAGCGGGGCAAGGGCGCTGGAGGAGGTGGTGGGGGCGGCGGTAGTGGCGGTGGAGGCGGAGGAGGGGGTTGGGGTGGGAGTGGTGGCAGAGGTGGGGGCTTCGGTGGCAGCGGTGGAGGTGGAGGCGGCGGTGGCGGTGGCGGGAGGGGTGGAGGAGGCGGAGGCGGCGGCGGCGGAGGTGGAGCTGGCAGAGGCGGAGCTGTGCAGCGGGGACCCCAGCAGCAGCACCGCTCTCGTGAGACCCCGTCGCCCCAGCAGCTTCGTGAGTGGTACGCGGGGCGCCAGGGGTCTGGGGGTGCTGGTCCCTGTACTTACGTCCTGCGCACCGGCGACCGCACTGGAGAGCAGTGTGGCGGCCTGCACGCCACCCAGCGCTGCTTCGGTCGCCTGACTGACGCCTGGCGTGCCCAGTTCCCGGACGCCACTGAGATCCCTCGTTGGGGTGATCTGCTCAAGTCGGGTGTAGCTATCTTTGATCTTGACTTTGATGCTATTCTTGCTGCCATGTATGCTGTGTCTATTAGTGCTGAGGGTGACTGTTACGTGTGTGTTCCGCCTGACCCTGGTATTGAGGCTGCTTCTCCAGGTGCTAGTGAGTCTGCTGCTCTAGGTGCTGGTGAGTCTGCTCTCTCAGGTACCGCGTCGGCTCAGGTCTTGCACACCTTCACCCTCGACTCGGGTGCCTCCCGCTCCTTCTTTCGAGACAGCACCACCCTTACGCCACTCAGTCGGCCGGTTGCGGTCTCCCTGGCAGACCCCTCTGGGGGTCCTGTTCTTGCTCGCTACTCCACTGTCCTCCCGTGTCCCGCGGCACCGTCCGGCTCCCTGTCTGGTCTCTACCTCCCCTCGTTCTCTACGAACTTGGTGAGTGGTGCTGACCTTCAGGATGCAGGGGTTGACCAGTTCACTCCTGCGAGTCAGCGAGTGACCCACTGCTCGTGTGCTCAGACGGGCCGCCACTTGGCCACGTTTACCCGTCGACCGGGGTCGAGCCTGTACACACTGACCACAGAGTCTCCCCCGGTTGCTGCGTCTGGTCAGGTAGCTGCGTCGAGTCAGGTGTTTGCTGCAGTGTCTCGGTCAGGTCCTGAGTCTGCCCCCTGCTCGTGTCGCCTCCTGTCCCACCAGACCCTCCTCTGGCACCACCGCCTTGGTCACCCCTCCTTGCCTCGTCTCCGAGGCATGGCCTCCCGTGTCCTTGTCTCTGGTCTCCCCCGGTCCCTCCCTCCCCTTCCCCCGGGGCCTGCCCCTACCTGCGTTCCCTGCGTCGAGGGGCGGCAGCGCGCCGCTCCTCACTCCTCCGAGTTTCCCCCGACAGAGGCTCCGCTGCAGACTCTTCAAATGGACGTGTGGGGCCCAGCCCGCGTCCGTGGACAGGGTCACGAGCGTTACTTCCTGCTGGTGGTTGACGACTACTCGCGTTACATCACAGTCTTCCCCTTGCGCAGCAAAGGTGAATTCACTGAGGTGTTGATCGACTGGATCCGAGTTGCTCGTCTCCAGCTCAGAGAGCGATTCGGCTCGGACTTTCCTGTTCTGCGTCTGCACTCCGACAGAGGCGGAGAGTTTTCCTCCGACCTTCTGCGAGCCTTCTGTCGTGCGGAGGGCATCCGCCAGACGTTCACGCTTCCAGCCTCTCCACAGCAAAATGGGATTGCTGAGCGCCGCATTGGCATGGTCATGGATGTCGCTCGTACGTCCATGATCCATGCGGCTGCTCCCCATTTTCTGTGGCCGTTCGCGGTTCAGTACGCGGCGCATCAGATCAACCTTCAGCCCCGGGTCTCCCTGCCGGAGACCTCCCCTACTCTGCGGTGGACGGGGAAGGTTGGTGATGCGTCTGCGTTCCGTGTCTGGGGATCTCGAGCTTTCGTCCGAGACTTGTCTGCGGACAAGCTGTCCTCCCGTGCTGTTCCTTGCGTCTTCCTCGGCTTTCCCCCTGACGCGCTTGGTTGGCAGTTTTACCACCCCACCTCGCGTCGTGTTCTGTCCTCCCAGGACGTCACGTTTGACGAGTCGGTTCCGTACTACCGTCTCTTCCCCTACCGCACTGCCCCCCTCCCCCCCCCCGCCGCTCTTCCTCGCTCCAGGTCCCCCCCAGGTAGACCCCCTCCCCCCTCAGGGTCCTGCCCCCTCAGGTGTGTCCCAGGTAGATGCAGTCGAGCCTATCGAGGTGGCTGCTGACTCTGGTGCGTCTGGGGGTGCTGAGCCTGAGCGTGCGGAGCCTGGGGGTGCTGGGTCTGGGGGTGCTGAGCCTGAGCGTGCGGAGCCTGGGGGTGCTGGGTCTGGGGGTGCTGTGCCTGAGCGTGCGGAGCCTGGGGGTGCTGCTTCTGGGGGTGCTGAGCCTGGGGTTGCTGGGAGTGGGGGTGTGGAGCCTGCCGGTGCTGGACCTGGTGGTCCTTCGGGTGCTTTGTCTCGGCGGGAGCTTCCCTCTCCACAGGAGCTGTGCATGTGGTTTACTCGGCGCTGGAGCCGTGCTGCTGGAGCTGGCGGTGCTGCCGGTGCTGGAGGTTCCGCTGCTGCTGGAGGTACTGGAGCTGGAGGTGCTGCTGGAGCCGGTACTGGAGGTTCTGCTTCTGCTGGGGGTGCTGGGGCCACGGGTCCCGGAGGTGCTCGTACTGGAGGTACTGGAGCTGCTGGGCCTGGTGGTGCTCCTGGTGCTGGAGCTACTGGTGGAGCTGGAGCTGGTGGGGCTGCTGGAGTGTGTGCTACTGGAGGTACTGGAGCCGGAGCGGCTGTGTCTGCCGGTGGTCCTGCTGGGGCTGGAGCTGCTGGAGGTACTGGAGCTGGTGGTCCTGCTGGAGTTGGAGCTGACGCTGGGGGTACTGGTGTTGTTCCTGCTGGTTCAGGAGGTGCTGCGCGCCCGCGACCGTACTTCGTTCCGCTCCTTGAGCAGGTTCTTGGTCTTCCGCCTTCTTCTCCTCCTGCTCCTTCCTTAGAGTGTCCTCCGCCTGTCCAGTCCGAGTCACAGTTACAGCTGGTCTCCCCTCTGCCTGCTCCTTCTCCCTACGCTGGTCCTACTGGAGGTCTTGCTGAGCGTCGTGACCCTGAGTCGCGTCCTGCGTCGCCTGTTCGCACTGCTCGCACTAGCCGTCGTGTTCCACGTCCGCGTCCTCCTGCAGTCCCGGGCACGCATCAGATGGCACTGCGTCCTTCCACTGCGCCACAGCGTGTCCCTTTGCAGTCTCCTCCAGAGTCCTCTCTTCCTACTCTTGCTGACCCTGCGTCTGACTCCCTTCGTGCTGCCAGTCCTACTGTCACGCGTTTCCTAGCCACTGTTGTCACTGACCCTTGCTTTGAGTCCACTGCTGCGTCTGCCTTAGTTACCGAGCTTGTCGACTTCGCTGCTCACTGTCGTCTAGACTACGCCGCTAGTCTTGTTGCTGAGTCTGCGTCTGTCTGTCCTCCGTCCGTCGGGGGTGAGTGTGCTCTTAGCACGGACGTCCTTGAGGACCGACAGGAGGAGTTCCAGTGTTTTGCTGCTGCTTTACCTCATCTCGTGTCCACGCTGCTTGCCCGTGAGGGAGACCCGGATGCACCAGACATCCCGACCCCGCGCTCTTACGCAGAGGCGATAGAGGGTCCTTACTCCTCTCAGTGGCAGGCAGCCATGGATGCAGAGATGGCTTCTTGGAAGTCCACAGGCACCTACGTCGACGAGGTTCCCCCACCTGGGGCGAACATCGTCAGTGGCATGTGGATTTTCAGGGTGAAGCGGCCGCCGGGTTCTCCGCCTGTCTTCAAGGCGCGTTACGTGGCTCGAGGCTTCAGTCAGCGGCAGGGAGTTAACTACTTTCAGACCTTCTCCCCGACCCCGAAGATGACCACTCTTCGGGTTCTGCTACACGTTGCTGCTCAGCGTGACTACGAGCTTCACTCCCTTGACTTCAGCACTGCTTTCCTACAGGGCAGTCTGCACGAGGAGATCTGGCTGCGCCGCCCACCTGGCTTCACTGGGTCGTTTCCTCCTGGTACCCAGTGGAGCCTCCGGCGGCCAGTCTACGGTCTCCGCCAGGCGCCACGTGAGTGGCACGACACACTGAGGACTACGCTTGCGGCTCTTGGGTTTGCTCCTTCCACTGCTGACCCGTCGCTGTTTCTTCGCACCGACACTTTGCTGCCGCCGTTCTACATCCTCGTGTACGTCGACGACTTGGTCTTTGCTACTGCTGACATTGCTGGACTCGCCCACGTGAAGTCCGAGCTGCAGAAGAGACACACGTGTACAGACCTGGGTGAACTGCGCAGCTATCTTGGCTTGCAGATCACCCGGGACAGAGCACGGCGCACCATTACCCTGACTCAGTCACACATGGTGCAGCAGGTCCTTCAGCGCTTCGACTTCACGTACTCCTCGCCTCAGGCCACTCCTCTGTCTACTCGCCACTCGCTCTCAGCTCTGCCTTCGGATGAGTCCGTAGAGCCGAGTGGCCCATACCCAGAGCTTGTTGGCTGCCTCATGTACCTGATGACCTGCACTCGACCTGACCTAGCATACCCTCTGAGCATCTTGGCACGCTATGTTGCTCCTGGGAGACACCGACCAGAGCACATGGCTGCAGCGAAGAGGGTGTTGCGCTACTTGTGCAGTACTTCGGGCTTGGGGCTAGTGCTTGGAGGGCGGAGTCCAGTGGTCCTCACTGGTCACGCAGACGCGTCTTGGGTTGACGACCTGGCTACGCAGCGGTCGTCACAGGGTTACACCTTCAGCCTTGGTTCCGGCTCTGTTTCGTGGCGGTCTACTCGCTCGTCTTCTGTTCTCAGCTCCAGCTGTGAGGCTGAGATCTACGCAGGGGCCATGGCTGCACAGGAGTTACGCTGGCTCACCTACTTGCTGACTGACCTGGGAGAGCCGCCTCGTTCTCCTCCAGTTCTGTACGTCAAGGCTATGCTGGCCTTGTGACGGGAGCACAGACTGGAGCACAGAACGAAGCACATTGCTCTTCGCTACTTCCTTGCTTGTGACCTGCAGCAGCGTGGTCAGCTGCGCCTTGCTTACGTGGCCTCTCAGGCCAACACTGCTGATATCTTTACCAAGGCACTTCAGCCTTGTGATCATCAGCGCTTCTGTACTATGCTAGGTCTTGTGCCTACTTGGCCTCACTTGCTTACCTCTTGACTTTCCTTGTACTGTGATCTATATATACCTGCACTTGCTTGTTTACCTTTATATATGAACTTGCATGTGAACTGGCCTTGTGGCCTTTGAACCGGTGCTCAGACTGTGTGGTGACGTTGTGATCCACCCTGAGCTTGCTTTGCTTTGCTTTGCTTGACTGGTCTTGTGACCCCTAGTTCTCCCCCACTTTGCCTATCAGGGTGTGTCAGATATATATGCCTTAGCCTGTGTAGGCTGTAGTGGGGTAGACACTAAGGGGTACAGGTTTTATATTTGTATCTCACACTTTCCTAGTTCAATTCATTCCTGTTTCTTCACAACTTGAACCGTTGGCTCCAGACTGAAGAATCTCCTAGTTTTGCCGCCACGGTGCGCACCACCTTGTCCACCATGCCGAGGTCGGGGTTGGACGTCGCCGCGTCCTTAACAGCCAGCGCCTCCCTGCAATAGACAACATTAATAATTGTTGAGTAGAAATCAGGCAAGCAACATGAACTGGATCAATAACTGGCACTAAATCTTACCGGTGCGCGATGCAGTGACAAGAAAAGAGATGCGGGGCGTGCTCCCTGATCCGCGCCACCAATCCGTTGTCCTTCCCCGTCATGAGAGAAGCCCCGTCCGTACTGATTCCGACAAGCTTTGACACGTCGACGGCTGCGGAGCGCAGATGATTCATGAGCACCTCGAACAGGGACGCAGCATCACACTTCTCCACAGTCAAGAGGGTGAAGAACTCGGTGACGACTCGGCGGTCCTTGATGAAGGTCAGGTAAACAATCATGTGTTTACCACGCGTTCGGTCAGTGCTCTCGTCGCATTGCAGGCCCAGGAACGGTGAGGAGTTGATGTGGTCCATCTGCGCATTCGTCAAGTACGTACTGAGGCAGTGAACCATCTGCTGGAAGCTGTACCTGCGCAGAGATGTAGGTCTTTCAGTTAGTCTTTCTGGGGGAAAATATTTCATTACCACGAATTCAATACAGCAAGATTGTAACTAAAATGTCCTACCGTGTGAGATAAACACCGTAAGACTGTCTCGCGATGTCGGGCGTGTCCTGCTCCGCGAGATGCCGCATCAGCCTAGGGTACATGCTTATCGGCGCGTCGCACTTGCACAGAAACACAACCGACCGCAACAGTCGGACGGCGCGCCTGCCCTCAACGTCCGAGTTGATGAAGTTCGAAATCACTTGCTGCCCCTCGCGGATGCCTCTCGCAATCTTCAGCTGCCGGTCAACAGCCGCTTTGTGCGCATCCGTGTGCTCGTGTGCGCGAAACGCCTGCGTCTGCATGTCACGGCCTCCGTCATCACCCTGCCTCGCGTACCTCGTGTTCTCCTTCCCGTAGGCCATGCAGACACTGCACTTCACATAGGGAAACCCATCCTTGGTTTTTCCGAACACAAGCCAGGAGAACTGTCCCGACCACCTCGTATCGTACATGATGCTGGCCTCCAGGAACATCTGCTCCCGGAGCTGCGCCTTGGTGAGGGCGGGCGAGCCGGTGTCCGCGCGGATCGGGAACACATCTTCCTCTGGCGGTGCAGATGCAGCAGGTGGTGGATCAGCCGGAGTGTTCGAAGCAGAAAGTCGGCGGCCTTCGACGAGCAGGGTATGCTGCGCCCACTTCCATGAACGCGCTCTCTTCGGTGTGGAGGTAGCCGACGGAGGACCAAAGGACACACCAACGGTGCTTGGAGTGGGACTTGGCGCGGTCGGTTGGGGATCTTTGCTGCAAGAAGCAACAGCCGGGGGTATAGTGAAGGCGGCCTCCCGGGGAGACTCTTCAGGTGTGGCCGTGGGCGTGTCTTTAACTGGAGAATCATCTACGGTAGACCTAGGTGGATCCGGTGTTACTGGAGCAGCGGAACCTCTAAGAAAATCAATCCCCGAGCGTGGCTCCGTGGCTTTCGGCGGTAACGGTGGCTCATCTGAGCCAGCCTGAGGCGTGTCCTCGTCAGCCTGCTGGCCTTCCATGGCGGGGAGAAGCTAGAGATGGGGAGAGAGAGAAACGGAGAAATGAATTGACAAAAGGGAACATAACAGCAGCACCAACAAGACCCTGGCTGTGGGAGGGGGGAAGCAAGAGATGGAGGGAGAAGGTGGGGTCAGCAAGAATCCACCGCGTCGCCACGAAATTGATGGCGCGGTGGTCGAAACAACGAGCCGTCATTGTATTCAGCCTTTCATGCAGGCCGAATACATTGAACGACTGCTTCACTGCCAGCGACGACAGCCACAAAGTGTTTCCCTCCAATGAGGGACACGTATTGTGATTTGCGCGGTGCGCGTGGCAGTATATATGATGCTTCTAGGTGCGCTGCCAAATTTGACAGCTGTGCTGTACATCGATGCTGTACAAAGGACAGTTGTGTTCTGTGTCAGTTCTTGTCACTAGTGCGCGTGAAACGAAGCCCCCACATGGTTAGGTGCGAAATCATAATTACCCACATGGGGGGGGATCGGAACGAAGCTTCTACGAAGCTTCGTTCAGATAACATCACTTTCAGGGTCCACAGGTCGCGTACTCTGTATTGACAGGGTCCATGAAAACACTACACTGAGAGTGTATTGAGAATTTCAGGCTCCGCTAAATCAATACTCTGAATGGATCAGGGACCAAAATGTGAAAAACCTGATTTCACAAGGATCACAAGGTGAGAAGCCTGAAATCACCCTGAAATCAGGGTAATTACCCTGATAAAATCAGCCCTGGCTCCAAATCGAACCAACCCAACATTCAGGGAAAACGATAAATAAGGGATCATCGATTTGATATTTAACTTTGGAATTGTAAGTAATTGTTTCTCTTGACCGTGATTACTTTTCAATCCTGTCGCGCGGTCTCCAGCGCTCTCGACGATGACATATCATTTATCTCGCTTACAGGGTAAAACAGAAGTTTTTACCTTCTATTCGACCCCCAAAGCATAATTGATTTTTTTTTTCCCGTTAGTCATGCAACATTGATCAGTGCGGGGAACCGTGCGACAAGAAGTTGAAGCAAGCGTGGTCCGAATCTACGTAAAAGATGAAATCCAAAAACTAGTAGCAAACAAACCAATCTTTATGCAAGTTTCCTGAACGGGACTACAAGTATCGCGTTTTGCCCAGGGTTTGAAGGTTTTCGCACCAAGTCCGCGCGCGGCGTCTCATTCCGCCGGACTATAAACGAGAACATCTGTGTAGCTTCCCCTTCCCACAGCCGAGCTGCGCGACACTGTGCGAAATATGTAACTCACACATGGGCAGCCACGACATTTCTCACCTTATTCTCCTCGAGTTTGTCACCAGTCCCATAAGTCTCCTCGGGATGAGAGCAACCCAGCCGAGGAAATACGACTCCTTTTTCTCGCCACCGCCACGTGCACTGCGTGGTCGTCATTGTCAAATCCGTTCAACCTCATCACCCTCCCTCCTCATCTTCTTCTCACATCCTCTGCTGACTCTGCAATGGCTTCCGCTGCGAACGCCATGTCTCTTGAGGCAACGGGGACGGGACCGTCATATATTAGGTTACGAACTTCAGCGAGATGCGTTCAGACTGTCTCCCATGTGCCGCTCGACTCACAAGCTTCTCATGATTCAGGAGAGGGTTGAAATAATACAATCTTGCGGAAGCAGACGCTTGATATCCATTCAACTTGCCAGTCGCAAATTCCTGTTGCAAGAGCAAACACCCAGTGTATGTTCCGGTGAACGCGGGCCCCGTTCCAGTGCTGACGCTTATCTGTCACGCGAACTGAGAGCTTGCTCGCTTCAGATTCACTCGAGAAAACACGGCGATCATGACGAGCCGTCGCGTTGCCACTCGGCGGTGCTTGACTTTTCCGCTGTGGCTCCTTATCCTTTCCCACGTGGCATCCACGTGTCGTGCGTGTCTTCCGCCTATGTTCTCGGCAGCAGCAGACGGCTCCCCTCCGAACCCTGATTGGGAGCCCAACTTTCACTGGCTAACTGATGAGGAGCAAATCGCCATGGCGCGCTTCGCCGTGGCACAACACAACGCCGCCAAGGTGAGGCGCGATTCGCTCTCAATTTAAGTGTTGCGTCTCACTCTTCAACTCCAGCTGTCTCACCGCTGCGTGTGATGAGTCTGTTTTTTAGTCGACTCGTAAACAGTCTCGTCACACGCGGGTTTGAGATGATTCAAAAACAAGTGTTGCATCTCACTCTTCAACTCCAGCTGTCTCACCACGACCCGCAGAACGAGGCCACGGCGAGGCAGGCGACAGGCGACAGGCGACTCTCCTTTTAAGAGTAGCACTCCTGAACTTGAGCTGGCTGAGGGTTGCACCTTTAAAGAGTCCCTTGCTTGCAGCACAGCTGCACAGCAGCACAGCAGCACAGCTGCTCCTTTTGCCCTTCTTCCCATCCCCCCTTCTCCCCGTTCTCCCTCCCTCCCTTCTCTCCTCAATCTCTTCTCTCCTCCCCTCACCCCCTCCTCTCCTCCCCCCCTTCTCCCGCCCCCCCACGCCAGAACGACAGCTTACAACCGGTCTGGATTATGTCTGTAGAGTATGTAGATAATGGCAGCACAGGCAATGCCAGCGCAGGCAACTCAAGCGCGGGCGGGGAGGAGTACCTTGTGTCACTGGCGGCTCTCAACCTGCTGCGTGGCCACACTGCCTTCTTCGACGCTCTCCTCTCCCGCCGCCCTCTCGTGGCCGCGCAATCCGCGCTTCCTGCTGCTGCCCTTCCATTAACAGCAACAGCAGCAGCAGCAGCAGCCACACCGGTGGTAACCACAGCAGCAGCAGCAGAAGGAGAAGGACGAGGAACAGTGGCAGCAGCAACAACGGCGGCGGCAGCAGCGGCAGGAGGGGGAGAGGGAGGGGAGTACGTGTTGAGGTGGTTCACGATGCAGGCCGGGTCGGAGCGTGAGAGCACGCGCAAGGAGCAGGAGAAGGCGTTGAGGCACGTGGTGTCACTGCCGCCCGTGCCGTGTGGCAATGAGTTGACTTACGTTGACCTGTCAGATGCTGACGTGCAGCGAGTGGCACGAGGGGCGGTGGCGAGTGAGAATGAGAGGCAGGTGAGTGATGGGATGGGATGGGATGGGGTGGGGTGGGATGGGGCGGCACACAGGGCAGCACTCTGCGACTGATCTCGCTGCTGGAGGGCGCAATATTACTGTCTACTTCCTTCCTTGCCCTCTCTCCACCCCCCTTTCGCCCCCCACAGGGCAGCACTCTGCCACTGATCTCGCTGCTAGAGGGCGCAATACCACTGTCTACTTCCTTCCTTGCCCTCTCTCCACCCCCCTTTCGCCCCCCACAGGGCAGCACTCTGCCACTGATCTCGCTGCTAGAGGGCGCAATACCACTGTCTACTTCCTTCCTTGCCCTCTCTCCACCCCCCTTTCGCCCCCCACAGGGCAGCACTCTGCCACTGATCTCGCTGCTGGGGGTTTAACGCTGAGGCACATGCTCAGGCACATGCTGAGACCTAGTAACACTGTCTGCTTCCTTCCTCGCCCTCTCTCCAACCCTCTCCCCCCTGCAGGGCAGCGCGCTGCTGCAAATTCCGGTGGTGGAGGCACAGGTGGTCGTGCCGGGATACAGAGAGTAACCATCCCAAGGCCTATCCCAAGACCCAACCACTCGCCGTATTTGGTGTGGCACACTGATGGCTCCCCTCCTTCCCTCCCCTCCTTCCCTCACCTCCACACCACACACAGGGTAGCGCGCTTCTGTTGATCTCGGTGGTGGAGGCACAGGTGTTGGTGGTGGTGCCGGGATACAGACACAGAGAGTACACCCTCACACTGCTGCTGCTGGCTCCCCTCCTTCCCTTCCCTCCCACCACAGGGCACAGCGCTGCTTTTGATCTCGGTGCTGGAGGCACAGGTGGTGGTACTATCATACAGATACAGAGAGTACAATCTCACACTGCTGGCAGCAGATAACACTACCGGCATGGCAGCTTATTATGTCACGCACGCTCTGGATAACAGCATCGACGCCATGCCTGATACTTCACAAGGGGGGAATGCGAGTGGGACGAGGTTGGTGAATGTGACGGCGTTTGCGGTGGTGCCGGGGACGCAGCGGAATGCAACAGCGGGGGAGATGGGCGTGGCGGCAGCAGGGGGGTGTGCCGGGAGGAACGGGAGCAGCAGCAGCGCTGGTGGTGTTGGGAATGCAGCAGCGGCAGCGTTCAACAGCAATAGCAGCAGCAACAGCGGCAGCAACAGCAGCAGCAGCAGCAGTAGCAGCAGTGGCAGTGGTGGGGTGGTGCAGTGGGACTTGGCACAGGCCATGGCAGGGGTGTGTGTGGATGAGGGGTGGGTGCTCATCCCCGCTTCCGCCACTGCTGACTCCTCTAATGCCTCCTCTAATGCCTCCTCTAATGCCTCCTCTAATGCCTCCTCTAATGCCTCCTCTAATGCCTCCTCTAATGCCTCCGTTACCGCCCCCTATACCGACGCCTACAATGGTTTCTCCATGCGCTCTCTCGCTCTCTTTGCCCTGGATCAAGTCAATCGAAACAGCAGCCTCCCCTCGAATGTGACTCTGCTGGATGTTATTGTAGCGAGGGCGAATGTGGTGGAGGGGTCAGGGATCAACTACAGCGTGACTGTAACAGCAGCGGTGGATGCAGCACCTGCAGCAACGGCACCTGCAGCAACAGCACCTGCAACAACGGCACCGGCAGTGTTGCTGACAGTGCCTGGAACCAAAGCCAAGGCAGTAGGGGTAGGTGCAGCTGAAGAGGGGCCAAGGAAGCAAGTGGTGGTGGTGAAGGTGGTGGTGTGGCAGGCGGTGCCCTTCACGGCTCACCGCCTGGTTGACTTCTTCCTGTTGGATGGGGGAGACGGTGAGGGGAGTGGGAAGCAAAAGCAGGAGGGATTGTTGCTCATTGACTGTGCTTCCCCACCCCCGGGTCACATCCTCCTTGCTAACTGCACCACAGTGCCCAAGGCTGGCTATTCTTCTGTAGTTGCACCGGTGGGATTTGTAACATTGCTTCGTGGGCTTGTCTCCCTTGGCCTCGCGGTGGCTCTCTTGTAGAGATGGTATCATGGGTGGGTGGGTGCCATTTGCATCGCTGTAACACTCGTTAAAGTCAATGCTTCACCAAAAGTACACACGACCCCCATCACATTATCGGGGCTACACATGTGCTGTGCGGGTATGTGGGCTCTCTGTGCATTGCTGGATGCCAGAAGCATTCAATATGCCAAACAGAAAACATTAAAGCCCGCGTCCCAAATTGCGGGCCGCGAGGGTCAAGTTTTTAAAACTTGACGAAGTTGAGTGTCCAAGCTTTTGAAAGTCACGCACCTGCAATTTGGGACTTTCGAAGACAGATTCACTCACCAGGGGGAAAACCGAGGGTTGGCTGGGTCTCGCGAAAAAAACGAACCTAGACGAAATCGGAAACTCTCGCCAAAGCCCACACCAGAAAAACTCCCTCTGGTCAACTTTTAAAAGCATGAACAATTTGGGCCGCCGGCTTTAAAACCAGGGTGCACATTCAACGCGGTTCGGCTTGAGATGTTGGGAAGGGGGTTTGGAGAAAAACAGTGATTGGCTCACGAGGGGCGACAAAAAAATGATTCCGCTAGAGCTTCGGGCATTTCGTAGGTGGCGGGAGGGGGTGAAATGGCGGGAGTGGGTGAAACCGAATGGCGGGAGGGATGAAACAGATTGGCGGGAGGGGGGGGAAACGAAATTGCGGGGGAGGGGGGAAACAAAATTGCGGGGGAGGGGGGAAACGAATTTCGACGGGGAGGGGGAAATGAAATTGCGGGGGCGTGGGGAAACGAAATTGCGGGGGAGGGGGGAAACGAATTTCGACTTGAAGGGGTTGAAAGCACACCTCGTAACCCACTCAGTCAAGGGATAACCTTTGATGCACATTCAGCTGAATGTGCACCCCGGTTTTAATACAAAGCATCAATTCATGCAAATATACATTAACTCCTGTGCTTTACTGCAGGCAGCAAGCAGCAGAGCAGCAGGCAGCAGACAACACCATCATGAAACCCGCCCACTGCCACCCCCAACGACGCCCACCACTGCCACCCCCACTGCTAGCACTCATCGCCATCCCATTGGCATCCTATGGCCATCCCATCGCCAAGACTTCAGCACGCACCACACAGGTTCACCCAGCGGAACAAACGATCAACATTGCTGAAGAATGCTAAAGAAGGAAGCCTTTTCTGAGGCGCCTCAAGCATCCTCCAAGGAGAGCGAACGAGAAGTAGTGAAGAACAAAGGATGATCATTGGTGCACATTTTCAAAGAGGGGAAGTGCCTGCGCAGAGCAACCTGGTTTTCTTCATTGTTTGGACTTTTCAAGTAGGCTAATTTGGCGGAAGCCAATGGGAGCGAAAAAACGAGAAGCTGCGAGCGGCCAATGAGACTGAGGGTGTCGAGAGAGAGGGGGCTGTCGCACGTGCAATCTACGTTGAGACACGCCGCAGTGGCACCGAAGATCTTCAAAGAGGCAGGGAGGGCGAAGTGGAGGTGGAGCTCTTGTTCCTCAAAGCAGACTGCGATAGCTCCAGCAGCAGTGAACTTGAAATCGAGGGTGAGAATGTTAGAGCCATGGCTAGAGGAGGTGAGAGAGAATTCATGCAGCTGTGGTGTGAGGGATGCGAGGAAGGACAGAGCATTTTCGTCGCACTCGAAATCGTGGATGCCCAGACTCCTCAGACCCCGGAACCTCGCTGGATCGAGAAAGGCCGGATTCATCAGGTGCTTCTCCTCGATTCCCCCAAGAGTTTCCTTGACCCCAATGCACAGGTTTGTGAGGGAGGAGCGTGCAGAGGGTCCTGGGAGCTGTTGAGCTCAACATTAAGGGGCGTGTGAGGCACGTGCCTGAGGAAGACAGAAAGCGTTCCTGAAGGACGTGTGAGCGCAGGGTCTTGGGTGTTGACTGGCAGCGTCATGGGCTCGAAGTCCTGCTCACGCAAGGTGTGACAGAGAGATGGAGAGAGACATGGATAGAGAGATGGAGAGAGAAACGGACAGCGATAGATACGAAGATGGATAGGAAGATGGTTGAGGATCTTAGCCATGACCGCATAGCTAAGCACCCAGAGAAAAAATTCGCCATGGCAAGGCGTGAGAAATTGTACGATGGCATGCAATCATTGTCAGAATATATTTCTGTATAACTGCATGTAGTTCTAGCTGTAGTGTAGTTATATCACTGTCCTGCTTGTGGTGCACCCCCTCCTTACTTCTCTCTTGTATAACTTGGGCCTTTGGCCCCTTAGTGCATCATCATTTCTCACGTTCTCGACTTTCTCCTTTGCCTGAACTCTCTCGACATCCTTGGCTAGCTCACACCCTAGCCATGGCTCCTACGATTCTAACATGGTATTAGAGTGATTACGACCCTTGGGCCCACCACCTGCTGCCCTGCGCGCCGCCCTCGTGCGGCCCTCCTCTCGACGTTCGGCACGGCCCGTCGCCCGTAGCCTCTAGGCCCCGGCCCGTCGCCCCGCTCCCGTCGCCCCTAGCTCTCGGCCCCGGCCCGTCGTTCGCGCCCGTCGCCCCTAGGCCCGTCGCCCCTCGGCCCGTCGCCCCTAGGCCCCGGTCCCTAGCCCGTCGCTCGCGCCCGACGCCCCTAGGCCCCGGTCCCGGCCCGTCGCCCGTCGCGCGTCGCCCCTACGCCCGTCGCCCCTAGACTCCAGCCCCCGGCCTGTCGCTCGCGCCCGCCGCCCCTAGGTCCGTCGGCCCCGTCGCCCGTCGCTCCCCTAGGCCCGGCCCCGTCGCTCGACGCCCCTAGGCCCCGGCCCCTAGCCCGTCACCCCTCGGCCCGTCGCCCCTAGGCCCCGGTCCCGGCCCGACGCCCGTCGCCCGTTGCCCCTCGGCCCGTCGCCCCGGCCCGTCGCCCCTAGGCCTGTCGCCACGGCCCGTCGCCCCTAGGCCCGTCGCCCCTAGGCCGGACCGTCGCCCCTAGCACGGCCCGTAGGCCCGTCGCTCCTAGCCCGGCCCGTCGCCCCTAGCCCACGTGCTCCGGCCCGTCGCCCAACACCCCTACGCCCGCGACTGACGCCCCTCCGCCCCCCCTTCTCCTCCATCCCCCTGCTGCGGGTGCAGCAGTGGGGGGGGGGGGGGGGGGGGGGGCGGGTATGGGGGTGGTGGGCTCTTGGAGGGCAAGGGGGTGGCCGGAATGGATCTGCAGCACCAGCCCCCCCCCCCTTCTCCTCCATTCCCCTGCTGCGGGTGCAGCAGTGGGGGGGAGGGGATCTGCAGCACCAGCCCCCCAGCCCCCCTTTCTCCTCCATTCCCCTGCTGCGGGTGCAGCAGTGGGGGGGAGGGGATCTCCAGCACCAGCCCCCCCCCCCCCGCCCCCCCCTTCTCCTCCATCCCCCTGCTGCGGGTGCAGCAGTGGGGGGGAGGGGATCTGCAGCACCAGCCCCCCCTCCCCCCCCCCCCCCCCCCCCTTTCTCCTCCATCCCTCTGCTGCGGGTGCAGCAGTGGGGGGAGGGAATCTGCAGCACCAGCCCCCCCGCCCCCCCCCCCCCCCCCCCTTTCTCCTCCACCCCCCTGCTGCGGGTGCAGCAGTGGGGGGGAGGGTATGGGGGTGGCGGGTGTGAGTGAACTGCTGCCGCCTCTCCTCCTCTCTCTCCCACTGCTGCACATGCCGCTGTGGGGAGGGGGGGGAAGGGTGTGGGGGAGTTGAGGGAGTGGCAGTAGGGATGCTGAGGGGTGTGACAGAGAGGTTTTGGGGAATGGGGGAAGTTGTAGGGGGGTGGGCGCAGTGAAGCCAGCAGCTCCAGTCGCCCGTGAGACCGTTGCGCCAGTTGCCCGTGAGCCCGTTGCTCCTGTAGCCCGTGAGTCAGTTGCTCCTGCTGCTTGCTTAGCCGCAGAGCCAATTACTCCAGTTGCCCGTGTGCCAGTTGCTCCATTTGCCAGTGTGCCAGTTGCTCCAGTTGCCCGTGTGCCAGCAGCTTCAGCCGCCACCCACCACCTCCTCTCCTCTCATGGTCCCTCCTCCTCTTCGCTTGCCCTCTCCTTCCTCCACTGCGCCTGGTGTACCCCTTCAGGGGGTGTTATGCACATGACTATTCCTGCATGCAGTTAGGGGGTGTGTCAGAATATATTTCTGTATAACTGCATGTAGTTCTAGCTGTAGTGTAGTTATATCACTGTCCTGCTTATGGTGCACCCCCTCCTTACTTGTCTCTTGTATAACTTGGGCCTTAAGCCCCTTAGTGCATCATCACTTCTCACTTTCTCGACTTTCTCCTTTGCCTGAACTCTCTCGACATCCTTGGCTAGCTCACACCCTAGCCATGGCTCCTACGATTCTAACAATCATGACTCACGATGGCAGCTTCTGAGCTTGGAAGCACGGAAACTAAGTTAGCAGCGCCGATCGTGATTCCCAGAGAGTAGGAGGCGACAAGGAGGTGAAGGGACAGGCGGGCCGAATGAGGGAAGAAGCGCATTGCGATTTACGGAGAAGGAGGCGACATATTACTGGAGGACATTAAGTAATTGGAACAAGGGAACTAGCGCAGTGTGCATGATGACTCACGGAGAAGGAGGCGACATGGTAGAGGAGCCTCTTGCAGACCATGGCGCAGCGCAGCAGAGGCCAGCAGGAGCCGAAGGCCCTCAATGCCTCCACATGTTGCTTCTCCGAGGAGTTACCCCAATTCTGCAGTTTATTTTTGAGTCGACTCAAAAGTCCACTCCCATTGGCACCGGAGGTGCTGCCTGCTTCCTGCTGTGATGCGCTGGGAAAGTTACTCCGATTATGCAGTTTATTTTTTAGTCGATTAAAAAGTCGAACGAAACGCGAGGTCCTGCGTCCCTCGTGCGATGGACTCAGCTAGGAATGGTGTGATATTGTTTGCAGCATCATTCTCACCTCATGATGATTCTCGGCTGTAAGACTGAGAGCTACCTCATCTCCATGGCTAGCCATCAGCGCCAACGATCAGCTACGCAAGGGCCGGCGATTATGCAAAAACTGCGTTTGAATACAGGAGGGTTTCAATCAAGAAACAGCTCTGTTTGTTACGAATCCACCACGAGACTCAAGCAAGCCCAACTCGATTCTGGCCGCTTTCACGCTAGCAGCGGTAGGCTATTGGCGGTGAACTGAGTTGTGTTGCTTGCGTTGTGGTGGATTCGTAACGAAATCTGTTGCTGATCCTATACATTGCTTGAGTTACTCCCCAACCGTCATGAAATCACGAAGCACTCCCCTCCTCCTCCACACCTCTGTGACCGTGACACTCGCCACGCCGGCGAGTAAAGCCACTTCAAGGACCGCCTGCAGCGCATCGCTAATCGCCTGAGATGTAATTTGTCAGTCAGTTGAAAAAGCACATCCATACCAAATTACACGTATCAGCCACTCGTTTCGATAACCAGTCGCTTTGGTTTTCAAGCAAGGGAGGGCGAAATCTCTACCAGTTGCAGAGGAGTCGCCTCGCCTCACGACACAAGTTCACAACGCAGCAAGGGTTGGCAATGGTTTGCTACAGACAGATGGGAGCGCTGTTGAACTCTCGGATTTGGGCAAGAAGATCGAACGTTTGTGGCGGCCAATCAAGACTTGATCGAGTGGCTCCGAACTGTTCTGACCCTCGGCTGGGAAGGTCTTGGATTTGGAAAATCGCCTTCGTTGTTAGAAATCCAATCAAAAGGCTCTAACTCCCCAGGAGTTTGGAGATGACAACCACTCATTGAGCTCACTGGCACCCAGAATTTGTAACGTGGCTAAATGGTAACCAGCGCATATTGTGCCGAGCTTTGACTTGTGAAATCCGAGATTCCTTCCAAGAAATCAGGCTATAACTTTCGTTTATCAAGTAGCCAGTTACCGCGTGTCAATTTCCGAATTCCTCCCACCCAAGTCCCCGCCAGTGCGCCAATGTCTGCTAGCAGGGAACCCCAGTCAGCGGATGTGCACGACACGTAGCAAAAAAATGTAACTCACACCTGGGCGAGTGCCAAACATCGCCACGAGTCTCCCTCACCTTTTCCTCTCAACTTCGTTGACAATTGTGAAATTCTAGCACACATACCAGACCACACCAGACCGCCGACCCTGCTGCTAATCAGAACAAAAATCTCCTTTCCTTGCCACCGTCACATGCGCTGCTGGCGTTCCTCGTCGTCAAAGTCGTCCTCCCTCATCTCCTTCCCTCATCTTCTCACAAATCTGCTGACTCCGCAATGGCTTGTTCCGCGAATGCCGTCGCCCTCCCACCATGCCTCTCAGGGCAACGGGGACGGGACTGTCATATTAGGCCAAGAACTTCAGCGAGATGTGTTCGGACAGTCTCCCATGCGCCACTCGACTCACAAGCTTTTGATAATTCAGGAGAGGGTTGATGCGGAACCAGGCGTTAGTAGTAACCACTCAAGACCATTCACGACCATTCAAGATGCCAACCGTAGAAGCCTTGGCGCGATTCACCATGGCACAGCACAACGCCGCCAAGGTGAGCCTTGCCTCGCCTCGCCTCGCCTTGATCCGTTCCAAGTGCAAAGTACTCTCTTGCAACAGGTGTTGTACTCTCTTGCAAAAGGTGTTGTACTCTCTTGCAACAGGTGTTGTACTCTCTTGCAACAGGTGTTGTACTCTCGTCTTGAGAGTCTCGATCGGGTGTTGTACTCTTTCTCTTGAACTCATGCTGACTCACCGCGACGCAGCAGAACGAGGCCACGGCGAGGTAGGCGACAGGCGAGAGGCGAGAGGTGACAAGCGACGGGCGACAGGCGACGGGCGACAGTCGACAAGCAACGGGCGACGGGCGACACTCCATGTTTCAAGAGCACTTTTCTGCTTTGCTTCTCGTCCCCACTCCAGCGTATTCTTTCTCCCATATCCCCAATGTAGCACAGTCCCTCCCTTCCGTTCATTCTTGAACGCTTCCCCCTTTCCTTCTCCCTGTCTCCCCTTCTCCCATTCTTCCCTCCTCCCCGTCTCCCCTTCTTCCCGTCTTCCCGTCTCCCCTTCTCCCCATCTCCCGCTTCTCCACGCTAGAACGACAGCCTACAGCCAGTCGGAATTCTCGATGTGTACCGCCCGAGCGCAGGCAATGCCAGCACATGCGGGGAGGAGTACCGTGTGTCATTGGCGGCTCTCAACCTGCTGCGCGGCCGCACTACCGTATTCAATGCTCTCCTCTCCCACCCTCCTCTCGTGGCCGCGCGATCCGCGCTCCCTGCTGCTGCCCTTCCATTAACAGCAACAGCAGCAGCAACAGCAGCAACAGCTGAAAATGGAGGAGGGGAGGGAGGAGGGGAGGGATGGGAGTACACGTTGAAGTCGTTGGTGCAGCAGGCAGGGTCGGGGCATGCGAGCACGCGGGAGGAGCAGGAGGCGGCGCTCAGGCACGTGGTGCCGGTTACCCCCCCTCCGTGTGGCAACATGTTGATTTACGTTGACCTGTCAGATGCGGATGTGCAGCGAGTGGCACGAGAGGCGGTGGCGAGTGCATATAAGAGACAGATGAGTGATGGGATGGGATAAAATCCCCCTTTCACATGATCCACTATGCACTTCATTCTCTTCACTCTGACCCATGCTCTGACCCATGCTCAGACCCATGCTCAGGCCCAGTAACACTGTCTTCTTCCTTCCTTGCCATCTCTCCACCCTTCTTCCCTCCGTAGGGCAGCGCGCTGCTGCTGATGTCGGTGCTAGAGGCACAGTTGGTGATACAGAGGGTACACCCTCACACTGCTGCTGCTGGCTCCCCTCCTTGCCTTCACACACCCCCCTTCTTCCCCCCGCAGGGCAGCGCGCTGCTGCTGATTTCTGTGCTGGAGGCATGGTTGGTGATACCTGGGTACAGAGAGTACACGCTCACACTGCTGCTACTAGCTTCCTTCCTTGCCTTCTCCCCCCACAGGGCACAACATTGCTACTGATCTCGGTGTTGGAGGCACAGGTGGTGATACCTGGGTTCAGAGAGTACACGCTCACACTGCTGGCAGTAGATAACACCACCCGCATGGCGGCACACTATGCCACGCACGCACTAGATCTAGGGCTGACAAACAATAGTGACGCCACGCCTGATACTTCACAAGGTGAGAAAGCGAGTGGGACGAGGTTGGTGAATGTGACGTGGTTTGCGGTGGTGCAAGGGACGCAGCAGAATGCAACAGCGGGTGAGATGGGCGTGGCAACAGTATGGGGGTGTGCCAGGAGGAATGCGAGCAGCAGCAGCAGCGGTGGTGGTGTTGGTGGGAGTGAATTGAACAGTAGGAACAGCAACATCAGAAAGAGCAACAGTAGCAGCAGCAGTGGAAGTGGAAGCAGCAGTATCACAATGTCAAATGCCAACTATGGAATGAAGGTACAAACAAGTTATAGCAAACCCTATCAACAGTTCTAGCACAAGAAAGAGAATGTACAACACCTAGACTAAAACTATATAAACTATATAGAAATATAGTTTGACACACCCCCATAGTCTAGGTGACGGAAGTCCTGTGGAAAGTGCGGAGAGAACTCTATCAGCGGAAGCTAGGCTATGGGCTAGGCACGGGATAGGAGGGATCTCTGCGTTCGTTCCCTTAGTCGTTCTCTAGCACTTGTGCATTCAGGGGGCAAAACCACAAGAGTTTCACTAGCAAAAGTTGAGAACAATGGTAGCAAATAGATTGGCAAGATAGATTACATCAGAAGCCTAGCATACAAGTCGACCACCAGCTCAGCACGAAGGCGACTTGCCAGCTGGTCGACCTCAGGCATCCTCGGGCGTCCTCAGTCGACCTGCAAGGCTGGTGTGCCAGCACACCAACAACAGGCCACCACAGGTCACCACACGTGCTCATGTGCGCGCACCTACTTTGCAGGTGCACGGTGACGGCAACGACATGCACCGCCACGCACATTGCGCAGGTGCCAAGTCGACCACATGTCGACGGTTGCACCTGAGGAGTCCTGTTGACCACGTGTCACCAAACCGCATGTCAACATTGCCAATCTACTTGGGCGACAGCCGCGAACCTCGCAGACCTCGTCGTCCGGGTAACCTAGTCAACCAGGCAGCCATGTCGACCAGGTGTGTCATCCCAGGCCTGTTGACCGCCCAAGTCGACGATCACCACATGTCAACCACACCAGGTCGACCACTCCCCTAGTCGACCAACGCCAGGTCGACAACCCATCTGGTTGACCAGCTCCAGGTCGACAACCCACCTGGTCGACCAACTCCAGGTCGACCAGAACACCTGTCAGCCGACCACACCCAGTCGGCTTCCCCTGGTCGGCATCACCCAAGTCGACGCCCTCCACCGGTCGACCTCCCAAGTCGACCAGCCGAAGTTGGCGCCCTCCCAAAGTCGACGCCCTTGCAGTGGCCCTTGTGCAGGTCAACCAGGCCCGTCGACCAGCTCGCCCACTGTTACAGGTCGGCTGCACTCCTCACACCCGACCCCGAGGTCGGTTCCGCCCAAGCGAGGACGGGGCCAACAACAACTCCCGTTGACACTCCCTTGCCGCGTTCACGCTTGGGCCGCCAGCCCAGACGGCAACACTACTTGGGGAATAGCTCGTCGGCATGCACCCAACACACAGCACCCCGGTCACTGCACCAGCCATGCAAGAGTGCATGGCACCTATTGCTGCACGTCGTTGTCACCGTCGCCCACGTCGACCAGACGCACTTGGCCGATTGCAACAGAGCAACGGCTGAAGGCCGGGTAGAGCAACGGTCGGGATGTACCTGATTGAAAACTTCCCGCGCTTCACCATGTGCTGCAGCCAGGCTTGTCGCCGCTCCATGTGCTTGAGGTTGCCCGTCAACCCCATGCCCTCGGCGACTGTGATGGCCGACTTGTTGTCCACCCGAAGGATAGTCGGCGTCCCGGCGTCCAGCTGCCGGAATTTTGCAAGGAGGAAGTGAAGGCGACGTCCCTCCTTTCCGGCTTCGGTTGCCGCCATGTACTCTGACTCGGTCGACGATAGCGTCGCGCACTTGATGCGCTGGCTCGACCAAGAGACAGCGGCCCCTCCAAAGACAAACACGTAGCCGCCCGTGCTCGTCCGGTTCTGCTTGTCGCCGGCGTCGTCGGCGTCCACGTAGCCGACCAGCTTCAGCGACTCTGCTCCACCGCCGAACTCTAGGGCGGTGTCACGGGTGTTGGCGAGGTAGGCGAGGCAGCGGTCGACCTCGCGCCAGTGCTGGTCGCTCCTCACAGTGAGGCCGCTCCCCAACTTGCTGCAGGCGAAGGCGATGTTCGGCCTCGTCGTCGTCGCCGCGAACTGCAGCGAGCCGACCTTCTGCTGGTACTCTTCCTCCAGGCGCTCCTGTGCCTCCTCGTCATCGAAGGTGAGTGTGGCATAGGCGTCGACCAAGACCGGCGTCTTCGGGGTGCGCCCGTTCTGCTCCTCGTCGAGGAACCGCCTACGCAGCTTGTCGGCGTAGCCCTGCTGGTGCAGCCACAGCTTCCTCACCGACCTGTCGCGCACAATCTCCAGCCCGAGGTACTTCTGCACCGGCGAGATCTCCCGCAGCTCGAAGGCGGCCTCCAACAGCTCCTTCAGCATCGCTGCGCTGCTGCTGGCGGCGAGCAGGTCGTCGACATAGACCAGCACCCAGCAGGTCACCTTGTCGTCGCTGACTTTGAAGTAGAGTGCCGTGTCGACCTGGCTCTTCTTCCAACCAGCGCCCAGCAGCACACCGTCGAGAGCCCTGTACCACAACAACGGCGACTGCTTCGGGACGTAGAGGCTCTTCAGCAACTTGCACACCCGATCAGTCCCGTCGTTGAAGTAGTCCGGCTGGTACATGTACAGCACCCGGTCGAGCTTGCTCTGCAGGAAGGCGTTCTTCATTTCGAGCTGCATTAGGTTGAAGTCGAGGATGGCGACGATGCTGAGGAAGATCCTCAGCGTGACGTAGCTGTTCACCGGCGTATACGTCTCGTCGTAGTCGGCGCCATACACCTGCGTGAAGCCCTTCACGACCAGCCTTGCCTTCTCGCGCTCGACGGTGTCGTTGATGTGGTACTTCGTCGTCACCACCCACCGGTTCTTCATGATGTTCACTCCCGGCAGGCGTTCGACCAGCTCCCACGTCCCCATGCCGACAAGGCTGTGGATCTCCTCCTCCATGGCGGCCTTCACCACCTTGCCCTTCCAGCTCGCCAACGCCTCCTTCACTGTCATCGTCGAGATGTCCTAACGGTGCTCGGGGTCGGCGTGCATGTCGGGGTCAAGCTTCAGAAAGTCTTCGTCCTCCTCGGCGTCGTCGTACTGCAGGTCGTCATCGACCTCATCGTACACCATGGTGAAGGCAGCCGGTACGTAGAAGTCGGGCGGCCTCCGAATTCGGCCTGACTGCCGTGGTCCATGCTGGACCTCCATCACGCCACTGTTGGTGGACTCCTCGGCGTCCCCTCCATCGTCACCAGCTTCACTGCCCTCATCGTCCTACTGCACCTCAGCCAGCGTCCCTGCCGACTTCTCCCTTGTGGTCGGCTCCTCTGCCGACTGCCTAGTTGCGGACTGCTTCGTGGTCGGCTTCACCGCTGCCTGCTCCCCTGTCGGCTGCTGCCCTGCTGGTACCTTCTTCACCGGCTTCTCCAAAGTCGGCTGCACCTCCTTGGCCTGCTCCTCCCCTATCAACGTCGACTTCACTCTCACGTTGACTTGCTGAACGTCACGTCGGCCACCGGCAATGCTCTTACCCGGCGCCGAAGGCAACGTCCCACTTCTCCCCTCATCGCCGGAGGCCGACACCGGAGTCAGCCCACGCAGGTCGGCCACAAGGGGAGGGGCACAGGGGGCGGGAGAGGGGGGGGGGGGGGAAGGGGACATCCTCGACGTCCTCAGCAGCAGACTCACCGACCTTGGCGAGCAAAGGGAGTGTCGCGGTCGAGGTGTCCGTCGGCGGGATGGTCAGTGGCCGGCTCGACGCCGGCCCGTGCTCCGACTTCCACACCTCTAGCGACATGTTCTCGTAGAACACCACGTCCGACGTGGTGACTACCCGGTTGTCGGCAATGTCGGGGAGCTCCCAACCCTTGCTCTCCTCTGACACGCCGAGGTGAAGGCCCAACCTAGCCTTTGGCTTCAGCTTTCCACCACACTGCTGCTCGGGGACCAAGAACTGCGCCATGCAGCCCCATACCCGTGCCAGCGACAAGTCGGGCTTCTTCCCGGTCAGCAGCTAGTATGGCGTCGTCCGTGGCTGCAGCGTCGACCGCTCCAGGCAGTTGCGGACCCAGATGGCCTGCCGTAGAGCGAGGTGCCACCAGTGGTGCTGCACGCCCATGTGCAGCAGCATCGTTCGCACCAACTCCACCACCGTCCGCATCTCGCGCTCCGCCATGCAGGTCAGGTCGTGGACGATCCCCTTGCCGTTTACGAAGTTGGTGAACTGCTTCCCGAGGAACTCCCCTCCCCGGTCAGAGCACAGCATCAACACCGACTTCCCCGTCTGCCGCTCAGTCACCGCCAGCCACTGCACGAACTCCTGCAGCGCATCCGACTTCTTGGCGACCGGCCTCACCCACACGTAGCAGGTCTTGCGGTCCTTCAGCAGCAAGAAGTACAGGCTGCCATGTCACTGTCCTGTAGTTCTAGCTCTAGTGTAGTTATATCACTGTCCTGCTTGTGGTGCACCCCCTCCTTACTTGTCTCTTGTATAACTTGGGCCTTTGGCCCTTTAGTGACACATTCTTCCTCGACATTTTCTTCCTTCTCACACTCTCTCGACATTGAACCCTAGCATGTTTCCTACCCTCACTATAGCTACTATTCTAACATGCCATCCTTGGCAGCCACCCGGAATGGCCCGCACAGGTCCACGTGCACGACGGCCAGCACGTCGTCGGCGTTGGAGCCCTGGTCGGGGAAGGTGTGCCGCGCCAGCTTCCCGCCCACGCACGAGACACACGGCAAGTTGGCGCCAGACGCCGACTTGAGGTCCAGCCCAGTGGCAACCTCGTGCTTTGCCGAGCTCCGGATGGTGTTCATGCCAACGTGTGCAAGCCTCGCATGCAGCCTGTCCGGCGTCGACTTCGTCACCGAGACGATCGCCCGCAGGGCCACGACCTCCGTCGTGTGCGTTTTCGACTTCGCCGAGCAGGGACGCAGGTCGGTGCAGAGGATTCGCCCGGTGTAGGATGCTCGACCGAGGACGTCTCCCGCTGCCGAGACGAGCAACATCTCATCGCCGTCCTCCTGCAGCTTCACGCCGTTCTCCTTCAACTGACCGGCCAAAAGCAGGTTCGCTTGTACGCCCGGGACATAGAGCACGTCGGGGATGAGCACCTGCCTCCCGGCCTCCCCTTGCAGAGTGACAGTGCCGTGGCCCTAGACGTCCTGCAGCGCCCCATTGAAGTCGCGCACGTGCTTGACGTCGCCGCTCGGCTTTAGGTCGACGAAGACCTCCTTCGTCCCCATCAAGTGGTAGGAGCAACCACTATCGAGCAGAACTACCACCGGGTTTGCCTGCACGGCTGCCGCCATCGCCTGGAAGTCCTCGCCGGCCTCCAGCGCCAGCAAGACGGTCAGCTCCACGATGCCGACCAGCGAGCACGACGCCTCCTTGTCGTCTCGCCCTTTGCCGCCAGCAAAGGAGTCAGCGTCTTTCGCCGAGGTCGACGACTTGGTCGACTGCTTCTCCTTGCGCGGCTGGTTTCTGCCTCGACGGGGACGAAGGTTGCCAGACCTCCCGCGACCTCCCTTGGCGTCGTCGTCGTCGGAGTCACTGCGGTCGGGGCACTCGAAAGAGAGGTGGTTGGGGTCGCCGCACAGCCAGCACTCCCGACATCGACTTCCTCCTCCACGACCGCTATCCTTGGCCGACTTCTTCTTGTCGGAGTCCTTGGTCGGCTTCCACCCGCTGCTACCACCGCCGCCAGACTGCCCGCGCTGCTCCGGTCGACCACCTTGCTTCACCAGGGCAACGTAGTTCACCAGTGCAAGGAGCTCCGTGGGCCGCTCAGCTTCCTGCATCGCCTCATCCTGCAGGATGTACGATGTAAGAGAATCCTCGTTGAGTGTCGCCCTAGTACTCGGCGCTAACGATAGTCGTTTCAGCAGGTTGTAGCTGCTCCTGAGCCCTTTGATAACGTGCGTGAGGTATGACACCGTCGAGTAGTGCACGCCGGCCATCCTCATGGTGGCGAGAATTCGCCGAGCCCAATTGCGGTAGTCACTCGCCGTCTCCTCTTCGCCCATCCGTGTGTGCGACAGCTGCTCCTCAAGCTGGTCGATGTACAGGGCGTCGGTGACCTGGTACGTCGACTCGATGAAGTGCCATGCCCGGTGGCCGGCGTCGAGGTACTCCCTGCACGACTTCAAGGCGATCTGCATGCCCGGCGAGCAGCACCGCGAGATGACCGTGAAGGTCAGCAACTGCACGGCGCGAAAATCCGCACACAAGTCGGGGTAGTGTTCCTCCGGCGTCGCCACAGTGCCCCTGGCAAAGCCGATCAGCCCGGCCATCTCCAGCTGGGGCTCGATGGCTTCCTTCCAGGTGAGGATATCAGGTCGACCAACAAGCAGGGGGGTGACCGAGATCCTGTCCGGCGTAAACTTGAAGTAGCCGTAGCTCGGTGCAATCCCGCCTGCTGTCACGTGGGTCACCGACATTGGCGACAAACTGCTTCGTCGACCTCCGACGTCGCCTTGTGAGGAGCCTGCAGCCGCTGACGACCGCATCCCTCGCGCCTGAACACCGCCGACCTCATCGGCGTGTATCACACCTCGCTGCCTTGACGTGCCTCCCGCATTGCTGCCGACTTGGTCACCACCGGCATTGACTCCCACTTTGACGCTGCCCTCGTTGTTCACCGGTCAAGGAGAAGTTGGTCGAGCAGGGTGCTCTTCCACCCACACCGAGCGGATGCCTGCCTCGATGACCGCCAACGGTAGGTTTGGCCCGTACTCGTTGGCCTCATGGCATCTCCTCGCGTCCTCCAGCCATGCCTCCAGGGTGTCCACCACTCCTGCATCACCTACGGCGCCTACCATAGTGACTACCGCACAGTTGGCGGCCTACAAACACGAATTAGGTAAGTGACCTTACGTCAACCTGTCTGAAGGGGCAAGTCGTGCGCCGTCCACGCTCACCGCACCATGCGGACTGCTTCTGCTAGTGCAAAGCACCGCAGCAGCCAGGGCAAGGGTGGCAGGGGTGCTGGCGGTGGCAACGGGGGTGGTGGTGGGGGCAGCGGTGGAGGTGGAGGGAGCGGTGGTGGTGGTGGCAGCGGTGGGAGTGGTGGCGGGAGTGGGGGCTTTGGTGGCGGCAGCAGAGGCAGCGGTGGGAGTGGCGGTAGTGGCAGCGGTGGGAGTGGTGGCGGTAGGACTGGAGCTCAGCGTGGAGGTTCTGGAGGAGGCTAGAGGCAGCGGCAGCAGCGTCGGAGCGAGACCCCGTCGCCCCAACAGCTTCGTGAGTGGTTGCTTCAGCGTGGGGCATCTGGGGGTAGTGTGAGCTGCCCGTATGTCATTCGCACGGGTGACCGTGCTGGTCAGACATGCGGGAAGGCACACACGCAGCACCGCTGCTTCTCCCATCTCGACGACGCTTGGCGCGCAGAGTTTGGTGACGAGGTCGAGCTCCCCCACTGGGCAGAGCTGCTTAGGTCTAGAGTTGCGATCTTTAACCTAGACTATAATGCTATCCTTTCTGCTATGTATGCTTTGTCTGCTAGTGCTGAGGGGGACTGTTACCGGTGTGTGCCGCCTGACCCAGGTATAGAGGCTGCTGCTCTAGGTGCTAGTGAGTCTTCTCTCCCTGGTACTGCGCCTGCTCAGGCCTTGCACACCTTCACGCTGGACTCAGGTGCCTTACGCTGTTTCTTTCGTGAAAGCACCACCCTCACTCCTCTCCCTGCACTTGTCCCGATCAGACTGGCTGACCCCTCCGGGGGCCCAGACGTTGCCCGTTCCTCCACTGTTCTCCCGTGTCCGGTGGTTCCGTCCGACTCACTGTCAGGTCTTCACCTCCCCTCGTTCTCTACGAACTTGGTGAGTACCGCTGCCCTCCAGGATTCGATGGTCACTACCACCACTCCTGGGGGTCAGCGTGTGTCGATCTGCACGTGTACACGGACAGGTCGTCACCTGGCCACGTTCACTCGTCGGCCAGGGTCGAGTCTGTACACACTAGCTACCGAGACTCCTCAGGTAGCCGCGTTTGCCCAGGTGTCCGCGTCAGGTCCGGTAGCACCCCCTTGCTCGTGTCGCCTCCTGTCGCACCAAACTCTCCTCTGGCACCACCGCCTTGGTCACCCCTCCCTGCCACGCCTGCGTGGCATGCACTCCCGCCTCCTTGTTTTTGGTCATCCCAGGTCTCTGCCTCCCCTCCCGCCCTCGCCTGCCCCGCCCTGCCTTCCTTGCGTCGAGGGGCGGCAGCGCGCTGCTCCTCACTCCTCCTCGTTTCCCCCGACGACTGCTCCCCTGCAGACTCTCCACATGGACGTGTGGGGCCCAGCCCGCGTCAGTGGACAGAGCCGCGAGTGCTACTTTCTGCTGGTTGTTGACGACTACACGCGTTACACCAAGGTCTTCCCTTGCGCAGCAAGGGTGAGGTCCCTGATGTTTTGATCCCTTGGATCTGCGCGGTCCGTCTCGAGCTAGGCGAGCAGTTCGGCCAGGACCTTCCTGTCCTGCGTCTACATTCTCACAGAGGTGGTGAGTTCTTCTCCGACCTCTTGCGGGACTTTTGTCGTGGGGTGGGCATCACCCAGTCGTTCACGCTTCCGGCCTCTCCGCAGCAGAATAGGATTGCTGAGCGACGCATTGGCTTAGTCATGGAGGTCTCTCGTACCTCCATGATCCATGCGGCTGCCCCCCATTTTATGTGGCTGTTTGCGGTCCTGTACGCTGCGCATCAGCTCAACCTCTGGCCCCGTGTCTCCTTGCCGGATACTTCGCGGACACTGCGTTGGACGGGGGGGGAGGTTACCGATGCGTCGGTGTTCCGGGTCTGGGGCTCTCGTGCCTTTTTGCGATACGTCCGCGGACAAGCTCTCCGCCCACGCTATTCCTTGCGTCTTCCTTGGCTTTCCCCCTGACGCGCCTGGCTGGAAGTTTTACCACCCCACCTCGCACCGTATCCTCTCCTCTCAGGACGTCACGTTTGATGAGTCGGTTCCCTTTTACCGTCTCTTCCCCTACCGCTCTGCCCCTCCCCCACCCCTGCCACTCTTCCTTGCTCCTGGTCCCCCTCCAGTAGACCCCCTCCCGCCCCAGGGTCCTGCTCCCTCAGGTGTGTCTCAGGTAGACCCTCTCTCTGGTGTTGTGCCTGTTGAGGTAGCCTCAGGTGCTGCTAGAGGTGCTGCGTCTGGGGGTGTGGGGCCTGGGGGTGCGGAGCCTGGGGTCGCTGAGTCTGAGGGTGCCGGGGTCTGGGGGTGCTGAGCCTGGGGGTGGGGAGCCTGAGGGTGCTTAGCCAGAGGGTGTTGAGCTTGGAGGTGCTGTGTCTGAGGGTGCGGAGTCTAGGGGTGCTGAGACTCGGGGTGCTGCTTCGTCTGGAGGTCCTGCTGGTGCTTCGCCGCGTCTGTCTCCACGGCCGTAGCAGCTGCGTGAGTGGCTTGTTTGGCGCGCACGCCTTTGGAGTGGAGCTGCTGGAGCTGGAGCCTCTGGAGACACTGGAGATATTGGAGCTGGAGGTGCTGGAGTTACTACTGGAGCTGGTGGTGCTGGAGGTGCTGCGGCTGCTGGTCCTGGAGGTGCTCGTACCAGGGGTACTAGCGCTGCTGGGACTGTTGGTGTTGGGGGAGCTGGAGCTGGAGACCCTACGGATCCTGGAGCTCCTGGGACTGGAGGCGCTGGAGCTGGAGGCATTGGCGCTCGTGGCGCTGGAGCTGGAGGCACTGGCGCTAGTGGCGCTGGAGCTGGAGGACCTGGAGCTGGTGGAGTTGGAGCTGGGAGCACTGGCGCGGGAGGCGCTGGAGCTGCAGGAGCTGGAGCTGTTGACCCTGGAGCTGGAGGTGCTGGAGCTGGGGGTGCTGGTGGTACTGGTGCTGAAGGCACTGTGCGACCTCGACCGTACTTCGTTCCCCTACTTCAGCAGGTTCTTGGTGTCCCCACTTCTAGTGCCCTTAGTCCTCCCCTACTGTGTCCACAGCCTGACCAGACGCAGCTGCCGTTACAGCCAACCTCCCCACTGCCTTACTCTGAGTAGACCACTGTCCTTACAAAGCGTCGTGAGCCTTCGTCTCGTCCTGCCTCCCCTGTTTGCACTGGTCGTTGCATTCCTCGTCCGCGTCCTCCTCCTGTCCCTGGCACACACGCTATGGCACTTCGTCCTTCCTCTGTTCCACTACGTGTTCCTCTGCCTGCTCCTCCTGAGTCTGCTCTTCCTGCTGTCCCTGACCCTGAGTCTGACCGCGCTCGTGCTGCCAGTCCCACTGTCTCTCGTCTCCTTGCCATTGTTGTCACTGACCCTTCTTTTGAGTCCACTGCTGCGTCTGCCCTCGTTGCTGAGCTTCTTGACTTTGCTGCTGCCTGTCGTCTAGACTATACCATTGCTCTTGTTGCTGAGTCTGAGTCTGCCAGTCCTCCGTCTGTCGGGGGTGAGTGTGCTCTTGGCACGGACGTCCTTGAGGATAGGCAGGAGGACTTTGAGTCTCTTGCAGCTGCTGTACCTCGTTTCGCTTCCAAGCTGCTTGCCCTTGACGGAGACACGGATGCACCAGTCATCCCGACCCCGCGCTCTTACGCAGAGGCGATTACGGGTCCGTACTCCTCTCAGTGGCAGGCAGCCATGGATGCCGAGATGGCATCCTGGAAATCCACATGCACCTACGTCGACGCAGTTCCCCCGTCTCGAGCGAACATACTCAATGGCATGTGGATTTTCAGGTTGAAGCGGCCACCGGGTTCTCCGCCTGCCTTCAAGGCGTGTTACGTTGCTAGAGGCTTCAGTCAGCGACAGGGGGTCGACTACTTCCATACCTTCTCCCCCACCCCAAAGATGACTACTCTTCGGGTATTGCTGCACGTCGTTGCTCAGCGTGACTACGGGTTGCACTCTCTGGCCTTCAGCACAGCTTTCTTGCAGGGCAGCCTGCACGAGGAGATCTGGTTGCGCCGCCCACCTGGCTTCGCTGGGTCGTTTCCTACAGGTACCCAGTGGAGCCTCCGTTGGCCAGTCTACCGTCTCCGCCAGGCGCCTCGTGAGTGGCACGACACACTGAGGACTACACTTGCGGCTTTGGGGTTCACTCCTTCTACTGTTGACCCGTCGCTGTTTCTCCGCAACGACATGTCGCTGCCGCCGTTCTACGTCCTCGTGTAAGTTGACGACCTTGTCTTTGCCACTTCTGACACTGAGGCACTGACCCTTGTGAAGTCGGAGCTGCAGAAGAGACACACCTGCACTGACCTGGGTGAACTGCACAGCTATCTTGGCTTGCAGATCACCCGGGACAGAGCTCGGCGCACCATTACCCTGACTCAGTCACACATGATGCTCTAGATCCTTCAGCGCTTTCGCTTCCAGTTCTCCTCGCCACAGCCCACTCCTCTGTCTACCAGCCACTTGCTCTCAGCTCCACCTTCGGACGAGTCTATAGAGCCGAGTGGTCCATACCTAGAGCTTGTGGGTTGCCTCATGTACCTGATGACGTGCACACGACCTGACCTCGCGTACCCTCTCAGCCTTCTGGCTCACTACGTGGCTCCCGGTCGGCACCGAAAGGTGCACTGGGATGCTGCAAAGAGGGTATTGCGTTACTTGTGCAGTAGGTCGGGCATGGGGCTCGTGCTTGGAGGACGGGGTCCTGTTGTCCTTAGTGGCCACGCAGACGCTTCTTGGGTTGACGACTCAACTACGCAGCGGTCCTCACAGGGTTACACCTTCAGCCTCGGTTCCGGCTCTGTTTCCTCGCGGTCTACCCGCTCGTCTTCGGTTCTCAACTCTAGTTGTGAGGCTGAGATCTACGCAGGGGCCATGGCTGCACAGGAACTACGCTGGCTGACCTACCTGCTGACTGACCTGGGAGAGAAGCCTCGTTCGCCTCCAGTTCTGTACATCAACAACAAGGCCATGATTGCCTTGTGTCAGGAGCACAGACTGGAGCACAGAACGGAGCACATCGCTCTGCGATACTTCCTTGCTCGAGAGTTGCAGCAGCGTGGCCAGCTTCGTCTTGCGTACGTGGCCACTAGGGCCAACACTGGTGATGTATTCACTAAGGCACTTCCGCCTGGTGATCATCAGCGCTTCTCTACTGTGTTAGGCCTTGTGCCTACTTTGCCTCACTTGCTCATTGCTTGACTCTGCTTGTACTGTGATCTATATATATTCCTGCATGCTTACACTTGCTAGGGTATGATCACTGTACTGTTTGTTCTCTTTTATATAACTCTGCATGTGAACTGGCCTTGTGGTCCTTTGCTTGTGCTCGGACTGTGTGGTGACTTTGTGATCCACCCTGAGCTTGCTTTGCTTTCTTGACTGGTCTTGTGACCACTTGTTCTCCCCCACTTTGCCTATGGGGGTGTGTCAGAATGTTATAGTGCTTACATTTGCGTAGGCTTTAGTGGGGTAGCCCATAAGGGGTACAACCCAATTAGGGTTAGTACTTGTACCCAACTCTTTGCTAGTCAATTCATTCTCGTTAGCTGATTCTGACACAGCTACCTACATCAGGAAGGGAGGACTTAACATCGGGAAAGAAGTCTTGAAGAACAACGTCTTCGTTCCCGACTTTGTCCCAGATCAAGGAACTGCTGACAGCGTCGCAATTGTCAACTTCACCTTTGGTCACACCCACCAGATCTCGACTCAGACTTCACCCCCGGAGGTTTTTGGTACTCGCACACCATACCTGAAGTATAACAGACAAGGGCGTTAGCAGTTATTCAACAGACAACAGCTTTAGAGTCAGCAGCAGCAGCAGCATCAACATCGGCAGCAGCAGAGACAGTAGCAGTAGTAGCGACACCGACAGAAGTAAAAGCAACAACAACAGCACCAGCTCCAATCGCCAACTCTTCATCAGCACCGACTCCCACTCAACAGTTGACTCCCGCGCCACGCGAAGTTCACATTAGCACCAACATCACCGCAAGTTTTTCCTCCAACTCCAATCTGTACTGACGTTCACCTGGACATCGCGCCAACGAATCACTGTGGCATCAAAGGTTAGGTCATCCAAGCAACACGACACTTAACAACACGATAAGAGCAGGAGTGCTTGATAAAGACTCGCTACTTTTACCCGACTGTAAAGAACTTCAACGAGTCCGCGGACGTGCTTTACGTGCCCTGAAGCCGACTTACCCCATGAGTCATTCGTCTCTCACCACAACCCGAGCGCGCCAGCATACGCACCAGTGGAGAAGGTCTACAGCGACATAATGTACACCCGCAAAAGCGGACAAGGAGCATACAACTACGCAATCACGTTCATCGATGCCGCCACCAGATACGTCTGGCACCTCAACCTTCCGAGTCGCGACATGGCCTTCGAAGAATTCGTCGCTTGGCTCCCAGTAGCAGAAAGAGAATCAGGAGTGAAGCTGAAAAGCTTTCAGTCAGACGGAGGAGGAGAATATCAGTCATAAAGGTTCAAGCAATATTTGGCGGAGAGAGGCATCAAGCGACTCATTTCTCTTCCCTATGCTCATCAGCAGCAAGGGATGGTAGAAAGAATGAACAGGACCCTCCAGAACACCATGCGCAAGCTGCTACGTGGCATGCGGCTACCCAACCATCAGCGGCCTAAGGCGATGGACCACGCTGTGCTGTTGCACAACTTGCTTTCGTCATCTTCGCTTCCGAACAACGCATCACCGCATCTGCTGTGGACAGGGAAATTGGGCAACACAAAAATGTTACGAGTTTTTGGCTGCATGGTACAGTACCGACCACACACTGCACGAGCTGGACGATTCTCACAATGCGCACAACGGGGACTACACCTGGGCATCGAAAAACATTACAACGCGTGGAAGATTTTTGGCGTCCACTCGAAGGAAACAGTAGCAGCACGTGACGTGATCTTCTACGAACGACTCACTCTTCAAACATACCTGGACAACTTGGCAGTAGAACGAGACCTCACGGGAGGCTTCCGTGGCAATCGAGCCTTCGCCTCGCCAGCAAATGAAGCTGACTGGGATGAACAAAACATGGACGGAGCATCGGAGGAAGCCGGACCTCTTCGCTAGTGTTTGGTACCCATTCCGATGGACGACGAAAATCCTCGTGAAAGCATCAACGCCGAAGTCTACTACGATTTCGCCGACAACGGTTATGTTACACCACAGCCGGTCAACACAAAAGTTTCAGAACGCATAGGCCCCAACTTCTTACTTGATCCAGAAGTGGGAGACGAAGCAGTTTATCCCGAGGATCCAAATCTCCCTCGCTACAGACAGAGTGGGCTGCAGATTCTTGGACTCGTCACCACAGACCATGGCGCGCCAGTGCCGCAAGAGCCTGCCAAAGTTCAGCAGGCTCTGGGGGGGGGGGGCACAAGGAAAAATGGCGAGAAGCCATAGACAAGGAGTTAAAAGCACTGGAAGACCGAAACACCTGGAAGATAGTACCCATCGGAGTGGCACGCAACAAAACCGTCCTCATGGGAAAATGGGTCTTCCGCGTGAAAACGAAAGCTGACGGGACAATCGATAAATTCAAAACGTGATGGGTCGTACGTGGCTTCGATCAAGAGCACGTGCGAGACTTCACCGAAACTTTCGCGCCAGTCAGCCGACATACCTCCTTATGAATTCTCCTCGCAATAGCCACCATGAAGCAGAAGAAGCTCCACCAAATCGACGTAGCCAAGGCGTTCCTCTACGCTCCAGTTGACGCCGAAATCTTCGTGGGAGCAACCACATGGGTCCAACACAGACCCTAATCAAGTCTGTCAGCTGGTGAAATCCTTGTACAGCATCAAGCAAGCTCCGCGGCTATAACAGCACTACCTACACGCCCGACTAATCCGCATCGGCTTTCAGCAATTACCACACGACCAGGGCATTTACGGGCTCACAAAGGAAGCCGAGTACATTCTACTCATCGTGTATGTAGACGACCTACTCTACATAGGCTCCACCGATGGCATCACCAACTGGTTTGAAGGGGAGCTGCAACAGGACCTCTCACTCACGGTTTCTTCTACCATGACCCAGTACCTCGGACTCAACATTCTAGACGGAGAGAACGTGATCTACCTCAGTGCCGCAAAATACGCCGACACCATCGCAAAACGCTTCGGACTGACGCCAGCCTCCATCTCCATGCCCTACCGCTTCACCGTGGGAAATCACCAGGAAAAATCCAACATGCTTGGAACTGCCTGCCTACGCGACTACCAACAAAAACTGAGTTGTCTGCTCTTCGCAGCCGTCACCTGCCGACCGGATCTATCATACTCAGCGAGTCAGCTTGCTACCCACCTCAAGCGGCCCGAAGCAGAGCATATGGCCGAACTCGACCGCGCCTTACACTACCTCGTCAGCACGCCAACGATCGGCCTAAACTACCACAAGACCGGAACCACTACTCCAAAACTAATCGGCTACGTGGATGCTGACCACGCCTACAAGAACAATAGGCGATGCTGACAATAGGCGATCGCGTACCGGCTACATCTATCGACTTGAGCCCGTGGGACCTATCTCGTGGCAGTCGAGTAAACAAGAACTAATTGCACTCTCCTCTGCTGAAGCCGAATACATAGCACTCTGCTCACCCACCAAGGAAGGACTGTACCTTCTCGAACTACTGGAAGAAGCAAAGGTGGCCCAGTTACCCAGCTTCTCCCTCTTCTGCGACAACCAATCTGCAATTCAATGAAAGAATTGAGAACAAGGGTGAAAAAATGGGCAACGAAGGGGACCCCGTAAGGTTGGCGCCTCGGGGTCCTCGTCAATGACAGGCGGGAAACCCCCGCCTACCCCCGTAGAGGACCCTGCGTGGCAGCATAAACGCTGCGCTGGCAGGGAATATTCGCCACCCTTCGAGAGGGTTCGGAAGAAATGCACATGCCATGCAATGCATGCGACTGTGATTGGGCCGCACGGCAACATCCCCGTCACTGCTGTCACGATCGATGGTTCTAGACAAAACTGTGCGGTGGGAAACCGAACCGCTGCTGTTTTTGTCTGAAAACCATGCACGATCCCACGTGTTGCATGGTTGGTTGAATTCGCCTTATTGCGGGCTTCAATTTGGTATGTTGAAAAGTGATTTTTTTTGGTTCCTTTTACAAGCGCATGCGCTTATAAAAATGACTCGATTAGAAGCGCACCCCCCTAAAAAACACGGCTTTATTATAAGCGCACCTGCGCTTCTATCCGGGGTAATACGGTACTGAACACAACACCTGCTACTTCCAAATCTACAGTTAAAAAAAATAGTCACTGAACAGTTTAAATCACATCCTCTTTTTGCATCCTGTACCCCTTCACAAAATGTGTCAGAGGTCCATTGGTGATCCCCGATTGATCCTAAGGAAGGGTTACAGGCTCGTTGTCCTTGGGGGTTATGGGCGCACTGACCCATTACTTAACAAGCCCTTTTATCCCAATGGTCTAGTGGTTGGGATTCTGACAAAATGTTGGTTGTGGCCGTGCATTTCCTGCCGAACACTCGTGTAGCCCTGCCCACCTGACCTTCGCAATGTGCTCAAATCAAGCCGCTCGTGCATCGACGGCTCCTAGTTCTCATTCCCGTCTCGCTTCCAAGAGATCGAGAGAGACAATTGTCAGTGTCAGAATATTATTGTATACATCACTTTATAACTGCCTGCAATGTAGACTTAGTGTAGTTATCTTGCTTCTTAGGTGGTGCACCTTGCTTCACTTCTTTCATATTTGTACCCTTGAACCTATAGTGAAACCCTCATTCTCCTTTACAATTTTCTCGACACTCTCCTTACCCTCGAACTTCACCACTAAGTCACTTAACTACCATGGCTCCTGAGCCTACTAAACTTTAGTCTTTCAACATGGAATCAGAGCGACTACGCTCTTGGCCAGTGGGCCCCACGTGCTTCCGCTGCTTTCTTTTCTGTCGCGCGCCCCGTGGCGCGCGACACTTTTTTCTTCCCGCCACGCGCTCGGGGCGCGTGGCGGTTTTCCGCCCGCCGTGCGCCCCGGACGCGCGGCGTCTTCCTGCCCCGACGCCGCCCTTCTCGGCCCCTCACGGCCTCCTAGCGGCCCCGTCGCCGCCCCTAGCGGCCCTGTCGCCGCCCCATCTCGGCACCGTCGCCGCCTTTAGCGGCCCCGTTGCCGCCCCTAGCGGCCCCGTCGCCGCTCTTCGCGGCCCCGTTGCCGCCCCTAGCGGCTCCGTTGCCGCCCCTTGTGGCCCTGTCACCTGCTCGTCGCGGCGCACCCCCCCCTGGCCGCCGCCTCTGCCTCCCTTGCGCCCGTGCCTGCTTTGCAGCAGCGCGCGGGCCTGCCTTGCAACAGCAGCCGCCCCTGGAGCAGCCACCCCAGCAGCAGCCGCCCCAGCAGCAGCCGCCCCTGGAGCAGCCGCCGCTGCAGCAGCCGCCCCTGGAGCCGCCGCCCCTGGAGCAGCCGTCACTGCAGCAGCCGCCCCTGGAGCCGCCACTGCAGCAGCAGCCCCTGGAGCAGCCGCCCCAGCAGCAGCCGCCCCTGGAGCAGCCGCCGCTGCAGCAGCCGCCCCTGGAGCAGCCGTCACTGCAGCAGCCGCCCCTGGAGCCGCCACTGCAGCAGCAGCCCCTGGAGCAGCCGCCCCAGCAGCAGCCGCCCCTGGAGCAGCCGCCGCTGCAGCAGCCGCCCCTGGAGCCGCCGCCCCTGGAGCAGCCGCCACTGCAGCAGCCGCCCCAGCAGCCGCTACCCCTGCAGCAGACGCCCCTGAAGCGGCCGCCCCTGCAGCAGCCGCCCCTGGAGCAGCCCGCAACTGCAGCAGCCGCCCCTGGAGCAGCCCGCACCTGCAGCAGCCGCCCCTGGAGCAGCCCTCACCTGCAGCAGCCGCCCCTGGAGCAGCCGGCACCTGCAGCAGCCGCCCCTGGAGCAGCCCGCACCTGCAGCGGCCGCCCCTGGAGCAGCCCGCACCTGCAGCCCGTCCCGTCCCCCCCCCCCCGTGCATTCCGTGGTGCTGGGGGTGTGGGGTGCCGAGCATGGGGGTGGCGGGTGTGGGGGTGGCGGTTATGTGTTCCTCCCCTTGCTCCTCCTCCTCCCTCGTCTCCCACTGCTGCAGCTGTCGCTGAGGGGGGTGGGTGTGTGGGAGCCTAGGGTTTAGGGTTTAAGGGGGGTGCTGTGGGAGTGGAGCTAGGGTTTGAACAGGGAGTGTGTGAGAGGGGAGTGGGGCAGCTGGGGGAGGTTGTGTGAAGGTAGCTGTCGTGTCGCCTGCAGCGCCTGTAGTCCGTCGCCCTTGCTTCGGTAGCCAGTGAGCCTGTTGCACCAGTCGCCAGTGGGTCCGTTGCTCCTGCCGCTCGTCTATAGCCGCGGAGCCAGTCACTCCAGTAGTCCGTCGCCCTTGCTTCGGTAGCCACTGAGTCAGCCGCTCCTGTGCCCGTGCCTCTGCAGCTTCAGTCGTTGCCTCGCATCTTCTCTTCCTCCACAGTCTCTCCTCCTCATTTGCCCTCTCTGTCTGCTGCGCTCTGCTTGGTGTACCCCTTCCGGGGGTGTTTCTGCACATGGTTCTTCACTGCAGGCAGTTAGGGGGTGTGTCAGAATATTATTGTATACATCACTTTATAACTGCCTGCAATGTAGACTTAGTGTAGTTATCTTGCTTGTTAGGTGGTGCACCTTGCTTCACTTCTTTCATATTTGTACCCTTGAACCTATAGTGAAACCCTCATTCTCCTTTACAATTTTCTCGACACTCTCCTTACCCTCGAACTTCACCACTAAGTCACTTAACTACCATGGCTCCTAAGCCTACTAAACTTTAGTCTTTCAACATTCAGATGTTATAGTCTTAGTCAGGCCCTCAGATTCACCTTTTAGTACGCTGATGCATCAGGCTCTCCCAAAGTAAAAAGGCTGATTGACAGTGTTCTTAAAAAAAAAGGCTGAAAATTCAGTGTTGCTAAAAAAAAAAGCCTGATTGATCAGTGTTACATAAAAAAGCCTGATTAAATAAAAAATCAAGATTTAAAGTTTAGCACATCGTGCATGCATGCATCATCGACAAAGTAAAAAAACCAGAATCAGAGTCACTGCAACTCCTACTGCCATTGTCTCCCTGCCAAGCCTGCTCCAATTCCTCCAACTCTTTCTCTTCAGCTACTTCCTTTCCTCTGCCATCGCCTTGCCCCTCTACTGCTGGAGCTACTGCAACGTTACCAAAAGGACGGCGCTTCTTGTAGCCGCGCCAGATCTGCACAACCTCGTCATAGTTCGGCTCGTACTAAAGGAGGGACATGGAGAGGAGGTCTTCTAGGCGGGCATCCTTGAGGCTCCCCCGCTGCCACGATTTGATGATGTTATGGCGGCTAAAGCCGCGCTCAAACTCCACCGTACTCAACAGCAGTACGACGACTGCAACCCACAGTCGCACCAGGTTGGGGTAGCTCACGGTCCAGTCGCTCGTCTTCAGCATCGCAGTGAAGCCTGCATGGAAAGAGCGCTCGTTCTTGGGGGCACCTGAGAGGATGGGGCAGAATGTGCGCAGCTCCTCGATCACCCGCCGCGTGTCGATCCCTGCTAGACAAGAGAAAAGATTGGGATGCGCATTAGCAAGGTTTAGAAGGATAGGGTGTCAGAATCAACTAACGAGAATGAATGAACTATGAAAGAGTTGGGTACAAATACTAACCCTAATTGGGTTGTACCCCTATGGGCTACCCCACTATAGCCTACACAAATGTAAGCACTAAAACATTCTGACACACCCCCATACGCAAAGTGGGGGAGAACAAGTGGTCACAAGACCAGTCAAGAAAGCAAAGCAAGCTCGGGGTGGATCACAAAGTCACCACACAGTCCGAGCACAAGCAAAGGGCCACAAGGCCAGTTCATATGCAGAGTTATATAAAAGAGAACAAACAATACAGTGATCTTACCCTAGCAAGTGTAAGCAAGCAAGTATATACGTAGATCACAGTACAAGCAAAGTCAAGCAGTGAGCAAGTGAGGCAAAGTAGGCACAAGGCCTAACACAGTAGAGAAGCGCTGATGATCACCAGACGGAAGTGCCTTGGTGAATATATTAGCAGTGTTTGCCCTAGTGGCCACGTACGCAAGACGAAGCTGGCCACACTGCTGCAACTCTCGAGCAAGGAAGTATCGCACAGCGATGTGCTTCGTTCTGTGCTCCAGTCTGTGCTCCTGACACAAGCCAATCATGGCCTTGTTGTCAACGTAGAGAACTGGAGGCGAACGAGGCTGCTCTCCCAGGTCAGTCAGCAGGTAGGTCAGCCAGTGTAGCTCCTGTGCAGCCATGGCCCCTGCGTAGATCTCAGCCTCACAACTAGAGCTGAGAACTAAAGACGAGCGGGTAGACCGCCAGGAAACAGAGCTAGAACCGAGGCTGAAGGTGTAACCCTGTGACGACCGCTGCGTAGCTGAGTCGTCAACCCAAGAAGCGTCTGCGTGGCCAGTGAGGACAATTGGACCCCGTCCTCCAAGCACGAGCCCCATGCCCAACGTTCTACACAAGTAACGCAGTACCCTCTTCGCAGCATCCAAGTGCACCTTTTGGTGCCTACCGGGAGCCACGTAGCGAGCCAGGAGGCTGAGAGGGTACGCAAGGTCAGGTCGTGTGCACATCATCAGGTACATGAGGCAAACCACAAGCTCTGGGTACGGACCAGTTGGCTCTACAGACTCGTCCGAAGGTGGAGCAGAGAGCAAGTGGCCGGTAGACAGAGGAGTGGGCTGTGGCGAGGAGAACTGGAAGCCAAAGCGCTGAAGGACCTGGTGCACCATGTGTGAATGAGTTAGTGTGATGGTGCGCCTGAGAAGAAACGAGGAATGGAATGACTAAGGGAAAGTTGGGTACAAAATGCAAACCCTAGAAAACTGTACCCCATATGTGCTACCCCACTATAGCCTACAGTAGCTCTGTCATATAAATCTGACAGCGCCGTGCTCTGTCCTGGGTGATCTGCAAGCCAAGATAGCTGCGCAGTTCATCCAGGTCAGTGCAGGTGTGTCTCTTCTGCAGCTCCAACTTCACAAGGGTCAGTGCCTTAGTGTCAGCAGTGGCAAAGACGAGGTCGTCAACGTACACGAGGACGTAGAATGGCGGCAGCGACGTGTCGGTGCGTAGAAATAGCGACGGGTCAGCAGTAGAAGGAGTAAACCCCAGATTCGCAAGTGTAGTCCTCAGTGTGTCGTGCCACTCATGAGGCGCCTGGCGTAGACCATAGACTGGCCGCCGGAGGCTCCACTGGGTTCTTGCAGGAAACGACCCAGTGAAGCCAGGTGGGCGCCGCAGCCAGATCTCCTCGTGCAGGCTCCCCTACAAGAAAGTTGTGCTGAAGTCCAGAGAGTGCAACTCGTAGTCACGCTGAGCAGCGACGTGCAGCAACACCCGAAGAGTAGTCATCTTCGGGGTGGGGGAGAAGGTCTGGAAGTAGTCGACCCCCTGTCGCTCACTGAAGCCTCTAGCAACGTAACGCGCCTTGAAAGCAGGCGAAGAACCCGGCTGCCGCTTCACCCTGAAAATCCACATGCCATCGACTATGTTCGCCCAAAACGGGGGAACTGCGTCGACGTAGGTGCCTGTGGACTTCCAGGATGCCATCTCGGCATCCATGGCTGACTGCCACTGAGAGGAGTAGGGACCCGTAATCTCCTCTGCGTAAGAGCGCGGGGTCGGGATGTCTGGTGCATCCGGGTCTCCCTCAGGGGCAAGCAGTATGGAAGCGAAACGAGGTACAGTAGCTGCAAGACACTCAATGTGTTCCTGCCTGTCCTCAAGGACGTCCGTGCCAAGAGCACACTCACCCCAGACGGACGAAGGACTGGCAAACTCCGACTCAGCAACAAGAGCAGTGGCGTAGACTAGACGATAGGAAGCAGCAAAGTCAACCAGCTCAGCAACGAGGGCAGACGCAGCAGTGGACTAAAAAGAAGGGTCAGTGACAACAGTGGCAAGGAGTCTAGAGACAGTGGGACTGGCAGCACGAGCGCGGTCAGACTCAGGGTCAGGGACGGGAGGAAGAGCGGACTCAGGAGGAGCAGGCAGAGGAACACAGAATGGAACAGAGGAAGGACAAAGTGCCATAGCGTGTGTGCCAAGGACAGGAGGAGGACGCAGACGAGGAACGAGACGACCAGTGCGAACAGGGGAGGGAGGACGAGACGAAGGCTCACAACGCTCTGTAAGACCATCGGTCTGTTCAGAGTAAGGAGAAGGAGCAGGCAGTGAGGAGGCTGGCTGTAACGACGGCTGCGTCTGGTCAGGCGGTGGACATACTAGGGGAGGAGTAAGGGAAGTAGAAGAGGGGACACCAAGAACCTACTAAAGCAGGGGAACGAAGTACGGTTGCAGCCGCACAGTGCCTCCAGTACCAGTACCACCAGCACCCCCAGCTCCAGCACCTCCAGGTCCAGGGTCAATAGCTCCAGCTCATGTAGCTCCAGCGCCTCCCGCGCCAGTGCCTCCAGCTCCAGCTCCACTAGCTCCAGCTCCTCCAGCTCCAGCGCCACCATCGCCAGTGCCTCCAGCTCCAGCGCCTCCATTCCCAGCAGCTCCAGGCTCCGTAGGGTCTCCAGCTCCAGCGCCCCCAACACCACCAGTCCCGGCAGCTCCAGAAACCCCTGGTACAAGCACCTCCAGGACCAGCAGCCGCAGCACCTCCAGCTCCAGTGTCTCCGGTGTCTCCAGTGGATCCAGCTCCAGCAGCTCCACTCCGAAGGCGTGCGCGCTGAACAAGCCACTCACGCAGCTGCTGCGGGGAGAGAGGCTCCGGCCAGGGAGACAGTCGCGGCGAAGCACCAGCAGGACCTCCAAACGAAGCAGCACCCCAAAACTCAACACCCCCAGATTCCGCACCCTAAGACTCAGCACCCCCAGTCGCCACACCCGCAGGCTCAGCACCCTCAGGCTCCGCACCCCAAGGCTCAGCACCCCCAGACCCAGCACCCTCAAACTCAACGCCCCCAGGCTCCGCACCCCCAGGCCCCACACCCCCAGACGCAGCACCTCTAGCAGCAACTGAGTCGCCAGCTACCTCAGCAGGCACAACACCCGGGAGAGGGTCTACCTGAGACACACCTGAGGGAGCAGGACCCTGGACCAGGAGCAAGGAAGAGCGGCGGGGGCGGGGGAGGGGCAGAGCGGTAGGGTAAGAGACGGTAAAAGGGAACCGACTCGTCAAACGTGACGTCCTGAGAGGAGAAGACACGGCGCGAGGTGGGGTGGTAAAACTGCCAGCCAGGCGCTTCAAGGGGAAAGCCAAGGAAGACGCAGGGGATAGCATGGGCGGAGAGCTTGTCCGCGGACGTATCGCAAACAAAGGCACGAGAGCCCCAGACCTGGAACACCGACGCATCGCCAACCTCCACTGTCCAACGCAGTGTCGGCAAAGTCTCCGGCAAGGAGACACGGGGCCAGAGGTTGAGCTGATGCGCAGTGTACCGGACCGCAAACGGCCACAGAAAATGGGGGGCAGCCGCATGGATCATGGAGGTACGAGCGACCTCCATGACTAAGACAATGCGACGCTCAGCAATCCCATTCTGCTGCGGAGAGGCCGAAAGCGTGAACAACTGTGTGATGCCCTCCCCACGACAAAATTCCCGCAAGAGGTCGGAGGAGAACTCACCACCTCTGTCAGAGTGCAGACGCAGGACACGAAGGTCTTGGCCGCTTGCCTAGCTGGAGACGGACCGCGCGGATCCAAGGGATCAAAGCATTAGGGACCTCACCCTTGGTGCGCAAGGGGAAGAGCGTGGTGTAACGCGTGTAGTCGTCAACATCCAGCAGAAAGTAGTGCTCGCGGCCCTCTCCACTGACGCGGGCTGGGCCCCACACGTCCATGTGGAGAGTCTGCAGGGGAGCAGTCGTCGGGGGAAACGAGGAGGAGTGAGGAGCGGCGTGCTGCCGCCCCTCGACGCAAGGAAGGCAGGGCGGGGCAGGCGAGGGCGGGAGGGGAGGCAGAGACCTGGGAAGAACAGAGACAAGTAGGTGGGATTGCATGCCACGCAGGCGTGGCAGGGAGGGGTGACCAAGGCGGTGGTGCAAGAGGAGAGTCTGGTGCGACAGGAGGCGACACGAGCAAGGGGGTGCTACCTGACCTGACGCGGACACCTGGGCAGACACAGCTACCTTAGGAGGCTCGGTAGCCAATGTGTACAGACTCGACCCTGGCCGACGAGTGAACGTAGCCAGGTGACGACCCGTCCGTGTACACGTGCAGATCGACACACGCTGACCCCCAGGAGTGGTGGTAGTGACCATCGAATCCTGGAGGGCAGCGGTACTCACCAAGTTCATAGAGAACGAAGGAAGGTGAAGACATGACAGTGAGCCAGACGGAACCGCCGGACACGGGAGAACAGTGGAGGAACGGGCAACGACTGGGCCCCCGGAGGGGTCAACCAGTCTGACCAGGACAGGTGCAGGGAGAGGAGTGAGGGTGGTGCTGTCACGAAAGAAACAGCGTGAGGCACCTGAGTCCAGCGTAAAGGTGTGCAAGGCCTTACCAGGTGCAGTACGAGGGAGAAAAGACTCACTAGCACCTAGAGCAGTAGCCTCTATACCTGGGTCAGGCGGCACACACCGGTAACAGTCACCTTCAGCTCAAGCAGACAAAGCATACATAGCAAAAAGGATTGCATCATAGTCTAGGTCAAAGATCGCAACTCCAGACCTAAGCAGCTCTGCCCAGTGGAGGCGCTCGACCTCGTCATCAAACTCAGCGCGCCAAGCGTCGTCGAGGCGGGAGAAGCAGCGGTGCTGAGTGTGAGGCTTCCCGCATGTCTGACCAGCACGGTCACCCGTGCGAATGACATACGGGCAGATAACACTACCCCCAGACGCCCCACGCTGAAACAACCACTCACGAAGCTGCTGGGGCGACGGGGTCTCGCTCCGACGCTGCTGCCGCTGCCTCTGGCGTCCTCCAGAACCTCCATGCTGAGCTCCAGTCCTACCGCCACCACTCCCACCGCTGCCACTACCGTCACTCCCACCGCTGCCTCCACTGCCGCCACCAAAGCCCCCACTCTCGCCACCACTCCCACCGCTGCCACCACCACCACTGCCTCCTCCACCTCCACCTCTGCCCCCACCACTACCCCCGCTGCCACCGCCACCACCCCTGCCACCCTTGCCCTTGCTGCTGCGGCGCTTCGCACTAGCAGAAGCAGCCCCGGCGTCTTCAGCACCAGGGACATCGACATCAGCACAAGAGGCGTAGGAGGGGGCAAGGGGGGAGGGAGAGCACCCCTCAAAGAAGGGCGTGCGCGGAGTGCCACGAGCAGCACCTACAGCGACTACACTAGTCTCAGCTGCAAGGAGGTGCTACTCGAGGAGGTCAATAGTGAGGACTGTGGGGTCGAGAGAGAGAAAGTGGTCCTTGACAGAGCGAAGAGAGTCAGGGAGGCAGGTGACTACAAAGTAGAGAGTGATGAACATCGGTGGCTGGTTCCTGACAAGGAACTTAGCTGGGGCGGCAGCGCGGTAGCGAGCGTCGCTAGTGCGAAGGTGGGAAACTAGGTCCTCTACTGTGGCAAAGGCGGACAGCTCGAGGAACAGTTAGGGCAGTAGGAGGTGGCCTAGAGCAGCAGTGGCAGGCGAGGAGTAGCGAGCGACGACAGCGTCGTACAGTGCCTGTGCTGTCCTGTGCTTTCCGAAGTGAGCACATTCAGCCAATGGCAGGTGGTTGCGAATGGCTAAGCGGGCAGCAGCGTCGCGAGTAAGCCACTGTGAGCGGGTCGCACTGTCAGCTGTGGTGGGAGGGGCGGGAGCGGCGCCAAACGTGTGGTCAAACAACGAAACACTGTCCCTAGAGTAGCTCAGTAGGTACAGCTGCAGGTCGTCGAGCCACGTGTCAAACTGGATAGGGCGGCCCTCAGGATCGAAAGCGAGGACACAAAGAGAAGCCATAGTGGCACAGCATGCAGAGCGAGGAGAAGCAGGGTAGCGCAGAGCACAAGGCAGTGAGAGGGCCGCAAGGGGCGGCTAGCAGAGCAGCAGGGGCGGCTAGAAGGCCACCAGGGGCGGCGCGCGGGGCTGCAATGGCGGCTCGCGGGCTGCAGGGCCGGTGCCAAGGGGCGACTAGTGACGGGCCGGGGCTTAGGGGCGACGGGCCGAGGGGCGACTGGCGACGGGTGACGGGCCGGGGCCGGGGCCTAGGGGCGACGGGCCTAGGGGCGACGGGCGTTGGGACGGGGCCTAGGGGCGTCGGGCGACGGGCCGGGGCTAGGGACGACGGGCGCGGGCCTAGGGGCGACGGGCGAAGGGCCGGGGTGTAGGGGCGTCGATTGCGGGCCTAGGGGCGACGGGCGATAGGCCAGGGCCTAGGGGCGTAGGGCGACGGGCCTAGGGGCGACGGGCCGGGGCTAGGGGCGACGGGCCTACGGTCAACGGGCGTAGGGGCGACGGGCCGGGCGTAGGGGCAACGAGCCAGGGCGACGGGCCTAGGGGCGACGGGCCGGGCGTAGGGGCGATGGGCTAGGGCGACGGGCCTAGGGGCGACGGGGCGGGCGTAGGGGCGACGGGCCTAGGGGCGACGGGCCTAGGGGCGACGGGCCGGGCGTAGGGGCGACGGGCCAGGGCGACGGGCCTAGGGGCGACGGGCCGGGGCGACGGGCCTAGGGGCGACGGGCCGGGGCGAAGGGGCGACGGGCCAGGGCGACGGGCCTAGGGGCGACGGGCCGGGCCGACGGGCCTAGGGGCGACGGGCCGGGCCGACGGGCCTAGGGGCGACGGGCCGGGTTAGGGGCGATGGGCCGGGTTAGGGGCGATGGGCCTACGGTCGGCGGGCAGGCCGCACGAGGGCGGCACACTGGGCAGCAGGTGTGGTATGAGGGTTGTTAGGGGCGGCTAGCGGGGTAGTGCTGTGGTGGGCCCAAGGAAAGAAAAAATGGTCCTAGCGAAGGACCTGCTTTGAAACCATGTCAGAATCAGCTAACGAGAATGAATGAACTATGAAAGAGTTGGGTACAAGTACTAACCCTAATTGGGTTGTACCCCTTATGGGCTACCCCCACTATAGCCTACACAAATGTAAGCACTATAACATTCTGACATAGGGTCCAGGGTTCAGCAAGATAGGCAATTTGGCGAAGATACCAGATAGGCAAAGATTCCAGATAGGCAAAGATTCCAGACAGGCAAAGATACCAGGTAGGCAGATAGGCAAGACAAGCAGATAGGCAAGATAGGCAGATAGGCAAGATAGGCAGATAGGCAAAGACGGATCCAAGGTTAGCAAGAATCATACCAGGCAGGATGATGTCCAACTTGTTTGCTTTGAACAGGGCTACCAGTGACCTGAGCCACTCGAGGCACTGATTGTATCGCTCCACCCTCCCATGCGGCCACTCTTCTGGAGTGAAAAGTCTCACTCCAGACAAGCCTTGCAAGTCTTCGAAGCATTTGTTGAGGTTGCGCACGAGGGTCTCGGTGAACGCAGTGCACAGGTCGATGCAGGCGTCGTGGCTTCCCATGGTTGGGAAGTCATCGTTCGGATTCTTGTGAAGGACGAACTCATGTGTTGTCGGCCTGCCATGTGAGTCCACCCCTTTCACTGTCGCCTTGGGGCATCCACCATCGGGGCCATGCTTTGTGATGAAAGGAGACAAGCGCGCTCAACGCACCTCCAAAATCGTCTCCACAGTCCACGTATTGACTCTCCAGGTAGGAGGTGGTCCTCCTGATCTGAGCATGAACGACTACATACTCAAGCTAGTAAGGGCAGAGACAAGGAAAGAAAGAAGTTGGTAAGAATAATGAATAAGGCAGCAGCAACCGCGGACACAAGGACCAAAGCGGGTAAGAAACAACACTAATGCATGAGGCCAAAAAGAGACAAGATACACATGCTCACCTCACGCTGCTGGAACGTCTTGGTCAGGACGTTCAGCTGCTCCAGGACGTCTGCAATGAAGAAGAGCAGGAAATGAAACCTGTAGCTGGTGACTAACTCATGCAGCATGCCACCCTGCTGGCAGCCGCACCGCTGCCCGCGCGTCGCCCTGCCCTGCCCTACTCTGAGCCGCCTTGCTGCCCGCACCCCCCTGCTGCACGCCGCACTGCTGCTCGCGCCGCCCTGCTGCACGCCGCACTGCTGCTCGCGCCGCCCTGCTGCTCGCGCCGCCCTGCTGCTGCCCGCACTGCTGCGCGCAGCCCTGCTGGCCGGCGCCCTGCTGCCCGCGCGCCGCCCTGCTGGCAGCCGCACCTCTGCTCGCACCGCCCTCCCCGCGCCGCCCTACTGTTGCCCGCCCTGCCGCCCTGCTTGCCGACGCCCTGCTGCCCGCGCGCCGCCTTGTTGGCAGCCGCACCGCCCTGCCCTGCCCACGCGCCGCCCTGCTGGCCGCCGCCCTGCCCTGCCCTGGCCGCGCGCCGCCCTAGCCGTGCGCCGCCTGTCCCTGCCCTGCACGCTTTCCTAGTGCTCGCGCACCGCCCTGCCTGCGTGCTGCTCTGCTGATCGCGCGCCACCCTGCTCTGCCCGCTATGGCTTCTCTCAGTGTTCTCACCTTCAATCATGAGGGCCGTCCGATCCAGTTCGATACGTGGCTCGACGACTTACAGCTGTACCTATTGAGCAATTCTAGAGACAGCGTTTCGTTGTTTGACCACACATCTGGAGCCTCTCTCACCCCTCCCGCCACAGCTGACAGTGCGACTTGCTCACAGTGGCTTACCCATGACGCTGCTGCTCGCTTAGCCGTTCGCAACCACCTGCCGTTAGCCGAACGCGCTCACTTTGGCCAGCACAAGACTGCTAAGGCCCTGTACGACGCTATAGTCGCTCGTTACTCTTCCCCTGCCACTGCTGCTCTCGGCCGCCTTATACTGCCCTATCTGTTTTCCGAGCTGTCAGCCTTTGCCACAGTCGAGGACCTCGTTACCCACCTTTGCACTAGCGACACTCGCTACCACGCTGCCCTCCCAGCCGAGTTCCTGGACAGGAAACCCCCCCCCCCCCGATGTACATCACTCTCTACTTCATAGTCACCCGCCTCCCTGACTCTCTTCGCGCTGTCAGGGACAAATTTCTCGCACTTGGGAGAGGAGCGTTGCCTTCTTTGAATAGAGCTTCAGATTAGGATTCAAACGACCTTCCGGTGCCTCACTCCTTCTCCCGTCTCTCTCTGCTCTGCAGGCCCAGCACCCCATCGCTCTGGTCTACAACAACCTACACCCGCAGTGGGAGAGGAGCGTCGCCTTCTTCCTCCGCCAGCGCGGTCTCAAGTCCCTCAACCTCACCTTCACGCATGTCATGCAGCTCGACACCATTGTTTCCCAGGACGAGTGGGCCTTCGCCTCCCTCACCTCGCTCACCCTCAAGTTGCGCGGCTGTGTGGACTACTCCCAGTTCTTTGACAGGGAGCTGGGCAATGGGGATGCTGTGGAGCAGGGCGATAGGGATTACACAGTTCAGGAGCACTGGTCGCACTACTATGGCTGCCCACGTCTGCAGCGGCTGAAGCTGGGCCGCGGCAAGTGGGTTCTCTCGGACGGGTGGGCGGGGAAGCTCAAGGTGCTGCGCAGTCTGACTCTCAAGCACGTGGACTGGAGTCACGTGGATGTCAAGTATCTCGCCACGCTCACGCCGCAGCTCTTGGAATTCACGCTTTATGAGGGCTGGAATCTGGATGAGCCATTCTTGGGCCCTAGGGGTGACGGCAGCAACCGATTCTGTTTCGAACTCTCATCGGCTTGCGTCCTCCGATTCTACTTCGCACAGAGCAGCCTCATGCTCTTCCTCACCCTCTCCCGCTCGCTCAAGGCCGTCTCAGCCATGGCCAAACGGCTCGTCCTCTCCTGCAAGGCCACCGTTCCGCTCTATCTCGACCACCTCTCGCTGTACGGCCAGGAGCGTCTCGTCATCTCCTCCCTCCGCCTTGCATCGGCCCGAGTGGCCTACCTCAACGGCCCTCCCAGCGACAGGCACTCCCGCGATGATGCCCAATACTTCTCTCAAAAAACAGATTCTTCCTCTTGGGCCACCCCTGCGCCACCCCCTGACTGGCAAAGCTCGCACCGCAGCAGCTTCTCTGAATTCTCCTGGGTCGAGTGGCTGGGTGCTATAGCGCCGACAGTGGAGGTGCTTATAGTGAGGCACGGGGTGCCTGTAGAGAAGGTTGGCGCGGAGTGGGGCTGCCTTCGCAGCCTTGGGATTGTCGAGGAGAGGGAGGAGCGGTTTGGGAGAGATCTGTATTTTGAGAGGCGGCGGGATGATGGTGAGGAGGAGGTTACAGTGGAGGAGTTTCAGGAGCGCACCCAGAGGCAGAGGCTATTGCAGCAGCAGCAGCAACGTCCATAGCAACGGTGGTGGCAGGAGGAGCAGGAGGAGGCGGAAGAAGAAGAGGAGCAAGCAGGAAAGCTCCTTCTTATCGAGGCTCCAAACTTGCGAGCGACATTCTTCCCCACCCGCACATGCGAGCAGCAAACTCTCGCTTCCCTACGCATATCCTGCCCCTCCCTCACCCTGTACTGCATCGCCAGTCGTTCGTTCTACTGGGAGAAGCAGGGGAAGGAGTTGGCTGGGACCCCTGTGGTGCATGTGAGGAAGGGGAGGAGCGGCTTGTTGAGCAACTGCTTTGGGGCGAGGCAGGCGAAGAATGTGAGGGAGAAGATGCACGGTGTGAAGAGGGAGCTGGTGGAGGGGTACAGTGTTGATGAAGATGAGGCTTATTTGCTCAAGTACAAAGGCAGCCTCTGGGGGACATACAAAGGCTTATTCACTTATTGGTGTGTACAAGGTCTGGGTCGACTCAAAACTCGTTGATACAGATGAGGCTTACATGTTGAAGTACAAAGGCGTCTGGGGGACTTGTGATACTGCTTTTACAGCCTCTAGCATCCCCTCATTCGTGACACTGCTTCTCAACTAAGATTGTATGGGAAAGTGAGTGGGTTTGGGATCACAACTATCCTACCGTATATCCACCTTCTCTGCCATTTCGTATGTTACATGCCCAACCAACCTCCCCCTCTCCCATTCCCTCCCCTCTCCCCCACCCCTCCTCCCCCCCTCCTACGCCTACACGTCTTGCGCTGATCGTGCGTTTCCTCTGCTTCCCTATGCTCATTCGGAAGCTTCCATAGCTGCAGCAGCAGAACAACACCATCATCAGCAGCAGCAGCAGCAGCAGCAGCAGCAGCAGCAGCAGCATGGCTGCGCTGACAACTCGCTACGAATGCAGTTTCTAGTCTCGACCCTTGTGCATGAATCTGAACTGGATCTCACATGCCGTCCATATCGGATGTACTTGTACTGCCAACATGCTTACAAGAACCCTGCCTTCTTTCAGTACCACATTGCGTGCCATCGTGGGTGTTAGCGAAGCAACCAAAGGAGCGAGCGAGCGTACATGTGTGCTTGCTTCCCTTCCTTTCTACAGAGAACTGCATAGGCGAGTGAAATCTGCACTGCACACATCTGGAACACAGAAGCATCATTGAATGCGCCAACAAAAAGGTCTGAGTAGGAAAACACTATTATATGCGAAACAAATGGGAAGAAAAACAAACAAAACCTAAAATACAAATCACAAATACAAGCATAAATACAACACATCAGAACAAAACATTAATACATACTGTAACTACCGTACCAGCCCTCAATAACTCCTCTGCTTTACTGTGCCCAGCTGGTGGAGCAGCAGCCCTGTGCCCTGGCAGCAGCAGACAACAAACAGCAGGCAGCCCCATCAGCAGCACGGAGGGCGGTGCCCAATGATGGCACTCATAGGCACTGTGCATGCACCACACAGGTGCACACCACGCCCCATGGTCACACCACCCCATGGTATCACCATAAACACCACTGCTATCACCACATAGCGCCTCGTCTCTGCACACACCTCCCTCACACCTGCAGCCCTCCCTGACACCTGTGTACCTTGGTTTCCCGCACTACCAGCTACCTTGCTCCCTTTCTCCCCTTGAAGCACGGAGTCTCTCAAAGGGTTTAAAGAAACACTCATGATTTGATTTGATTTGATTTGATTTGATTTGATTTGATCCGATCATCCTGCCAGCACCATGCCATAACTCATGGCACGGGGAATGTGTCGTGACCCCAGGCTATCGCAGAGACACCGTGTCACCTCACCTCATGCCTGCCATCCCGTGCCACCTCACCTCATGCCTGCCATCCCGTGCCACCTCACCTCACCTCATGCCATCCCGTGCCACCACGTGACCTCATTGCACCGCTCCTATCCTTGCGGCTCCCAGCGGAATAAATGATGAGCAGCAATGCTGAACAACGCCAGACAAGGGAACTGCCTGCGCAAAGCAACCGCAAGTGCAGGTTCCCACTCGTACCGGTAGTGAGAGGCATTATAAAATAAAGACTCCAGGTTCAGAGCGTTGATGAACAGGCTGCTGCTGCTGCTGCTGCTCTTTTGTTCCCCACGAAAGCACCTCCAAAAATTAGAATCTTCCGGATCCTCGGGTTTAGCTTTGTAACTAACCCCCCCAGAGCTATAGCGATTCATACCAACGGCAAGGCGACGCAGGCGGCTCCACTCCACACGCACGCCCTCCAGAGGCCAGCCATACCTCACTATAAGCGACTCCACTGTGGGCGCTATGCTACTGAGCAGCTGGGTCACGGTACGCTGAGATTCGAGATCGGAACAGGGAAACGCACGCCAGCGATATTCTCGAACGGTGGGTCCGTTCAAGTAGACGGATTTTGCGGAGGCCAATGGGAGCGAAGTTACGAGAAGCTGCGAGCGGCCAATGAGAGAAAAGGAGTCGAGAGAGAGGGGGCTGTTGCATGTGCAATCCACGTTGAGAAACGTCGCAGTGGCAGAGAAGGCCTTCAAAGAGGGAGTCAGGGTGAAGCAGAGGTTGACTGCTTGTTTCTCGAAGCAGATTGCGATAGTGCGAGCAGCGGTGAGCTTGAAATCGAGGGTGATAGAGCCAGAGCCACGGGTGGAGCAGGCAAGAGCGATTTCATGCAGCTGCGGTGCGAGGGATGAAAGGAAGGACAGATCATTCCCTTCGCACTCGAAATCGTGGATGCTCAGACTCCTTAAAGCCCCGAATTTTACTGGATCCAGGTCGCCTAGTTGCCAGGTCCCGCGGCCTAGCTTCAGCCGCTGCAGCCGCTCAAAATTCTTGAGAAAGGCAGAATCTATCAGGTACCTTTCCTTAATAACAGGCTCGACTACGCCGGGAGGCTCCTTGAGCCCAAGGCTCATGCTTGTGAGGGAGTGCGCAGAGAGCTGCAAGAGATGGCCGATGCTGTTCAGATCTTGGGAGCTGTTGAGAAGAAGATCAAGGGATGTGTGAGCGGCGTGCCGCAGGAAGAAGGAAAGCATTCCTGCCCACCGGGGCTCCTGAGTGTTGAAAACGAGCGTCATCGGCTCAAACTCCTGCTCACACACAGCGATGATGAACACACAGAGATGGTCACAGCGATGGTCAAAGCGATGGACACAGCGATGGTAGAGAACCTTAAAAATTACCCTGCAGCTCATATTAGCAGATTGCACGGGCTAGATATCAGAGTTTACCATTCCGTGAAATGAGTTGTGTGAGAGAAGGTTGTACGATGGAATGAGGGAAGCAGCACATGATGATGGCTCACGGAGAAGGAGACATGGTGGAGGAGCAGGGGGAAGGGGGATGGAGGATGGGGGATGGAGGATGGGGGATGGAGGATGGGGGAAGGGGGAAGGGGGAAGGGGGAAGGGGGATGGAGGAGGGGGGATGGAGGAAGGGGGAAGGGGGAAGGGGGAAGGGGGAAGGGGGAAGGGGGATGGAGGATGGGGGATGGAGGAAGGGGGAAGGGGGAAGGGGGAAGGGGGAAGGGGGAAGGGGGATGGAGGATGGGGGATGGAGGAAGGGGGAAGGGGGAAGGGGGAAGGGGGGATGGAGGATGGGGGATGGAGGAAGGGGGAAGGGGGAAGGGGGAAGGGGGAAGGGGGAAGGGGGATGGAGGATGGGGGATAGAGGATGGGGGATGGAGGATGGGGGAAGGGGGAAGGGGGATGGAGGATGGGGGATGGAGGAAGGGGGAAGGGGGAAGGGGGAAGGGGGAAGGGGGAAGGGGGATGGAGGAGGGGGGATGGAGGAAGGGGGAAGGGGGAAGGGGGAAGGGGGAAGGGGGAAGGGGGAAGGGGGAAGGGGGAAGGGGGATGGAGGATGGGGGATGGAGGAAGGGGGAAGGGGGAAGGGGGAAGGGGGAAGGGGGATGGAGGAGGGGGGATGGAGGAAGGGGGAAGGGGGAAGGGGGAAGGGGGAAGGGGGAAGGGGGAAGGGGGAAGGGGGAAGGGGGATGGAGGATGGGGGATGGAGGATGGGGGATGGAGGATGGGGGAAGGGGGAAGGGGGATGGAGGATGGGGGATGGAGGAAGGGGGAAGGGGGAAGGGGGAAGGGGGAAGGGGGAAGGGGGATGGAAGATGGGGGATGGAGGAAGGGGGAAGGGGGAAGGGGGAAGGGGGATGGAGGATGGGGGATGGAGGAAGGGGGAAGGGGGAAGGGGGAAGGGGGAAGGGGGAAGGGGGATGGAGGATGGGGGATGGAGGATGGGGGATGGAGGATGGGGGAAGGGGGAAGGGGGATGGAGGATGGGGGATGGAGGAAGGGGGAAGGGGGAAGGGGGAAGGTGGAAGGGGGAAGGGGGATGGAGGAGGGGGGATGGAGGAAGGGGGAAGGGGGAAGGGGGAAGGGGGAAGGGGGAAGGGGGAAGGGGGAAGGGGGATGGAGGATGGGGGATGGAGGAAGGGGGAAGGGGGAAGGGGGAAGGGGGAAGGGGGATGGAGGAGGGGGGATGGAGGAAGGGGGAAGGGGGAAGGGGGAAGGGGGAAGGGGGAAGGGGGAAGGGGGAAGGGGAAGGGGGAAGGGGGATGGAGGATGGGGGATGGAGGATGGGGGATGGAGGATGGGGGAAGGGGGAAGGGGGATGGAGGATGGGGGATGGAGGAAGGGGGAAGGGGGAAGGGGGAAGGGGGAAGGGGGAAGGGGGATGGAGGAGGGGGGATGGAGGAAGGGGGAAGGGGGAAGGGGGAAGGGGGAAGGGGGAAGGGGGATGGAGGATGGGGGATGGAGGAAGGGGGAAGGGGGAAGGGGGAAGGGGGAAGGGGGATGGAGGAGGGGGGATGGAGGAAGGGGGAAGGGGGAAGGGGGAAGGGGGAAGGGGGAAGGGGGAAGGGGGAAGGGGGATGGAGGATGGGGGATGGAGGATGGGGGATGGAGGATGGGGGAAGGGGGAAGGGGGATGGAGGATGGGGGATGGAGGAAGGGGGAAGGGGGAAGGGGGAAGGGGGAAGGGGGATGGAGGAGGGGGGATGGAGGAAGGGGGAAGGGGGAAGGGGGAAGGGGGAAGGGGGAAGGGGGATGGAGGATGGGGGATGGAGGAAGGGGGAAGGGGGAAGGGGGAAGGGGGAAGGGGGAAGGGGCATGGAGGATGGGGGATGGAGGAAGGGGGAAGGGGGAAGGGGGAAGGGGGAAGGGGGAAGGGGGATGGAGGATGGGGGATGGAGGAAGGGGGAAGGGGGAAGGGGGAAGGGGGAAGGGGGAAGGGGGAAGGGGGATGGAGGATGGGGGATGGAGGAAGGGGGAAGGGGGAAGGGGGAAGGGGGAAGGGGGAAGGGGCATGGAGGAGGGGGGATGGAGGAAGGGGGAAGGGGGAAGGGGGAAGGGGGAAGGGGGAAGGGGGAAGGGGGAAGGGGGATGGAGGATGGGGGATGGAGGATGGGGGATGGAGGATGGGGGAAGGGGGAAGGGGGATGGAGGATGGGGGATGGAGGAAGGGGGAAGGGGGAAGGGGGAAGGGGGAAGGGGGGTGGAGGAGGGGGGATGGAGGAAGGGGGAAGGGGGAAGGGGGAAGGGGGAAGGGGGAAGGGGGAAGGGGGATGGAGGATGGGGGATGGAGGATGGGGGATGGAGGATGGGGGATGGAGGATGGGGGAAGGGGGAAGGGGGATGGAGGATGGGGGATGGAGGAAGGGGGAAGGGGGAAGGGGGAAGGGGGAAGGGGGATGGAGGAGGGGGGATGGAGGAAGGGGGAAGGGGGAAGGGGGAAGGGGGAAGGGGGAAGGGGGAAGGGGGAAGGGGGAAGGGGGATGGAGGATGGGGGATGGAGGATGGGGGATGGAGGATGGGGGAAGGGGGAAGGGGGATGGAGGATGGGGGATGGAGGAAGGGGGAAGGGGGAAGGGGGAAGGGGGAAGGGGGAAGGGGGATGGAGGAGGGGGGATGGAGGAAGGGGGAAGGGGGAAGGGGGAAGGGGGAAGGGGGAAGGGGGAAGGGGGAAGGGGGAAGGGGGATGGAGGATGGGGGATGGAGGAAGGGGGAAGGCATAGCAAACAAGAGCGGGTTCGCGAACCGAACGAAGCACATTGCCCTGCGCTACTTCTTCGTGAAGGACGATATCGAGAAAGGAAGACTCGAGCTATCCTACTGCCCCACGTCCGAGATGGCAGTAGATTATCTGACCAAGAAACTTGGAAAACAGATGTTCGAGTACTGCATGCTGCTAACTGGACAGGGCCACGTCACCAGTAACGAAGACGATGACACTCCAGAAGCGAAGGGGAGTATTGGAAACATGTAGTTTACGCTTCTGAAGTATCGAACTCTACAACAAAAAAGAATCACACTCACAGCAAAGCACCACTGAGTCAAGCAAAGCGGTTGACAAGGCGGCAATAGCAGGAGGTTGAAGAGAAAGTCAAAGGTCAGTGACCTTTGACTTGACAAAGGCAGCGCGACAGCAAGGACAAATAACTTACTCGCTATTGAGCAATTACCCGAGCCGTCGCTGTTTCGAACTGCAACAGCAATTACAGTTAAACCCTTCGTATTCCTTGTAATCAAATAAAACCTTGTATCCCTTTGCTACAATCAATTCCTCTTGTGTCAGAATAATGAATGAGAATGAATGAACTATGAAAGAGTTGGGTACAAGTACTAACCCTAATTGGTTTGTACCCCTTATGGGCTACCCCACTATAGCCTACACAAATGTAAGCACTATAACATTCTAACACACCCCCATAGGCAAAGTGGGGGAGAACAAGTGGTCACAAGACCAGTCAAGAAAAACAAAGCAAGCTCAGGGTGGATCACAAAGTCACCACACAGTCCGAGCACAAGAAAAGGGCCACAAGGCCAGTTCACATGCAGAGTTATATAAAAGAGAATAAACAATACAGTGATCATACCCTAGCAAGTGTAAGCATGCAGGTATATATAAAGATCACAGTACAAGCAAAGTCACGCAGTGAGCAAGTGAGGCAAAGTAGGCACAAGGCCTAACACAGTAGAGAAACGCTGATGATCACCAGGCGGAAGTGCCTTGGTGAATACATCAGCAGTGTTGGCCCGAGTGGCCACGTACGCAAGACGAAGCTGGCCACGCTGCTGCAACTCTCGAGCAAGGAATTATCGCAGAGCGATGTGCTTCGTTCTGTGCTCCAGTCTGTGCTCCTGACACAAGGCAATCATGGCCTTGTTGTCTACGTACAGAACTGGAGGCAAACGAGGCTGCTCTCCCAAGTTAGTCAGCAGGTAGGTGAGCCAGCGTAGCTCCTGTGCAGCCATGGTGCCTGCGTAGATCTCAGCCTCACAACTAGAGCTGAGAACCGAAGACGAGCGGGTAGACCGCCAGGAAACAGAGCCGGAACCGAGGCTGAAGGTGTAACCTTGTGACGACCGCTGCGTAGCTGAGTCGTCAACCCACGAAGCGTCTGCGTGACCAGTAAGGACAACTGGACCCCGTCCTCCAAGCACGAGCCCCATGCCTGACGTACTGCACAAGTAACACAGTACCCTCTTCGCAGCATCCCAGTGCACCTTTCGGTGCCGACCGGGAGCCACGTAGCGAGCCAGAAGGCTGAGAGGGTACGCGAGGTCAGGTCGTGTGCACGTCATCAGGTACATGAGGCAACCCACAAGCTCTGGGTATGGACCACTCGGCTCTACGGACTCGTCCGAAGGTGGAGTTGAGAGCGAGTGGCTGGTAGACAGTGTCAAAACATATGTGCTTATGATTACTTAGGCTGTAGTGGGTTTAGCCTTAGGGGGTACAAGATTACTCTCGACATTATACTTGTACCCCCCTCATTACCTAATGCCATTATTCCCTTCTCGACTTTTCTCTCGCCATTATACTTGGCTACGGTTTCTCCTAAGCCTCGTTTCACCCATGATTATGATATGGTATCAGAGCTGTTACGACCCTTGGGCCCACCACCTGCTGCCCTGCGCACCGCCCTCGTGTGGCCCTCCTCTCGACGTTCCGCACGGCCCGTCGTCCGTAGCCCCTATGCCCCGGCCCGTCGCCCCTAGCTCTCGGCCCCGGCCCGTCGCTCGCGCCCGTCACCCCTAGCTCTCGGCCCTGGCCTGTCGCTCGCGCCCGTCGCCCCTAGGCCCGTCGCCCCTCGGCCCGTCGCCCCTAGGCCCCGGCCCCGTCGCTCCTAGGCCCGTCACCCCTCGGCCCGTAGCCCCTAGGCCTCGGCCCCGTCGCCCGTCGCTCGCGCCCGACGCCCCTAGGCCCCGGTTCCGGTCCGTGGCCCGTCGCGCGTCGCCCCTAGGCCCGTCGCCCCTAGGATCCGGCCCCCTCCCCGGCCCGTCGCTCGCGCCCGCCGCGCCTAGGCCCATCGGCCCCGTCGCCCGTCGCTCCCCTAGGCCCGGCCCGTCGCCCAACGCCCCGTCGGCCCCGTCGCCCCTAGGCTCCGGCCCACAGCCCGACGCTCGCGCCCGTCCTACCTCGCGTGCAGCAGTTTGGGCGGGGGAAATGGGGGGGGAGGGTGCTTGGGGGACGCAGGAGCGGTGTTGGGGGGGGGTTGCACCTCCAGCGCCCCGCTGCTCTGCTTCGTCACCAAGCTAGCAGCCACCCCCCCCCCCCCCCCCCCCCCATTCTTCTCCATCCCCCTGCTGCCCGTGCAGCAGTGGGGGGAGGGTATGGGGGTGGCGGGTGTGGTGCACGACGGGTTCCTGCCCGTCGCGCGCCCTGCTGTCGCCCGAGCGGCTCCTACACCGCCCCCCCCCCAGCCCCCCCTTTCTCCTCCATCCCCCTGCTGCGGGTGCAGCAAAGGGGGGGGGGGGGATCTGCAGCACCAGCCCCCCCCGCCCCCCCTTCTCCTCCATCCCCCTGCTGCGGGTGCAGCAGTGGGGGGGGAGGGGATCTGCAGCACCAGCCCCCCCGCCCCCCCCCCCCCTTCTCCTCCATCCCCCTGCTGCGGGTGCAGCAGTGGGTGGGGAGGGGATCTGCGCCTGCTGCTATGGGGGGGAGTGGGGGAGAGGGTGTGAGGGGGTGGCGGATGTTTTTCGTGCGACCTGCGGTCACCCACGCAGCCCCTGCACCGCCCCCCCCCCGCCCCCCCCCCCCCCCCCCCCCCCTTCTCCTCCGTCCCCCTGCTGATCGTACAGCAGGGGGGGGGGAGGGTATGGGGGTGGCGGGGGTGGTGAACGACGGGTCCCTGCCCATCGCGCGCCCTGCAGTCGCACGCGCAGCTCATTCCCCGCCCACGCCCCCCTCCCCCCCCTCCCCCCCCCCCCATGGGGAGGGGGGGAGAGGGTGTGAGGGGGTGGCGGATGTGCCTCAGCAGCAGCAGCTGCCGCCACGCCTCCTCCTCACTCATGGCCGCGCCCGCTGCTCCGGGGAGAGGGTGTGAGGGGGTGGCGGATGTGCCTCAGCAGCAGCAGCTGCTGCCACGTCTCCTCCCCTCTCACGGCTGCGCCTGCTGCTGTGGGGGAGTGGGGGAGAGGGTGTGAGGGGGTGGCGGATGTTTTTCGTACGACCTGCGGACGCCCACGCAGCCCCTGCACCGCCCCCTTGCCCCCCCCCCCCCCCCTTCTCCTCCGTCCCCCTGCTGATCGTACAGCAGGGGGGGGGAGGGTATGGGGGTGGCGAATGACGGGTTCCTGCCCGACGCGCGCCCTGCTGTTGCCCGAGCAGCTTCTACACCGTCCCAGCCCCCCCCCCCCCCACCTTCTCCTCCATCCCCCTGCTGCGGGTGCAGCAGTGGGAGGAGGGTATCTGAGTGCCCCTTGCACCCCCTCGTGAGTGCCTCTTGCACCCCCTCGTGAGTGCCCCTCGCACCCCCTCGTGGGTGCCCCTCGCACCCCCTCGTGAGTGCCCCTTGCACCCCCTCGTGGGTGCCCCTCGCACCCCCTCGTGAGTGCCCTTTGCACCCCCTCGTGAGTGCCTCTTGCACCCCCTCGTGAGTGCCCCTCGCACCCCCTTGTGGGTGCCCCTCGCACCCCCTCGTGAGTGCCCCTTGCACCCCGTCGTGGGTGCCCATCGCACCCCCTCGTAGGTGCCCCTCGCACCCCCTCGTGAGTGCCCTCTGCACCCCCTCGTGAGTGCCCCTTGCACCCCCTCGTGAGTGCCCCTCGCACCCCCTCGTAGGTGCCCCTCGCACCCCCTCGTGAGTGCCCCTTGCACCCCCTCGTGAGTGCCCCTTGCACCCCCTCGTGGGTGCCCCTCGCACCCCCTCGTGAGTGCCTCTTGCACCCCCTCGTGAGTGCCCCTCGCACCCCCTCGTGGGTGCCCCTCGCACCCCCTCGTGAGTGCCCCTTGCACCCCCTCGTGAGTGCCCCTCGCACCCCCTCGTGGGTGCCCCTCGCACCCCCTCGTGAGTGCCCCTTGCACCCCCTCGTGAGTGCCCCTCGCACCTCCTTGTGGGTGCCCCTCGCACCCCCTCGTGAGTGCCCCTTGCACCCCCTTGTGAGTGCCCCTTGCACTCCCTCGTGAGTGCCCCTTGCACCCCCTTCCTGCTGCCCTGTGCGCCCCGCGCGCCCTGCAGCATTGCGCGCCACGCGCGCCCTGCTGTCCTGCTGCCCTGCGCGCCCTGCAGCCCTGCGCGCCACGCGCACCCTGCAGCCCTGCGCGCCCCGCACGCCCTGCTGTCCTGCGTGCCCCGCGCGTCCTGCTGCCCTGCTGCCCTGCGCGCCCCGCGCGCCCTGCAGCACTGCGTGCCACGCGCGCCCTGTTGTCCTGCGCGCCCCGCGCGCCCTGCTGCCCTGTGCGCCCCGTGCGCCCTGCTGCCCTCTGCACGCGCATCTGCAGCCCCATGCACAGCCCCTACCCCCCCCCCCCCCCCCCTTCTCCTCCCTCTCTCTGCTGCACGTGCAGCTTTTTAGGTGGGAAGGGGGGGGAGGGGAGGGGAGGGGGTGAGGGGGAGGTTGCACCTATAGCGCCAGTCTGCCTCCTCTCTCACAGCCACACCTGCTGCTGTGTGGGGGAGTGTGAAGTGGTGGGGAGGCTCAGGGGATGTGGGTGGTGGGTGACACAACTGCAGCAAATGTCGCCACGCCTCCTCCTCTTTCTCACGGCCGCGCGTGCCACTGTGGGGGGAGGGTGAGGTGGTGGCTTGTTGACTTTTTGCTCGTCTGCCGTAGCCTTGCTCTGCTTGTACTCGCACCTATATATCTTATGTAACCTCTTGGACTGGCCTTGTGGCCGCTTGCTAGTGCTCAGAGTGCGTGGTGATCTTGAGATCCACCCTGAGCTTTGCTTTGATTTGCTTATTCTCTTAACTGGTCTTATGACCATTGCTTGCCATGGCTATCCCCCACTTCGCCTATGGGGGTGTGTCAAAACATATGTGCTTATGATTACTTAGGTAGTAGTGGGTTTAGCCTTAGGGGGTACAAGATTACTCTCGACATTATACTTGTACCCTCCTCATGACCTAATGCCATCATTCCCTTCTCGACTTTTCTCTCGACACTCACCTTGGCTACGGTTTCTCCTAAGCCTCTTTTCACCTATGATTCTGATAGATAGAGGCGTGGGCTGTGGCAAGGAGAACTGGAAGCCGAAGCGTTGAAGGACGTGGTGCACCATGTGTGACTGAGTCAGGGTAATGGTGCGCCGTGCTCTGTCCCGGGTGATCTGCAAGCCAAGATAGCTGCGCAGTTCACCCAGGTCAGTGCACGTGTGTCTCTTCTGCAGATCCAACTTCACAAGGATCAGTGCCTCAGTGTCATCAGTGGCAAAGACCAAGTCGTCAGCGTACACGAGGACGTAGAACGGCGGCAGAGAAGTGTCAGTTCGTAGAAATAGAGACGGGTCAGCAGTAGAAGGAGCAAACCCAAGAGCCGCAAGTGTAGTCCTCAGTGTGTCGTGCCACTCGCGAGGCGCCTCGCGGAGACCGTAGACTGGCCGGTGGAGGCTCCACTGGGTACCTGCAGGAAACGACCCGGTAAAGCCAGGTGGGCGGCGCAGCCACATCTCCTCGTGCAAGCAGCCCTGTAGGAAGGTTGTGCTGAAGTCCAGAGAGTGCAACTCGTAGTCAAGCTGAGCAGCGACGTGCAGCAACACCCGAAGAGTAGTCATCTTTGGGGTGGGGGAGAAGTTATGGAAGTAGTCAACCCCCTGTCACAACCTGAAGCCTCGAGCAACGTAACGCGCCTTGAAGACAAGAGACAGCGGGACTGGTAGCACGAGCGCGGTCAAAATCAGGGTCAGGGACCACAGGAAGAGAGGACTCAGGAGGAGCAGGCAGAGGAACACACAGTGGAATAGAGGAAGGACGAAGTGCCATAGCGTGTGGGCCGGGGACAGGAGGAGGACGCGAACAAGGACCGCAACGGGCAGTGCAAACAGGAGAGACAGGACGAAACGCAGGCTCACGACGCTCTGTAAGACCACCGGACTGCTCAGTGTAAGGAGAAGGAGCAAGCAGTGGGGAGGCCAGTGGTAACGGCAGCTGCGACTGGTCAGACGGTGGACACAGGAGGGGAGGAGTAAGGATAGTAGAAGATAGGACACCAAGAACCTGCTAAAGCAGGGGAACGAAGTACGGTCGCGGCCGTACAATGCCTCCAGGGTAAACAGCTCTAGCATCTCCAGCTCCAGCGCCTCCCGCGCCAAAGCCTCCAACTCCAGCGCCAGTGCCTCCAACTCCAGCTCCTCCAGCTCCAGCACCTCCAACGCCAGTGCCACCAGCTCCAGCTCCAGCGCCACCAGCGCTAGAGCCTCCAGCTCCAGCAGCTCCAGGCTCCGCAGGGTCTCCAGCTCCAGCGCCCCCAACACCACCAGTCCTGACAGCTCCAGTACCCCTGGTACGAGCACCTCCAGGACCAGCAGCCACAGCACCTCCAGTACCACCAGCTCCAGCAGTAACTCCAGCACCTCCAGCTCCAGCGTCTCCAGTGCCTCCAGCTCCAGTGGCTCCACTCCCAAGGCGTGCTCGCCGAACAAGCCACTCACGCAGCTGCTGCGGAGACAGTCTCGGCGAAGCACCAGCAAGACCTCCAAACAAAGCAGCACCCTGAGGCTCAGCACCTCCAGACTCTGCACCCTCCGACTCAGCAACCCCAGGCTCAACACCCTCAGGCTCAGCACCCCCAGGCTCCTCACCCCCAGGCTCAGCACCCCCAGACCCAGCACCCTCAGACTCCGCACCCCCCTGCTCCGCACCCCTAGACGCAGCACCCCCAGACGCAGCACCTGGAACAGCACCTGAGCCGACAGCTACCTCAACAGGCGTAGGACCAGGGAGAGGGTCTACCTAAGACACACCTGAGGGATCAGGACCCTGGGGGGGGAGGGGGTCTACCGGAGGGGGACCAAGAGCAAGGAAGAGCGGCGGGGGCGGGGGAGGGGCAGAGCGGTAGGGGAAGAGACGGTAAAAGGGAACCGACTCATCAAACGTGACGTCCTGAGAAGGGAAGACACGGCGCGAGGTGGGTTGGTAAAACTGCCAGCCAGGCGCGTCACGGACAAAGCCAAGGAAGACGCAGGGGATAGCACGGGTGGAGAGCTTGTCCGCGGACGTATCGCGAACAAAGGCACGAGAACCCCAGACCCGGAACACCGACGCATCGCCAACCTCCCCCGTCCAACGCAGTGTGGGCGAGGTCTCCGGCAAGGAGACACGGGGCCAGAGGTTGAGCTGATGCGCAGCATACCGGACCGCAAACGGCCACAGAAAATGGGGAGCAGCCGCATGGATCATGGAGGTACGAGCGACCTCCATGACTAATCCAATGCGACGCTCAGCAATCCCATGCTGCTGTGGAGAGGCCGGAAGCGTGAACGATTGGGTGATGCCCTCCCCATGACAAAAGTCTCGCAAGAGGTCGGAGGAGAACTCACCACCTCTGTCAGAGTGCAAACGCAGGACAGGAAGGTCCTAGCCGAAGCGCTCGTGGAGCTGGAGACGGACAGCGCGGATCCAAGGGATCATAACGTAAGGGACCTCACCCTTGCTGCGCAAGGGGAAGATCGTGGTGTAACGCGTGTAGTCGTCAACAACCAGCAGAAAGTAGCGCTCGCGGCCCTATCCATTAACGCGGGCGCAGCCCCACACGTCCATGTGGAGAGTCTGCAGGGGAGCAGTCGTCGGGGGAAATGAGGAGGAGTGAGGAGCGGTGTGCTGCCGCCCCTCGACGCAAGGGCGGAGCAAGCGAGGGTGGGAGGGGAGGCAAAGACCTGGGAAGACCAGAGATAAGGAGACGGGAGTGCATGCCACGCAGGCGTGGCAGGGAGGGGTGACCAAGGCGGTGGTGCCAGAGAAGAGTCTGGTGCGACAGGAGGCGACACGAGCAAGGGGGTGCTACCTGAACTGACGCAGAGACCTGGGCAGACGCAGCTACCTGGGGAGACTCGGTAGCTAGTGTGTACAGACTTGACCCTGGCCGATGAATGAACGTGGCCAGGTGACGGCCCGTCCGTGTACACATGCAGATCAACATCCGCTGACCCCCAGGAGTGGTGGTAGTGACCATCGAATCCTGGAGGGCAGCTGTACTCACCAAGTTCGTAGAGAACGAGGGGAGGTGAAGACCTGACAATGAGCTAGACAGAACCGCCGGAAACGGGAGAACAGTGGAGGAGCGGGCAACGACCGGGCCCCCGGAGGGGTCAGCCAGTCGGACCGGAACAGGTGCAGAGAGAGGAGTGAGGGTGGTGCTGTCACGAAAGAAAAAAGTGTGAGGCACCTGAGTCCAGTGTGAAGGTGTGCAAGGCCTCAGCAGGCGCAATACCAGGGAGAGTACCAGATTCACTAGCACCTAGAGCAGTAGCCGCTATACCTGGGTCAGGTGGCACACACAGGTAACAGTCACCCTCAGCACTAACAGACAAAGTATACATAGCATAAAGGATAACATCAAAGTCTAGGTCAAAGATAGCAACTCCAGACCTTAATAGATCTGCCCAGCGAGGGCGCTCAACCTCGTCACCAAACTCAGCACGCCAAGCGTCGTCAAGGCGGGAGAAGCAGCGGTGCTGAGTGTGAAGCCTCCCCCATTCTCCCCAGACGTCCCACGTTTTTTTTTCAACCACTCACGAAGTTGCTGGTGCGACCTGGTCTCGCTCCGACGCTGCTGCCGCTGGCCACCTCCAGAACCGCCACGCCGAGCTCCAGTCCTACCGCCACCAGTCCCACCGCCGCCACTGCCGCCACTCCCACCGCTGCCTCCAACGCCGCCACCAGAGCCCCCACCCCCGCCACCAGTCCCACCACCGCCAACACCTCCACTGCCTCCACCACCTCCACTTCTACCCCCACCACTACCGCTGCCACTTCCACTACCCCTGCCACCCTTTCTCTTGCTGCTGCGGCGCTTCGTGCTAGCAAAAGCAGCCCCGACGTCCTCAGCAACAAAGACGTCTGCAGCAGCAGCAGCAGAGGTGTAGGAGGGGGCAAGGGGGGGGGGGGGGGAGCACCCCTCAAAGAAGTGCGGGCGCGGAGTGCCATGAGCAGCACCTACAGCAACTGCACTAGTCTCAGCTGCAAGAAGGTGCTGCTCGAGTAGGTCAACAGTGAGGGAGGTGGGGTCAAGAGAGAGAAAGTGGTCCCTGACAGAGCGAAGAGAGTCAGGGAGGCGAGTGACTATGAAGTAGAGGGTGATGAACATCGGGGGCGGGTTCCTTTCAAGGAACTCAGCAGGGACAGCAGCGCGGTAGCGAGCGTCGCTAGTGTTCAGGTGGGAAACCAGGTCCTTTACCGTGGCAAAGGCTGACAGCTCGGGGAACAGGTAGGGCAGAAGCAGGCGGCCTAGAGCAGCAGTGGCAGGCGAGGAGTAACTAGAGTCTACAGCGTTGTACAGTGCATGTGTTGTCATGTGCTGTCCGAAGTGAGCGCATTCGGCTAACGGCAGGTGGTTGCGAATGGCTAAGAGGGCAGCAGCGTCGCGAGTAAGCCACTATGAGCGAGTCGCACTGTCAGCTGTGGCGGGAGGGGTAGTAGCGGCGCCTGACGAGAGGTCAAACAGTGAAACACTGTCCTTAGAATCGCTCAGTAGCTACAGCTGCAAATTTTCGAGCCACGTGTCAAAATGAATCGGTCTGCCCTCATGATCGAACGCGAGAACTCGAAGCAAAGCCGTAGTGGCGCAGCACGCAGGAGCAGCAGTAGCAGCAGTAGAAGTTGCAGCAGTAGCAGCAGCAGTAGCAGCAGTAGCAGCAGTAGTAGTAGCAGCAGGAGCAGCAGTAGTAGCAGGAGCAGCAGCAAGGGCCAAGGGGCCGGGAGCAACGGGCCACGGGGCCGAGAGCAAGGGGGGTGGGGGGGGGGGGGCCGGGGGCCTAAGAGGGACGGGCCGGGGCGCGCGGGCTAGGGGCGACAGGGCCGGGTGCGCGGGCTAGGGTCGACGGGGCCGGGGCGCGCGGGCTAGGGGTCGACGGGGCCAGGGCGCGCGGGCTAGGGGTCGACGGGGCCAGGGCGCGGGCTAGGGGTCCACGGGGCCAGGGCGCGGGCTAGGGGTCGACGGGGCCAGGGCGCGCGTGCTAGGGGTCGACGGGCCGGGGCGCGGGCTAGAGGTCGACGGGTCAGGGCGCGCGGGCTAGGGGTCGACGGGCCGGGGCGCGGGGGCTAGGGGTCGACGGGCCGGGGCGCGCGGGCTAGGGGTCGACGGGGCCGGGGCGCGCGGGCTAGGGGTCGACGGGGCCGGGGCGCGCGGGCTAGGGGTCGACGGGGCCGGGGCGCGCAGGCTAGGTGTCGACGGGCCGGGGCGCGCGGGCTAGGGGTCGACGGGGCCGTGCTAGAGGCGACGGTCCGGGCTAGGGGCGCGCTGGCTAGGGCCTGCGGGCTGAGCTTGGGGCAACGGGCCTAGGGGCGACGGGCCAAGGGGCGACACGAGGGACGCTAAGGGCAGTGCAGTGGTGGGCCCAAAAAAAAAAAAAAAACGGTCCTAGCGGAGGATCTGCTCTGAAACCATGTCAGAATAATGAACGAGAATGAATGAACTATGAAAGATTTGGGTACAAGTACTAACCCTAATTGGGTTGTACCCCTTATGGGCTACCCCACTATAGCCTACACAAATGTAAGCACTTTAACATTCTGACATCTTGCTCTCACATACTAGTACAAGGTGGTTCATTGAATCCACTATAACGCTTCCGCTAAATACATCATTACTCTGAGAGTTGAGTCTTGAAACAATCCTAAGGACCTTTTCAGCCCAACAAAACGGACAGAATGACAGCACATGCTGACTAGACGCACAAAAAGTGAGATCAGAGTGTGGGTAATCTAATTTGTAGTTCGTTTCCCTGATAATGTGAAATTTGTTTCTGTATTTCGTCTGGTTATCAAATGAAAAGCCAACATGCGCTTATAATAAATCATCTTTTTTTAGGGGGTGGGCTTATCATCGAGGACCGGATATAAGCGACGTCATCCTTTTTTAAGTGCCGGCGCTTATCCGAGGCCTGCGCTTCTATCCTGGGGCTTACGGTAGCAACAAGTGATAATAGCAACAGAATATACATCGTGTGAGAATAATGAGAGGAATGAATGGAACTAGAAAGCAGATGGGTACAAGTAGGAAACACAAAAATGTTGTACCCTCTAAGAACTACCCCACTACAGCCTAAACAGACTATAGCATATATAAGTTTGACACACCCCCATAGGCAAAGTGGGGGAGAACAAAAGGTCACAAGACCAGTCAAGAAAGGTAAAGCAAGCTCAGGGTGGATCACAAAGTCACCACGCAGTCTGAGCACAAGCAAATGGCCACAAGGCCAGTTCACATGCAGAGTTATATAAAGGAGAACAAATAATACAGTGAACACAACCTAGCAAGTGTAAGCATGCAGGTATATGTATAAAGAGTACAGTACAGGCAGAGTCAAGAAGAAAGAAAGTGAGGCACAGTAGGTACAAGGCCTAACACAGTACAGAAACGCTGATGATCACAAGGCTGAAGTGCCTTGGTGAAAACATCAGCAGTGTTGGCCTGAGAGGCCACGTAAGCAAGACGAAGCTGGCCACGCTGCTGCAACTCTCGAGCAAGGAAGTAGCGTAGAGCAATGTGCTTCGTTCTGTGCTCCAGTCTGTGCTCCTGACACAAGGCCAGCATGGCCTTGTTGTCGACGTACAGAACTGGAGGAGAACGAGGCGCCTCTCCCAAGTCGGTCAGCAGGTAGGTGAGCCAGCGTAGCTCCTGTGAAGCCATGGCCCCAGCGTGGATCTCAGCCTCACAACTGGAGCTGAGAACAGAAGAAGAGCTGGTAGACCGCCAAGAGACAGAACCGGAGCCAAGACTGAAGGTGTAACCCTGTGACGACCGCTGCGTAGCCAAGTCTTCAACCCAGGAGGCGTCAGCGCGACCAGTGAGGACAACTCGAGCCCGTCCTCCAAGCACGAGCCCCATGCCCGATGTACTGCACAAGTAGCGCAACACCCTCTTCGCAGCATCCCAGTGCACCTTTCGGTGCCTACCGGGAGCCACGTAGCGAGCCAGAAGGCTGAGAGGGTATGCAAGGTCAGGTCATGTGCAAGTCATCAGGTACATGAGGCAGCCCACAAGCTCTGGATACGGGCCACTCGGCTCTACGGACTCGTCCGAAGGTGGAGCTGAGAGCGAGTGACCGGTAGGCAGAGGAGTGGACTGTGGCGAGGAGTACGTGAAGCCGAAGCGCTGAAGGACCTGCTGCACCATGTGTGACTGAGTCAAGGTAATGGTGCGCTGTGCTCTGTCCCGGGTGATCCGCAAGCCAAGATAGCTTGTCAGCTCCCCCAGGTCGGTGCACGTGTGTCTCTTCTGCAGCTCGTACTTCACGTGGGCGAGTGCCTCAGTGTCAACAGTAACAAAGACAAGGTCATCTACGTACACGAGAACGTAGAACGGCGGCAGAGTGGTGTCAGTGCGAAGAAACAGAGAAGGGTCAGCAGTGGAAGGAGCAAAACCAAGAGTAGCAAGAGTGGTCCTCAGTGTGTCGTGCCACTCACGGGGTGCCTGGCGGAGACCGTAGACTGGCTGGCGGAGGCTCCACTGGGTACCAGCAGGAAACGACCCAGTGAAGCCAGGTGGGCGGCGCAGCCAGATCTCCTCGTGCAGGCTGCCCTGTAGGAAGGCTGTGCTGAAGTCAAGTGAGTGGAGCTCGTAGTCACGCTGAGCAGCTACGTGCAGCAGTACCCGAAGAGTGGTCATCTTCGGGGTAGGGGAGAAGGTCTGGAAGAAGTCAACTCCCTGTCGCTGACTGAAGCCACATGCAACGTAACACGCCTTGAAGACAGGCGGAGAACCCGGCGGCCGCTTCACCCTGAAGATCCACATGCCACTGACGATGTTCGCCCCAGGCGGGGGAACCTCGTCGACGTAGGTGCCTGTGGACTTCCAGGAAGCCATCTCGGCGTCCATGGCTGCCTGCCACTGAGAGGATTAGGGACCCTCTATCACCTCTGCGTAAGAGCGCGGGGTCGGGATGTCTGGTGCATCCGGGTCTCCCTCAGGGGCAATCAGCATGGACACGAGATGAGGTACAGAAGCGGCAAAGCACTCAAACTCCTCCTGTCTGTCCTCAAGAACGTCCGTGCCAAGAGCACACTCACCCCCGACGGAGGGAGGACAGACAGACACAGACGCAGACTCAGCAACAAGACTAGCGGCGTAGTCTAGGCGACAGGCTGCAGCAAATTCAACGAGCTCAGTAACAAGAGCAGACGCAGCAGTGGACTCAAACAAAGGGTCAGTGTTAGCAGTGGCGAGAAAGCGCGTGACCAACGGACTAGCAGCACGAAGGGAGTCAGACTCCGGGTCCGGACCGTCATGAAGAGAGGACGCAGGAGGAGACGGCAGAGGGACACGCTGCGGAGCAGTGGAAGGACGCAGAGTCATAGAGTGAGTACCAGGGATAGGAGGAGGACGCAGACGCGAAACACGACCAGCGCGAACAGAACGGACAAGCGATGCAGAACGAGACTCAGGCGACACAGGACGCGACTCAGGCTCACGACGCTCCGTAAGACCTCTAGTCGGTCCAGAGTAAGGAGAAGGACCAGGCAGTGGAGAGGCCGGCTGTAACTGCGACTGGGACTGGACAGGCAGTGGACTCAGGGAAGGAGGAGGAGGCGGACCAGGAGAAGGCGGGGAGCCAAGAACCTGCTGAAGGAGCGGAACGTAGTACGGCCTCGGCCGTGCAGCGCCTCCAGAAACAGCAGAGACAGGACCGGTACCCACAGCCCCAGGGTCTCCAGTCCTAGCAGCACCTCCAGTAGCTCCAGCAGCTCCAGCACCAGCAGCACCTCCAGCAGCTCCAGCAGCTCCAGCACCAGCAGCACCTCCAGTACCAGCAGCACCGCCAGCAGCTCCAGCAGCTCCAGCACCAGCAGCACCTCCAGCAGCTCCAGCAGCTCCAGCACCAGCAGCACCTCCAGTACCAGCAGCACCGCCAGCAGCTCTAGCAGTACCTCCAGCAGCTCCAGCAGCTCCAGCACCAGCAGTACCTCCAGCAGCTCCAGCACCAGCAGCACCTCCAGCAGCTCCAGCACCAGCAGCACCTCCAGCACCAGCAGCACCACCAGAAGCTCCAGCAGCACCTCCGGCACCAGCAGCACCTCCAGCAGCTCCAGCAGCAGCAGCACTAGCACCAGCACCCGCAGCACCTCCAGCAGCTCCAGCAGCACCTCCAGCAGCCCCAGCAGTACCAGCACCAGCAGCACCTCGACAGCGCCGAGAGTACCACTCACGAAGCTGCTGTGGAGAGAGAGGCTCCCGCCGCGACGGGACACCTAGAGCACCTCCAGACACAGTACCCTCAGGCTCCACACGCCCAGGCTCAGCACCCCCCGACTCAGCACCCCCAGACTCAGCACCCCCCGGCTCCACACGCTCAGGCTCAGCACCCCCAGTCGCACCTGAGTCGACAGCTACCTCGACCGGCTCGGCAGGGTCTACCTGGGACACACCTGAGGAGGCAGGACCCTGGGGGGGGAGGGGGTCTACCGGGGGAGTACCTGGTGCGAGGAAGAGCGGCGGGGGGGGGGGGAGAGGCAGTGCGGTAGGGAAAGAGACGGTAGTACGACACCGACTCGTCAAACGTGACGTCCTGAGAGGACAAAACACGACGCGAGGTGGGGTGGTAGAACTGCCACCCGGGTGCGTCAGGAGGGAAGCCAAGGAAGACACAGGGAACGGCACGAGAGGACAGCTTGTCCGCTGTAGTATCGCGGACAAAAGCTCGAGATCCCCAGACACGGAACGCGGACGCATCGCCAACCTTCCCCGTCCACCGCAGAGTAGGTGTGGTCTCCGGCAAGGAGACACGAGGTTGAAGGTTGATCTGATGCGCAGCGTACTGAACCGCGAACGGCCACAGAAAATGGGGAGCAGCCGCATGGATCATGGACGTACGAGCGACGTCCATGACCATGCCAATGCGGCGCTCAGCAATTCCATTTTGCTGCGGGGAGGCCGGAAGCGTGAACGTCTGGCGGATGCCCTCCGAACGACAGAAGGCTCTCAGGAGGTCGGAGGAAAACTCCCCACCTCTGTCTGAGTGCAGACGCAGAACAGGAAGGTCCGAGCCGAAACTCTCACAGAGCTGGCGACGAGCACCGCGGATCCAGTCGATCAACACCTCAAGGACCTCACCCTTGCTGCGCAAGGGGAAGACCGTGGTGTAACACGAGTAGTCGTCAACGACCAACAGGAAGTAACGCTCGTGACCCTGTCCACGGACGCGGGCTGGGCCCCACACATCCATGTGAAGAGTCTGCAGAGGAGCCTCAGTCGGAGGGAACGAGGAGGAGTGAGGAGCGGCGCGCTGCCGGCCCTCGACACAAGGAACACAGGTGGGGGCAGGCCCCGGAGGAAGGGGAGGGAGGGACCTGGGGAGACCAGAGACAAGGGCACGGGAGGCCATACCTCGAAGACGAGGCAGGGAGGGGTGACCAAGGCGGTGGTGCCAAAGGAGAGTCTCGTGCGACAGAGGACGACACGAGCAGGGGGCAGACGCGGACTAGACCTGGACGCGGCAGCTAACACCTGACTGGACGCAGCTACCTGACCAGACGCAGGGACCGGAGGAGGCGCAGTAGTCAGTGTGTACAGACTCGAACCTGGCCGACGGGTGATCGTGGCCAGGTGGCGGCCCGTCCGAGAGAAAGTGCAGTGGGTCACACGCTGACCTCCAGGGGTGAACTGGTCGACCCACGCGTCCTGGAGGTCAGCTCCACTCACCAAGTTCGTAGAGAACGAGGGGAGGTGGAGTCCCGACAGCAAGCCCGACGGGGCCGCAGGACACGGTAGAACCGTGGAAGAGTGCGCAAGGACTGGGCCCCCTGAGGGGTCAGCAAGGGAGACCGCAACAGGCCGACTGAGCGGCGTGAGCGTGGTGCTATCTCTAAAGAAAGAGCGTGAAGCACCAGAGTCAAGTGTGAAAGTGTGCAAGGACTCAGTAGGTGCAGTACCAGAGAGAGTAGACGCACCAGCACCTGGAGTAGCACACGCACCAGCACCTGGAGCAGCAGACGCACTAGCACCTAGAGCAGCAGCCGCACTAGCACCTAGAGCAGCAGCCGCAATGCCCGGGTCGGGCGGGACACTCAGGTAACAGTCACCCTCAGCACTATCAGCAAAAGCATACATGGCAGCAAGGATAGCATCAAAATCTAGATCAAAGATAGGCACATTCTGCAGAAGCAGATCATGCCAGCGAGGGAGCTCAACGGCGTCAGGAAACTAGGTACGCCAAGCGTCAGTCAAGCGACCGAAGCAGCGTTGCGTGGTGTGTGGGAGCCCACACACCTCCCCACTATGAGTGCTGGTGCGAAGAACGTAAGTGCAGGGACCTGCACTCCCAGACCTCCCATGCCCAGCGTACCACTCACGAAGCTGCTGAACCGACGGGGTCTCATGGGTGCGCAGCTGCTGCTGGCGCTGGCTGCCACCAAAGCCTCCACCCTGCGCTGCTGCACCTCGCCCAGCACCACCGCCGCCGCCACCTCCACCATCGCTGCCGCTGCCTCCACCACCTCCGCCACCGCCGCCACGACCTCCACCGCCGCCACTGACGCCCCCACTCCCAGTACCACCCCCACCTACACCGCTACCTCCTCCACCGCCTCCACCCCCTCCACCGCTACCCCCTCCACCACCCTTGCTCCCCTTGCCCTTGCTGTTGCGGCGTCTCCCACTAGGGGCAGACGCAGCTCCGACCTCCTCAGTTCCAACGAGGTCGACAGCAGCAGCAGAAGCAACAGAGGAGAGAAGGGGAACAGGGGAACACCCCTCAAAGAAGGGGTGCGACGGTCGCCGCGAGAAGCACCTACAGCTAAGATACTCTTCTAAGCTGCAGCCAGGCGCTCCTCTAGCAGGTCTACAGTCAGCTCGGTGGGGCAAAGGGAGAGAAACTGGTCCCTGACTGAAGAGAGGGAGTCAGGGAGGCGGGTGACTAGGTAGTAAAGGGTGATGTACATGGGGGGGGGGGTTCTTGGTGTGAGAACAATGAGAGGAATGAGTGAAACTAGAAAGAAGATGGGTACAAGTAGAAAGCACAAAAGTGTTGTACCCTCTAAGAACTACCCCACTACAGCCTAAACAGACTATAGCATATATAAGTTTGACACACCCCCAGAGGCAAAGTGGGGGAGAACAAGAGGTCACAAGACCAGTCAAGAAAGGCAAAGCAAGCTCAGGGTGGATCACAAAGTCACCACGCAGTCTGAGCACAAGCAAAGGGCCACAAGGCCAGTTCACATGCAGAGTTATATAAAGGAAGGCAAACAATACAGTGAACACAACCTAGCAAGTGTAAGCATGCAGGTATAAGTATTTAGTGAACAGTACAAGCAGAGTCAAGAAGTCAGCAAGTGAGGCACAGTAGGTACAAGGCCTAGAACAGTGCAGAAACGCTGATGATCACAAGGCTGAAGTGCCTTGGTGAAAACATCAGCAGTGTTGGCCTGAGAGGCCACGTAAGCAAGACGAGGCTGGCCACGCTGCTGCAACTCTCGAGCAAGGAAGTAGCGCAGAGTAATGTGCTTCGTTCTGTGCTCCAGTCTGTGCTCTTGACACAAGGCCAGCATGGCCTTGTTGTCGACGTACAGAACTGGAGGAGAACGAGGCGCCTCTCCCAAGTCGGTCAGCAGGTAGGTGAGCCAGCGCAGCTCCTGTGCAGCCATGGCTCCAGCGTAGATCTCAGCTTCACAACAGAAGAAGAGCGGGTAGACCGCCAAGAGACAGAACCGGAGCCAAGGCTGAAGGTGTAACCCTGTGACGACCGCTGCGTAGCCAAGTCGTCAACCCAGGAGGCGTCAGCGTGACCAGTGAGGACAACTCGAGCCCGTCCTCCAAGCACGAGCCCCATGCCCGATGTACTGCACAAGTATCGCAACACCCTCTTCGCAGTATCCCAGTGCACCTTTCGGTGCCTGCCGGGAGCCACGTAGCGAGCCAGAAGGCTGAGAGGGTATGCGAGGTCAGGTCGTGTGCAAGTCATCAGGTACATGAGGCAGCCCACAAGCTCTGGATATGGGCCACTCGGCTCTACGGACTCGTCCGAAGGTGGAGCTGAGAGCGAGTGACCGGTAGGCAGAGGAGTGGACTGTGGCGAGGAGTACGTGAAGCCGAAGCGCTGAAGGACCTGCTGCACCATGTGTGACTGAGTCAAGGTAATGGTGCGCTGTGCTCTGTCCCGGGTGATCCGCAAGCCAAGATAGCTTGTCAGCTCACCCCGGTCTGTGCACGTGTGTCTCTTCTGCAGCTCGGACTTCACGAGGGCGAGTGCCTCAGTGTCAGCAGTAGCAAAGACGAGGTCGTCTACGTACACGAGAACGTAGAACGGCGGCAGAGTAGTGTCAGTGCGTAAGAACGGAGAAGGGTCAGAAGTGGAAGGAGCAAAACCAAGAGCAGCAAGAGTCATCCTGAGTGTGTCGTGCCACTCACGAGGTGCCTGACGGAGACCGTAGACTGGCCGCCGGAGGCTCCACTGGGTACCAGCTGGAAACGACCCAGTGAAGCCAGGTGGGCGGCGCAGCCAGATCTCCTCGTGCAGGCTGCCCTGTAGGAAGGCTGTGCTGAAGTCAAGCGAGTGGAGCTCGTAGTCACGCTGAGCGGCGACGTGCAGCAGCACCCGAAGAGTGGTCATCTTTGGGGTAGGGGAGAAGGTATGGAAGAAGTCAACTTCCTGTCGCTGACTGAAGCCACATGCAACGTAACGCGCCTTGAAGACAGGCGGAGAACCCGGCGGCCGCTTCACCCTGAAGATCCACATGCCACTGACGATGTTCGCCCCAGGCGGGGGAACCTCGTCGACGTAGGTGCCTGTGGACTTCCAGGAAGCCATCTCGGCGTCCATGGCTGTCTGCCACTTAGAGGAGTAGGGACCCTCTATCGCCTCTGCGTAAGAGCGCGGGGTCGGGATGTCTCGTGCATCCGGGTCTTCCTCAGTGGCAAGCAGCATGGACACGAGATGAGGTACAGCAGCGGCAAAGCACTCAAACTCCTCCTGTCTGTCCTCAAGAACGTCCGTGCCAAGAGCACACTCACCCCCGACGGACGGAGGACAGACAGACACAGACTCAGCAACAAGACTAGCGGCATAGTCAAGGCGACAGGCTGCAGCAAAGTCAACAAGCTCAGTAACATGAGCAGACGCAGCAGTGGACTCAAACAAAGGGTCAGTGACAGCAGTAGCCAGGAAACGCGTGACAGCTGGACTAGCAACACGAAGGGAGTCAGACTCAGGGTCCGGACCGTCAGGAGGAGAGGACACAGGAGGAGACGGCAGAGGGACACGCTGTGGAGCAGTAGAAGGACGCAGGGTCATAGAGTGAGTGCCTGGGACAGGAGGAAGACGCGGACGCAAAACACGACCAGCGCGAACAGTACGGACAGGCGACGCAGAACGAGACGCAGGCGACACAGGACGAGACTCAGGCTCACGACGCTCCGTAAGACCTCTAGTCGGTCCAGTGTAAGGAGAAGGACCAGGCAGCAGAGAGGCCGGCTGGAACTGCGACGGGGACTGGACAGGCGGTGGACTCACGAAAGGAGGAGGAGGACCAGGAGAAGGCGGGGAGCCAAGAACCTGCTGAAGAAGCGGAACGTAGTACGGCCGCGGCCGCGTAGCTCCTCCAGAAACAGCAGAGACAGAACCGGTACCCTCAGCCCCAGGCTCTCCAGTCCCAGCAGCACCTCCAGTAGCTCCAGCATCTCAAGCAGCTCCAGCACCAACACCGCCTCCAGCAGCTCCAGCACCTCCAGTAGCTCCAGCAGCACCTCCAGCACCAGTAGCACCTCCAGCAGCGCCAGCACCTCCAGTAGCTCCAGCAGCACCAGCAGCTCCAGCACCTCCAGCACCAGCAGCACCTCTAGCAGCTCCAGCACCAGCAGCACCTCTAGCAGCTCCAGCACCAGCAGCACCTCCAGCACCAGCAGCACCTCCAGCAGCACCTCCAAAAGCACCAGAAGCACCTCCAGTAGCTCTTGCAGCACCCTGACAGCGCCGAGAGTACCACTCACGAAGCTGCTGTGGAGAGAGAGGCTCCCGCCGCGGCGGGACACCTAGAGCACCTCCAGACTCAGCACGCGCAGGCTCAGCACCTCCAAACACAGTACCCTCAGGCCCCGCACCCCCAGGCTCAGCACGCCCAGACTCAGCACCCCCAGACTCAGCACCCCCAGTCTCAGCACCCCCAGTCCCCTCACCCGCAGGCTCAGCACCCCTAGCAGCACCTGAGTCGACAGCTACCTCGACCGGCTCGGCAGGGTCTACCTGGGACACACCTGAGGGGGCAGGACCCTGGGGGGGGAGGGGGTCTACCGGGGGAGTACCTGGTACCAGGAAGAGTGGCGGGGGGGGGGGGAGAGGCAGTGCGGTAGGGAAAGAGACGGTAGTACGACACCGACTCGTCAAACGTGACGTCCTGAGAGGACAGAACACGACGCGAGGTGGGGTGGTAGAACTGCCACCCGGGTGCGTCAGGAGGGACGCCAAGGAAGACACAGGGAACGGCACGGGAGGACAGCTTGTCCGCTGTAGTATCGCGGACAAAAGCTCGAGATCCCCAGACACGGAACGCGGACGCATCGCCAACCTTCCCCGTCCACCGCAGAGTAGGTGTGGTCTCCGGCAAGGAGACACGAGGCTGAAGGTTGATCTGATGCGCAGCGTACTGAACCGCGAACGGCCACAGAAAATGGGGAGCAGCCGCATGGATCATGGACGTACGAGCGACGTCCATGACCATGCCAATGCGGCGCTCAGCAATTCCATTTTGCTGCGGGGAGGCCGGAAGCGTGAACGTCTGGCGGATGCCCTCCGAACGACAGAAGGCCCTCAGGAGGTCGGAGGAAAACTCCCCACCTCTGTCCGAGTGCAGACGCAGAACAGGAAGGTCTGAACCGAAACTCTCACTGAGCTGGCGACGAGCACCGCGGATCCAGTCGATCAACACCTCAGGGACCTCACCCTTGCTGCGCAAGGGGAAGACTGTGGTGTAACGCGAGTAGTCGTCAACGACCAGCAGGAAGTAACGCTCATGACCCTGTCCACGGACGCGGGCTGGGCCCCACACGTCCATGTGAAGAGTCTGCAGAGGAGCCTCAGTCGGAGGGAACGAGGAGGAGTGAGGAGTGGCGCGCTGCCGACCCTCGACACAAGGAACACAGGTGGGGGCAGGCCCCGGAGGAAGAGGAGGGAGGGACCTGGGGAGACCAGAGACAAGGGCACGGGAGGCCATACCTCGAAGACAAGGCAGGGAGGGGTGACCAAGACGGTAGTGCCAAACGAGAGTCTCGTGCAACAGAGAACGACACGAGCAAGGGGCAGACACAGGACTAGACCTGGACGCGGCAGCAAACACCTGACTAGACGCAGCTACCTGACCAGACGCAGAGACCGGAGGAGGCGCAGTAGTCAGTGTGTACAGACTCGACCCTGGCCGACGGGTGAACGTGGCCAGGTGGCGGCCTGTCCGAGAGCAAGTGCAGTGAGTCACACGCTGACCTCCAGGGGTGAACTGGTCAACCCACGCGTCCTGGAGGTCAGCTCCACTCACCAAGTTCGTAGAGAACGAGGGGAGGTGGAGTCCCGATAGCAAGCCCGACGGGGCCGCAGGACACGGTAAAACTGTAGAGGAGTGTGCAAGGACTGGGCCCCCTGAGGGGTCAGCAAGGGAGACCGCAACAGGCCGACTGAGCGGCGTGAGCGTGGTGCTGTCTCTAAAGAAAGAGCGCGAAGCACCAGAGTCAAGTGTGAAAGTGTATAAGACCGCAGCAGGTGCAGCACCAGAGAGAGCAGACTCACCAGCACCTGGAGCAGTAGACTCACCAGCGCCTAGAGCAGCAGCCTCACCAGCACCTGGAGCAGGAGACGTATAAGCACCTAGAGCAGCAGCCTCACCAGCACCTAGAGCAGCAGACTGGATACCGAGGTCAGGCGGCAGACACACGTGACAGGCACCCTCAGCACTAGTAGACAATGCATACATGGTAGTGAGGATAGCATCATAGTCAAGAGCAAATATATTTACCCTCTGCCTAAGCAGCTCCACCCAATCGGGGAGCTCAGCGTCGTCGCCAAACTCTGTACGCGAAGCGTCGCTCAGACGGGCAAAGCAGCGGGCCCCTGTGTGACCAACCGTCCCGCAAGGCTGACCAGTCCGGACACCCGTGCGAATGACGTACGGGCAGTGAGCAGTACTCAGTGACCCTCTACTCTGAGCATACCACTCACGAAGCTGCTGGGGCGAAAGAGCCTCGCGCGGACGACGCTGCAGCTGCACCTGGCCACTACCAGAAGCTCCCGAACTACCCACTCCAGGGCGACTCCCACTACGGCCACCCCGACAACCCCAACTAGCGTACCACTCACGAAGCTGCTGGGACGTGAGGGACTCACGAGGACAGCCCTGGAGCTGCATCTGGCCACGCCAGGAGCAGCAGCAGCAGTAGTAGCAGTAGTAGCAGCAGGAGCAGCAGTAGCAGTAGTAGCAGCAGTAACAGCAGTAGCAGCAGTATTAGTGGTAGCAGCGAGGGCAGGGCAGTGCTCACCGTGGTGGGAAGGGCAGGCGCACGAAGGCAGCGACGGCGGGGTCGCTACAGCGGCAGGGCAGGGCTGCGACCGCGGCAGGGATCTCCGCGGCAGCTGCTGCAAGGCGGGGCAGGGCCGCGACTGCAGCTGGAGCAGGGCGGGGCAGGGCCGCGACGGCAGCTGCTGCAGGGCGGGGCAGTCCGGGACGACAGCTGCTGCAGGGCGGGGCAGTACGCGACGGCAGCTGCTGCAGGGCGGGACAGGGTCGTGACGGCAGCTGCTGCAGGGCGGGGCAGTCCGCGACGGCGGCTGCTGTAGGGCAGGGTAGGGCCGCGACGGCAGCTGCTGCAGGGCGGGGCAGGGGCGGCCGTCCAAAGGGCGGGCGCAGGGTAGGGCAGGGCGCCGCGGCGGGCAGGGTCGACGCCGCGCGGGTCCCGCAGGGGCGTCGCGACGTGCGGGGGCAACGCCCGGGTCCCGTTGGGGCGGCGCGACGCACAGGAGCTGCGCCTCGCGGGTCCCGCGGAGGCGTCACGACGAGGCAGGGGCGACGCGCGAGTCCCGCAGGGGCGTCGCGTCGAGGCACGGGTGACGCCCGGGTCCCGCAGAGGCGTCGCGACGAGTAGGGCGACGCGTCGCGGGGTCCAGGGGCCGCGCCGCGGGGTCCAGGGGCGTCTGCGCGGGTGCAGGGCAGACCCGCGCGCGGCCTGCAGGGCAGGGCGGCAGGGTGGCGCTCGAGGGCGCGGGTAGGCCGGCGCTCAAGGGCGCGGGTAGGGAGGCGCGCGAGGGCGCGGGTAGGCAGGCGCTCGAGGGCGCGGGTAGTCAGGCTCAAGGCACGTGACAGGGCAGGCAGGCACGACCATGCGATTCGGGCAGGGCAGAAAAAAAAAGTTAGTGGTGGGCCCTAAAAAAAAAAACTGTTCCACTAGGGAACCTGCTCTATACCATGTGAGAACAATGAGAGGAATGAGTGAAACTAGAAAGGAGATGGGTACAAGTAGAAAGCACAAAAGTGGTGTACCCTCTAAGAAGTACCCCACTACAGCCTAAACAGACTATAGCATGTATAAGTTTGACACTTGACACAGAACTCAGTGGGAAGGGCAGCGCGGTAGCGGGCGTCACTAGTGCGAAGGTGAGCAACTAGGTCAGCGACTGTGGCAAAGGCGGCAAGGTCAGGGAAAAGGTAAGGCAGCATGAGGCGGCTGAGGGCAGCAGTGGCAGGGGAGGAGTAGCGTGCAACTACAGCGTCGTACAAAGACTGAGCAGTCTTGTACTGGCCAAAATGCGCGCGCTCAACAGGCGGCAGGTGACTACGAACAGCAAGACGAGCAACAGCGTCACGAGTGGTCCACTGCGAGCGAACAATACTGTCAGCAGTGGCAGCAGGAGCAGTGGAAACACCGGACGTGTGGTCGAAAAGGGATACCCCATCCCTAGAATCACACTGAAGAAAGAGCTGTAGGTCGTCAACCCACACGTCAAAATCAACTGCACGTCCCTCAGCATCAAAGGTGAGAACGGTAGGACTAGCCATAGCAGCAGTAGCAGCAGTAGCAGCAGTAGCAGCAGGGCAGTGCAAGGCAGTGCGGCTCGGTGGGGGCGGCGCGGCTCGGCCGAGCGGCGCGGCTCGGCTGGGCGGCGCGGCTCGGCTGGGCGGCGCGGCTCGGCTGGGCGGCGCGGCTCGGCTGGGCAGCGCGGCCCGGCTTACCAGAGACGGGTGAAGGGGCGGGCCAGGACTGTAGGGGCCGCGCCAGTAGGGGCCAGGCAGAGGCGCGTCAGCAGGGGCCGGTAGGGGCGCGCCAGCAGGGGCGCGTCAGCAGGGGCCGGCAGAGGCGTGCCAGCAGGGGCCGCGCCAGCAGGGGCCGGCAGGGGCTCGTCAGCAGGGGCCGGCAGGGGCGCGCCGGCAGGGGCGCGCCAGCAGGGGGCGTCAGCAGGGGGTCGTCAGCAGGGTCCGGCAGGGGCGCGCCTGTAGGGGCGCGTCAGCGGGGGCGCGCCAGCAGGGGCCGAAAGGGGGGCCGCGAAGAGCCGCCGAAGAGGGCCGCGAAGGGCCGTGAGGGGGCCGCGAAGGGCCGCGAAGGGCCGTGAAGGGGCCTCGAAGGGCCGCGCAAGGGGTCGCGAAGGGCAGCGAGGGGCCGCAACGGGCCGCTAAAGGGGGCCGCGAAGGGCCGCGAAGGGGGGGGGGGGACGCGAAGGGCCGTTAAGGGGCCGCGAGGGGCCGCGAGGGGCCGCGAAGGGCCGCGAAAGGGGCCGCGAAGGGCCGCGAAGGGGGGCCGCAAAGGGCCGCTAAGGGGCCTCGAAGGCCGCGAGGGGCCGCGTAGGGCCGCGAAGGGCAGGCGCACGGGGCGCTGCTAGGGCAAACGCGAAACGCGCTTCGGGCAGGTAAGGAAAAAAAAAATTTGTAGTGGTGGGCCCAAAAAAATTCCACTAGGGAACTTGCTCTATACCATGTGAGAATAATGAGAGGAATGAATGGAACTAGAAAGCAGATGGGTACAAGTAGGAAACACAAAAGTGTTGGACCCTCTAAGAACTACCCCACTACAGCCTAAACAGACTATAGCATATATAAGTTTGACACATCGCCCCATCAAAGAATTGGCACAGCTGAGGTGGCTGCGCACCAGTCATTCTGGTTCCTAACCTACAGTATTCAATATGGTTCCTATCTCAGCCCAAGCTCCTGGAATGTGGTTAAGGAGCTGAAACTATCTGATATGGGTGTTGAAACTCGAACACAGCAAATCAGATCAAAACTCTCAAAACATGAAATAGCTCGTCGGAGGGATTGAAGGAATCTCATGGCCTCATCATCCTGGGCCATCTCCTGGCTCATGTCTGCATGGCGTCTCATCACTTGCATTACCGGCTCATTCCTCCGCCTCTCCCCGTCCCCTTCCCAGCGGAAGGATCGGCCAACAATGCAGTAGATTGAGAAAGCTTGCTTTCTGATTATTGCAAGGCAACGTGCTTCATTTTAATTGGGTAATTACAACATTCTCGTCCAACTCACACATTACATAAACATCAACTAGGGGTGGGCGGGGGGGAAGCGGAACTGAAAAGTTCCGAAATGAAGACGTGGGTGGAGGCCAAATGGCCTCCAACCCTCGTTATGTACTCGGGAAGAGGCATTCGCAGTTGCCTTGCTTCACTACAATCAGCTGCGCTTTCACAATCTTTATTTTTAGAAAGTGTTTTACACTTTCTAAAAATTTCATATTGAGAAAGCTTGCTTTCTGATTATTGCAAGGCAACGTGCTTCATTTTAATTGGGTCTTCTGAGACATGTTCGTGCGTAGGCTAAGTGTGGATCACGAAGCCGGTTGATGGCGATGTCCAGTGATATCAGTTGTTGGTGCAGGTCGTTGCATTCCCTGTCGACGTGGTTATGCGAGTTGCTCCCTCCTTTGGTAGATGTATGTGTCAAACATATATGCTTAGTTATATCTAGGCTTAGTTTATGTGTTTATAGTTGTCTAGGCTATAGTGGGTTTAGCCTTAGGGGGTACAAATTTCTCTCGACATTCTACTTGTACTCCTTCCCTTTTCCTAGTCCATCATTCTCGCCTACTATTCTCACATGGTATCAGAGCAATTAGTCCTAGGACCTAAAGTTAATGGGCCCACCACCTACTGCCCCTTGGCGTCGCCCCTAGCCCCTAGGCTCGGCCCCTTGGCCCCGTCGCCTCGGCCCCGCTGGCCCCGTCGACTTCGTCGCCTGCGCCCGGCCCGTACCTAGCCCGTCGCCCGGCCCGTACCTAGCCCGTCGCCTGGCCCGTACCTAGCCCGCGCCCGGCCCCGTCTCCTGCCCGCGCCCGGCCCGTACCTAGCCCGACGCCCGGCCCGTACCTAGCCCGTCGGCCGGCCCGTACCTCGCCAGCGCCTGGCCCCGTACCTAGCCCGTCGCCCGGCCCGTACCTAGCCCGCGCCCGGCCCCGTCTCCTGCCCGCGCCCGGCCCGTACCTAGCCCGACGCCCGGCCCGTACCTAGCCCGTCGCCCGGCCCGTACCTGGCCCGTCGCCCGGCCCGTACCTAGCCCGTCGCCTCGGCCCCGCTGGCCCCGTCGACTTCGTCGCCCGCGCCCGGCCCGTACCTAGCCCGTCGCCCGGCTCGTACCTAGCCCGTCGCCCGGCCCGTACCTAGCCCGCGCCCGGCCCCGTCTCCTGCCTGCGCCCGGCCCGTACCTAGCCCGTCGCCCGGCCCGTACCTAGCCCGTCGCCTCGGCCCCGCTGGCCCCGCCGACTTCGTCGCCCGCGCCCGGCCCGTACCTAGCCCGTCGCCCGGCCCGTACCTAGCCCGTCGCCCGGCCCGTACCTAGCCCGCGCCTGGCCCCGTCCTTCGCCCAGCGCCCGGCCTCGTCTCTTGCCTGCGCCCGGCCCCGTACCTAGCCCAGCGCCCGGCCCCGTACTTGCCCAGCGCCCGGCCCCGTACCTGCCCAGCGCTCGGCCCCGTACCTACCCAGCGCCAGGCCCTGTACCTGCCCAGCGCCCGGCCCTGTACCTGTTTGGCCCCTCGGCCCCTTAGGCCCCTCGGCCCCTTGTTTGGCCCCTCGGCCCCCTAGGCCCCTCGGCCCCCCCTAGGCCCCTCGGCCCCTTGTTTGGCCCCGCGGCCCCTAGGCCCCTCGGCCCCACCTCAGAGACTGGCGCCCGGCCCCCCGGCCCCTTGTTTGGCCCCTCGGCCCCCTAGGCCCCTTGGCCCCTTGTTTGGCCCCTCGGCCCCCTAGGCCCCTCGGCCCCCCCCTAGGCCCCTCGGCCCCTTGTTTGGCCCCGCGGCCCCTAGGCCCCTCGGCCCCACCTCAGAGACTGGCGCCCGGCCCCTTGTTTGGCCCCTCGGCCCCTTGTTTGGCCCCTCGGCCCCCTAGGCCCCTCGGCCCCCCCTAGGCCCCTCGGCCCCTTGTTTGGCCCCGCGGCCCCTAGGCCCCTCGGCCCCACCTCAGAGACTGGCGCCCGGCCCCCCGGCCCACCCCCTTGTTTGGCCCCGTGGCCCCGAGGCCACTCGGCTCCACCTCAGAGACCGGTGCCCGGCCCCCCGGCCCCTTGTTTGGCCCCTCGGCCCCCTAGGCCCCTCGGCTCCACCTCAGAGACCGGTGCCCGGCCCCGTACCTGCCCAGCGCCCGGCCCCGTACCTGCCCAGTGCCTGGCCCCGTACCTGCCCAGCGCCCGGCCCCGTACCTGCCCAGCGCCCGGCCCCGTCCCTGCCCAGCGCCCGGCCTTGTACCTGCTTTGGCCCCTCGGCCCCCTAGGCCCCTCGGCCCCCCTAGGCCCCCCCCGGCCCCTTGTTTGGCCCCGCGGCCCCTAGGCCCCTCGGCTCCACCTCCAAGCCCGGCGCCCGGCCCCCTGGCCTCTTGTTTGGCCCCTCGGCCCCCCCCTAGGCCTCTCGGCTCCCCTAGACACCCGGCCTCTTGTTTGGCCCCGCGGCCCCCAGGCTCCTCGGCCCCTATGGCGTCGCTTCGAGTTCTCCCGTTCGACCCGGAGGGTAGACCTGTAGCATTTGACATGTGGCACGACGATCTGCAACTGTACCTACTGAGCGACAGTCGGGACAGTGTCTCACTGTTTGACCACGTGTCCGGTGCCGCTCCAGCCCCTCCCGCCACAGCTGACGTTTCGACTCGTTCCCAGTGGCTGTCTCGTGACGCTACTGCCCGCTTGGCCATTCGCAACCACCTGCCCGCAACAGAATGTGCTCACTTTGGCGAGCACAAGACAGCACAGGCCTTGTACGACGCTGTCGTTGCTCGCTACTCCTCCCCTGCCACTGCTGCTCTTGGCAGACTGCTACTGCCCTACTTGTTCCCTGAGCTGTCGGCTTTTGCCACAGTAGCGGACCTGGTTACCCACCTGCGCACTAGCGACGCTCGCTACCGCGCTACCGTTCCTGCTGAGTTCCTTCCCACGAACCAGCCCCCCATGTTCATCACCCTCTACTTCATAGTCACTCGCCTCCCTGACTCCCTTCGCTCTGTCAGGGACCACTTCCTCACCCTCGACCCCACTTCCCTCACTGTTGACCTCCTCGAGCAGCATCTCCTCGCAGCTGAGACTAGTGCAGTTGCTGTAGGTGCTGCTCGTGGCACCCCGCGCTCACCCTTCTTTGAGGGGTGCTCCCCCTCCCCCCTTTCCTCCTCCTTCACCTCTGCTGTTGCGGCAGACGTCTCTGTTCCTGAGGACGTCGGTGCTGCTTCGACTAGTACGAAGCGCCGCAACAGCAAGGGCAAGGGTGGCCGGGGTAGTGGAGGAGGCAGCAGTGGTGGTGGAGGTGGCAGTGGGCGTGGCAGTGGGGGCAGCGGTAGAGGAGGCGGAGGCGGTGGAGGTGGTGGCGGCGGTGGGACCGGTGGCGGAGGTGGAGGCTCTGGTGGCGGCGGTGGAGGCAGTGGAGGGGGTGGCGGCAGTGGAGTTGCTTAGGTCGGGAGTTGCCATCTTTGACCTAGACTTTGATGTTATTATCTCTGCCATGTATGCTTTGTCTTTTAGTGCTGAGGGTGACTGTTACTGGTGTGTGCCGCCTGACCCAGGTATAGCCGCTGCTGCTCTAGGTGCTAGTGCGTCTGGTACTCCCCCTGGTACTGCGTCTGCTGAGGCCCTGCACACCTTCACGTTAGACTCCGGCGCCTCGCGCTGTTTCTTTCGTGACAGCACCACTCTCACTCCTCTTCCTGCACCTGTTCCAGTCAGACTAGCTGACCCCTCTGGGGGCCCGGTCGTTGCCAGTTCCTCCACTGTCCTCCCGTGTCCGGCGGTTCCGTCCGGCTCACTGTCAGGTCTTCACCTCCCCTCGTTCTCTACGAACTTGGTGAGTACCGTTGCCCTTCAGGATGCGATGGTCACTACCACCACTCCTGGGGGTCAGCGTGTGTCGATCTGCACGTGCACGCGGACGGGGCGTCACCTGGCTACGTTCACTCGTCGGCCAGGGTCGAGTCTGTACACACTGGCTACCCAGCCTCCTCAGGTCGCTGCGTCTGCTCAGGTGTCCGCGTCAGGTCAGGTAGCCGCCTCTTGCTCGTGTCGCCTCCTGTCGCACCAGACTCTTCTTTGGCACCACCGCCTGGGTCACCCCTCCCTGCCACGCCTTCGTGGCATGCACTCCCGTCTCCTTGTCTCTGGTCTCCCCAGGTCTCTGCCTCCCCTGCCGCCCTCGCCTGCCCCGCCCTGTCTTCCTTGCGTCGAGGGACGGCAACGCGCCGCTCCTCACTCCTCCTCGTTTCCCCCGACGACTGCTCCCCTGCAGACCCTCCACATGGACGTGTGGGGCCCAGCCCGCGTCAGTGGACAGGGCCGCGAGCGCTACTTTCTGCTGGTAGTTGACGACTACACGCGATACACCACAGTCTTCCCCTTGTGCAGCAAGGGTGAAGTCTCTGCTGTCTTGATCCCTTGGATCCGCACAGTCGTCTCCAGCTGCGTGAGCGTTTCGGCCAGGACCTTCCTGTCCTGCGTCTGCACTCTGACAGAGGTGGTGAGTTCTCCTCCGACCTCTTGCGGGACTTTTGTCGTGGGGAGGGCATCACCCAGACGTTCACGCTTCCGGACTCCCCTCAGCAAAATGGGATTGCTGAGCGCCGCATTGGCTTAGTCATGGAGGTCGCTCGTACCTCCATGATTCATGAGGCCGCTCCCCATTTTCTGTGGCCGTTTGCGGTCCGGTACGCTGCGCATCAGCTCAACCTCTGGCCCCGTGTCTCCTTGCCGGAGACCTCGCCCACACTGCGTTGGACGGGGAAGGTTGGCGATGCGTCGGTGTTCCGGGTCTGGGGTTCTCGTGCCTTTGTTCGCGATACGTCTGCGAACAAGCTCTCCGCTTGCGCTATTCCCTGCGTCTTCCTTGGCTTTGTACCTGATGTGCTTGGCTGGCAGTTTTACCACCCCACCTAGCGCCGTGTCCTCCCTTCTCAGGACGTCACGTTTGACGAGTCGGTTCCCTTCTACCGTCTCTTCCCCTACCGCTCTGCCCCTTCCCCGCCCCCGCCGCTCTTCCTTGCTCCCGGTCCGCCTCCGGTAGACCCCCTCCCGCCCCAGGGTCCTGCTCCCTCGGGAGTGTCTCAGGTAGACCCTCTCCCTGGTACTGCGCCTGTTCAGGTAGCTGTCGTTTCAGGTGCTGCTCCAGGTGCTGCGTCTGGGGGTGCTGTGTCTGGGGGTGCGGAGCCGGGGGGTGCGGGGTCTGAGGGTGCTGGGTCTGGGGGTGCTGAGCCTGAGGGTGTTGAGCATGGGGGTGCTGAGTCGGAGGGTGCGGAGCCTGAGGGTGCTGAGTCGGAGGGTGCGGAGTCTGGGGGTGCTGAGCCTCGGGGTACTACTTCGTCTGGAGGTCCTGCTGGTGCTTCACCGCGACTGTCCTCGCAGCAGCTGCGTGAGTGGCTTGTTCAGCGCGCACACCGTCGGAGTGGGGCTCCCGGAGCTGGCGAGCCTGGAGGCGCTGGAGCTGGAGGTGCTGCTGTTACTACTGGAGTTGGAGACCCTACGGAGCCTGGAGCAGCTGGCGCTGGAGGCGCTGGAGCTGGAGGTGCGGGAGGTGCGGGAGGTGCGGGAGCTGGAGCTGTTGACCCTGGAGCTGGAGGTGCTGGAGGCACTGTGCGGCCGCGCCCGTACTTCGTTCCCCTGCTTCAGCAGGTTCTTGGTGTCTCGTCTTCTACTGGTCTTCCTCCTCCCTTCCTGTGTCCACCGCCTGACCAGTCGCAGCCGCCGTTACAGCCAGCCTCCCCACTGCTTGTTCCCTCTCCTTACACTGAGCAGTCTGGAGGTCTTACAGAGCGTCGTGAGCCTGCGTCTCGTCCTGTCTCGCCTATTCGCACTTCTCGTCGTGCTCCTCGTTCGCGTCCTCCTCCTGTCCCAGGCACACACACCATGGCACTCCGTCCTTCCTCTGTTCCACCGCGTGTTCCTCTGCTTGCTCCTCCTGAGTCCTCTCTTCCTGCGGTCCCTGACCCTGAGTCTGACCGAGCGCGTGCTGCCAGTCCCACAGTCGCTCGTCTCCTTGCCACTGCTGTCACTGACCCGTCCTTTGAGTCTGCTGCTGCTTCTGCTCTCGTTGCTGAGCTACTTGACTTTGCTGCTGCCTGCCGTCTCGACTACGCCTCTGCTCTAGTTGCTGAGTCTGTGCCTGCCAGTCCTCCATCCGTCGGGGGTGAGTGTGCTCTTGGCACGGACGTCCTTGAGGACAGGCAGGAGGACTTTGAGTGTCTTGCAGCTGCTGTACCTCGTTTTGCCTCCTTGCTCCTTGCCCCTGAGGGAGACCCGGATGCTCCTGACATCCCGACCCCGCACTCTTACTCAGAGGCGATTACGGGTCCTTACTCCTCTCAGTGGCAGGCAGCAATGGATGCCGAGATGGCATCCTGGAAGTCCACAGGCACTTACGTCGACGAGGTTCCCCCACCTGGGGTGAACATAGTCGATGGCATGTGGATCTTCAGGGTGAAGCGGCCGCCGGGTTCTCCGCCTGCCTTCAAGGCGCGCTAGGTTGCTCGAGGTTTCAGTCAGCGACAGGGAGTTGACTACTTCCAGACCTTCTCCCCCACCCCGAAGATGACTACTCTTCGGGTGTTGCTGCACGTAGCTGCTCAGCGTGACTACGAGTTACACTCCCTGGACTTCAGTACTGCTTTCTTGCAGGGCAGCCTGCACGAGGAGATCTGGCTGCGCCGACCACCTGGTTTCACTGGGTCGTTTCCTACAGGTACCCAGTGGAGCCTCCGCCGGCCAGTCTACGGTCTCCGCCAGGCGCCTCGCGAGTGGCACGACACACTCACGATTACACTTGCGGCTCTTGGGTTTGTTCCTTCTACAGCAGACCTGTCGCTGTTTCTACGCACCGACACCTCGCTGCCGCCCTTCTACGTCCTAGTGTACGTCGACGGCCTCGTCTTTGCCACGGCTGACACTGAGGCACTGACCCTAGTGAAGTCCGAGCTGCAGAAGAGACATACCTGCACTGACCTAGGTGAATTGCGCAGCTACCTTGGCCTGCAGATCACCCGGGACAGAGCACGGCGCACCATCACACTGACTCAGTCACACATGGTGCACCAAGTCCTTCAGCGCTTCGGCTTCCAGTACTCCTCGCCACAGCTCACTCCTCTGTCTACCAGCCACTCGTTCTCAGCTCCACCTTCGGACGAGTCCGCAGAGCCGAGTGGTCCGTACCCAGAGCTTGTGGGTTGCCTCATGTACCTGATGACTTGCACTCGACCTGACCTCGCGTACCCTCTCAGCCTTCTGGCTCGCTACGTGGCTCCCGGTAGGCACCGAAAGGTGCACTGGGATGCTGCGAAGAGGGTACTGCGTTACCTGTGCAGTACGTCGGGCATGGGGCTTGTGCTTGGAGGACGGGGTCCTGTTGTCCTCACTGGTCACGCAGACGCCTCCTGGGTTGACGACTCAGCTACGCAGCGGTCGTCGCAGGGTTACACCTTCAGCCTTGGGTCCGGCTCGGTTTCTTGGCGGTCTACCCGCTCGTCTTCAGTTCTCAGCTCCAGCTGTGAGGCTGAGATCTACGCCACAGCCATGGCTGCTCAGGAGCTACGCTGGCTCACCTACTTGCTGACCGACTTGGGAGAGCAGCCTCGTTCGCCTCCAGTCCTGTACGTAGACAACAAGGCCATGATAGCCTTGTGTCAGGAGCACAGACTGGAGCACAGAACGAAGCACATCGCTCTGCGATACTTCCTTGCTCGAGAGTTGCAGCAGCGTGGTCAGCTTCGTCTAGCGTACGTGGCCACTCGGGCCAACACTGCTGATGTCTTCACCAAGGCACTTCCGCCTGGTGACCATCAGCGCTTTGTTATTGTGTTAGGCCTTGTGCCTACGTTGCCTCACTTACTTACTGCCTGACTCTGCCTGTACTGTGATCTACCTATATACCTGCATGCTTGCACTTGTTAGGGTATGATCACTGTATTGTTTGTTCTCTCTATATAACTCTGCATGTGAACTAGCCTTGTGGCCCTTTGCTTGTGCTCGGACTGTGTGGTGACTTTGTGATCCACCCTGAGCTTGCTTTGCTTTGCTTCTTCTCTTGACTGGTCTTGTGACCATTGCTTGTTCTGGCTATCCCCCACTTCGCCTATGGGGGTGTGTCAAACATATATGCTTAGTTATATCTAGGCTTAGTTTATGTGTTTATAGTTGTCTAGGCTATAGTGGGTTTAGCCTTAGGGGGTACAAATTTCTCTCGACATTCTACTTGTACCCCTTCCCTTTTCCTAGTCCATCATTCTCGCCTACTATTCTCACAGTATGTGCCCATCGTTGTTGGTGGAGAGGGGGCCCGTGGTTTAGAATGTTTGTTATGCTGGCATGCGCGGTGGAGAAGATGGTTGTTGAAGACGGCCCATGTGTCGGTGATGAAGCTCCCAGTGTTGCGCGTAGACTGGTGCCGCGATTTTTTATGTTGTTTGGTCGATGACGCGTTGTAGGGTCTTGGGCTAGTGACGTGTTATAAAAAATCAATGCTTTAGTTTGAAACTTTCATATTTGCGATTGGCCCCGAGTACGAAATCTTTAGCTTGAGGAACTAAGGGGGGCCCAGAATGAGGTGTGTTCGTAGGGAAGTGGCTGATATTGAAATATGGTGCTTGCGGGACCGGTACGGTATGCATCGTTTGTATCAAGTTGAGATCCGAAAGGGTGTGGGTTTGTAAGAAAAATGTCGCATAACAAAACCTCCAGCCATTCGTTACTGGCCCATCAGTTTCTCGTCTCTTGGCCTGTCTGGTGCTTGTCTCTTGGCCCATCGGTTGCTCGTCTCTTGACCTATCGGTTGCTCGTCTCGTGGCACATCAGTTGCTCGTCTCGTCGCCCATCGGCTACTCATCTCGTGGGCTATTAGTTGCTTGTCCATTAACCCATCAATTGCTACTCTCTTGGCCCATCGGTTGCTCGTCTCGTGGCCCATCGGTTGCTTGTCTTGTGGCCCATCGGTTGCTCGTCTCGTGGCCCATCGGTTGCTCGTCTCGTGGCCCATCGGTTGCTCGTCTCGTGGCCCATCGGTTGCTCGTCTCGTGGCCCATCGGTTGCTCGTCTCGTGGCCCATCGGTTGCTCGCCTCTTGGCCCATCGGTTGCGCGCCTCTTGGCGCATAGGTTGCTCGTATCGTGGCCCATCGGCTGTTCGACTCGTGCCCATCGGTTGCTGGCCCATTGGCCTATCGGTGGGCCATCGGCCGCTCGTCTCGTTGCCCATCGGTTGCTCGTCTCGTGGCCCATCGGTTGCTCGTATCGTGGCCCATCGGTTGCTTGTCTCGTGGCCCATCGGTTGCTTTTTCTCGTGGCCCATCGGTTGCTCGTCTCCTAGCCCATCGGTTGCTCATCTCATGGCCCATCGGTTGCTCCTCTCTATCTTGGACCGTATATGATGGTTGCACAAGAAAAGCGACAAGAGGTGCATTGGCTGCCCTGCCACACCATGTTACTGTTTTCTCTTAGCTCCAGTCACAAATTATATTGTCGAAGCGTAACGATTACCGGTAGTGGAAGGTAAATTACCTTGACATTCGGTACATGTTTTACTTTCCCCCCTATTGTTCGGAAGGTGTGACGAAACAAGTCATCGTACTAGTGAATAATGGTTGCATGCCACTCTCTCCTTCCTCGTCGTGCAGTGTAGGTGAGTGATAAATTAGGATCCCATAGATGTCCTTACTACCGGTACGGTAGTTGCACTCTACCAACCTTACCAAAGTCAGTCAAATAATTGTTTGTGGCTTCGACATCCGATTAGGACCAAAATTGCTCCTTTTTTTTTCACTATTATCATATTGTACACATAATAGCCAATGATACTACGGATCCACATACACAATAACTGGGGTTTTCCCCATCTCATCGGGTCCGCAAATCCTCCCTCCCTAAGAAGGTGGCCCTCTGGCCAGCATACTTAGAAGCTTTACCTAGAACTTTTTTGTTTTCTTTTTTTTTGTTTTGTTTTGTTTTGTTTTGTTTTTTTTTTTTGCCAAATATCGAAGTTCACGGACCTCGGTCCCCTTCCCCCCCTGGGGGCGGCTCTCAGGCCAACTTGGGGACCCCCGGTCCCCTTCCCCCCCTGGGGGCGGCTCTCAGGCCAACTTTGGGGACCCTCGGTCCCCTTCCCCCCTGGGGGCGGCTCTCAGGCCAACTTTGGGGACCCTCGGTCCCCTTCCCCCCCTGGGGGCGGCTCTCAGGCCAACTTGGGGACCCTCGGTCCCCTTCCCCCCCTGGGGGCGGCTCTCAGGCCAACTTGCCCTTCCCCCCCTGGGGGCGGCTCTCAGGCCAACTTTGGGGACCCTCGGTCCCCTTCCCCCCTGGGGGCGGCTCTCAGGCCAACTTGGGGACCCTCGGTCCCCTTCCCCCCCTGGGGGCGGCTCTCAGGCCAACTTTGGGGACCCTCGGTCCCCTTCCCCCCCTGGGGGCGGCTCTCAGGCCAACTTTGGGGACCCTCGGTCCCTTTCCCCCCCTGGGGGCGGCTCTCAGGCCAACTTTGGGGACCCTCGGTCCCCTTCCCCCCCTGGGGGCGGCTCTCAGGCCAACTTTGGGGACCCTCGGTCCCTTCCCCCCCTGGGGGCGGCTCTCAGGCCAACTTGCGAACCCTCGGTCCCTTCCCCCCTAGGGGCGGCTCCCGGCCCCTCCTTTCGATGTGCGTGCAGTTGATCTCGTCGTCGTTGCAATTTTTCCGCGTGACTTCAATCAACGGCTTTCCATCTTGTGCCGGTTTTTCTGCCATCAAGAGAGTCAAGGGGGTATCGAGATTTATAGGCAATGAGAGTAAAAATTAGAACTGGAAGAAGAAGAAGAAGAAGAAGAAGAAGAAGAGAAAAAAAAAAATGAAAAGAAGTTGAAACGATTTATATGCAACGAAATAATTGGTGAGGTGACATGGGGTGCTCCACTGGGATCGTTGGTGGTTGACGCCCAGTCAAACGCCTTAGGCGCGGCAGTAGCAGTTTCTTGACTGCCGCGCCACTGGCCATTTCGTCCATGGCGATTTCGCCACTAGTGCAAATGGCCATATCGCCACAGACGCGTGCCACTGGCGCAAGTGGCGATTTCGCCACACCCTCGCGCCAGTGGCGCAGGTGGCGATTTCGCCACACCCTCGCGCCAGTGGCGCAAGTGGCGATTTCGCCACACACGCGCGCCAGTGGCGCAAGTGGCGATTTCGCCAGACACGAGCGCCACTGGCGCAAGTGACGATTTCGTCACTAGCGGGCGCCACTGGCGCACGTGGCGATTTCGTCACTGATGCGCCAGTGGCCGTTGCTTCATGCGCACTTCTTTCTCAGTTGCGCGTACGCCAAGTGCATCGCGGGCGTAATGCTGTACCCTCCGCAGTTGACGCGCGTAGTAGCTAATGGATAAGTTACGCTGCTGCAGCACTTGTCCTAGCGTTGCCTCCGTGCTTCTAGAGTGAGAATTAAGAATGAGTGAGAATTAAGAGGTGTGAACGGAAGTGGTTGGACGAGAATGAAGCGGAACTGAAAAGTTCCGAAATGAAGACGTGGGTGGAGGCCAAATGGCCTCCAACCCTCGTTATGTACTCGGGAAGAGGCATTCGCAGTTGCCTTGCTTCACTACAATCAGATGCGCTTTCACAATCTTTATTTTTAGAAAGTGTTTCACACTTTCAAAAAAAATCATATTGTGAGAGATGGAAAGTGCCTGCGTAGAGAGACCAGGGTTTCATGGTGCCACTCTCTCGAGTGCAGCTTTGGAGCATTGACCAAGGGAGGGCTAATTGCTTCATCCTGCCTTTCATCTCCTTGAACAAAGCCGCTCATTGCAGAGAGATGATTGAGTAATTCAGCAACGTCTATTGCAGCCATGTGCCTCCCACCACGACTTCTATGCCTGCCGTTCACACCAATGGCAAGGCGGTGCAAGCTGCTCCACTGCTCTAGTGGCATGCCATGCTTCACTGCCAGCATCTCCACTGTTGGCGCTATGCTGCTCAGTAGCTGCGTCAACGAAGCTTCGGAAGCAGCCGAAGAACGCTGAGAGATGGAGGCGAAAGCGAAAGGGTCTTCCTTAGGTGAGCTGGATTGCACGCGGGTGGTTGGTCCATTCAAAAGGACGGTTTTAACTGACGCAAGTGGGAGCGAAGAAACAACAAGTTGTGTGCGGCCAATAAGAATGATGGAGTCGAGAGAAAGTGGGGTGGAGCACTTGCAGTTGATTTCCAATGCCGCTGATGTGGCAGAAAAGTCTTTCAAGGAGGGAGGAAGGGAGAACCAAAGGTTGAGCCTCTGATGCTCAAAACTGATTGTGACGATTCGAGCAGCAGCGAAGTTAAAACTGAGGTGGCACTTGTGGCGGCTCTTGGCGGAAAGTGAGAACTCATGCAGCTGTGGTGTGATTGCCGAGAGAAATGCCAAATCATAGCCGTTACAATCCAAATGGTCAATGCTCAGGGATCTCAGGTCCTTGAACCATGCAGCCTCCAGGTTGCCTAGCATCCATCTCCCACGACCGAGTTTCAGCGGCTGCAGCTGCCCAAAAGTCCTCAGAAACGCTGGGTTTATCTCATTGTCTTGTTGAATAGCGTATCGGAATGGCAAATCTCTTAACCCGAGGCACAGGCTTGTGAGGGAATGAGAAGAAGATGCCAAAAGGCGGCTGAGGTTCTGCAGGCCCATTGAGCTGGTGAAAGTGAGGTCGAGGGACTTGTGACCTGGGAATCTGAGAAACCAGGAGAGCATTTCTGTCCATTGGATCTCCTGACTGTCGTATGCAAGGGAGATCGGCTCCAGTTCCTGCTCGCACAGAGAAGACACAGTTTAGCATACAAAGAAATCACAGAGAAGAAACAGTTCAACACCCACCCAGATGATAAGAGAACTTCAGGAGCAATAGTTTGCCATCCAAATCATTTCTTTCCATGCGGTTTACAAATTTGTTCAGATGGATCTACGCCGGAGTGTAAGAAAATCAGAGCACCACTCACGGAGAAGGAGATAACGTGTTGGAAAAGCCTCTTGCTCGCCCTTGCACTGCGCAGCAGCGGCCAAGAGGAGCCGAAGCGCCTCGCGTCCTTCTCATGCTGCTCCAGCTGACTGGTTGTGGCACACGAGGTGCTGCCGCCGTCGGCTCCATGCTGTGATAAAGGAATTGTACTTGCAGCATTGATTGAAGAAAAGAAAGACATCATAACTATTTCTTCACCCAAGGAATCTACCCGATTCTGCGGCTTAGTGGAATCCTTTGGTGGCAACAACAGGTGGCGGAAGATGATGTGCCAGATGGGGCCGGGCAGCAAATCAACCACGTCCACGCTCTGGTGGGTGGGGAGAGAGATGAATAAGAATGAGTTATAGATAGATAAATTGTGAGAGAGAGAGGGAGATTGAGAGAACTAAACGAGGATGAGATGAGAAACATCAGCGGCTGTCAGATGCATCACTCGGCAAGCACCTCCTAGTGGTGAGCATCAGAGGATGCTGTAACTTCACCTTGAGAGCGTTCTTCCTCTCCACCACCGCATCCCAACGGCTGGCCATGGCCGGCAACAATTAACCAGGAAATGGAATCGACTAGGCTAGAGCAATATGACAGATTCCGACCGGTGGCTGAAACTTCTCCCGCAAGTGTCTATAGCGTGAAAATTTTGCGGCCTGCAATTTTGAAATATCACTGACGTTCGAGTTTCCTACGCATGGAGATTCTCCGTGGAATTCACTAACGGGCCCGGAGACGTTTCCTCACTCCAAATCTGCTGGACATCCCACACGCCGCTCGCTAAGTTCTCGCACCATCGTGAAACCCTAACCTCGCTGGTCAGCCATCTGCACTGCGGCGCGGCGGGCAGAGGGAGTGTGTGGGAGCGCGACACAGAAAGGCAGGGGAAAGGCGTGGACAAGGCGTGAGGCGTGTGTGTGAGTGGCGGAGACCAGAGCTGAGGAACATAGCATGAGATCGCGCATCTTGCTATGATAGTATCCTAGCTTGGCGGTTGGTTTCCTGACTCCTAAAATTGACGCGTGGCAGCAGCAGCTGTGCCATTGCTCAGGATTCTCTCATCCGGCCATGCAATCGTTTCGCCGCTAGCAGCAATACCACCCGGCGTCGTACCAGGCGAGGCTCGTCTCAGATTCTCTAGCTGTCGATACCAGCTATAAACAGTACCCATGCATTCCTACACATGGTGTTGCTCAAACTCATGAGTTCGTTGAGCGACAGAGCTTGGACCCATGTCGAGCTTGGTTGAGAATTTTGCTCTGAAAATGGGTTTGCAGTAGTTCAAGCATACAGTTTAGGAACATTTACACTTGTCGTTGTTAAAGCAAGAGCATGTGCCTCATCAATTCTGTGATACTAATGAATCACAATAACAGTATATTCAGAGCATACAAGAACATCAAGTCGTTATAGTTCCTGCTCTTCCCCAGCACACGCCTTCCTCAGACATACCTCACCCCCTATGTAACTAGGTTTGATTCACTCACTGAACTCAACGTATCTAGCGAAATCTCTCAAAAGGTGAAGTAGATGAAGAGGAATTGAAGGAACCTCATTAGCCCATCATCCTGCTCCAGGTCCCCCTGGTTAATGGCATATGCACTGTGGACTGGCCTCGCCTGAACCTCGAGGTTTTTGCTCCGACTCCCCCCCTCCCCCTCCCAGTGAAACGACCGACCAACAATGCGGTACAGCACCAGGGAAGGAAAGTGCTTGCGCAGAGAAACCAGCAGGCTGGGCTCCCACAGTCGAGTGGCAAGGAATATAGATTCCAGCTTTGGAGCATTGATTAAGGGAGGGGTTATCGCTTCACGCCTGCTGCCCCTAATTAGCAAGTACGAACCTTCTGCTGCCCCTAATTAGCAAGTACGAACCTTCTGCTGCCCCTAATTAGCAAGTACGAACCTTCTGCTGCCCCTAATTAGCAAGTACGAACCTTCTGCTGCCCCTAATTAGCAAGTACGAACCTTCTGCTGCCCCTAATTAGCAAGTACGAACCTTCTGCATCCTCCACTGTCGTCGACGTCAGGCAACCATAAGTGCTGCCCATGAAGCTTGTGGCACTCATGCCGTTCATACCAACGGCAAGGCGGCGCAGACGGCTCCACTCCACATGCACATACTCTAGCGGCCAGCCATGCCTCACTACAAGCATCTCCACTGTTGGCGCTATGCTGGTGAGTAGCTGCGTCAAGGCAGGTGGAGTGTCGGGTTCTGTACTGGCAGACCAGCAGACTTCTTTTGTATTTGGCCCGTTCAAGTAGGCAGTTTTGGCGCAAGCCAGTGGGAGTGAAGAAACAGCAAGATGTTCGCGACCAACCAAAGTGAGAGAGTCGAGAGAGAGGGCTGTCGCATTTGCAGTCTACTTCAAGCAACCGCGCTCCGAGAGAAAGGGTCTTTAAAGTGGGCGGGAGGGAGAAACAAACCATGAGCGATTGGTTCTTGAACTTGATGGTGATGACTCGAGCAACAGAGAACTTGAAATCGAGAATGCTATTGCCGAGGCAGCAGGCGGATAGAGATAACTCATGCAACTGCGGTGAAATGGAGGACAGAAAGGAAATGACGTGCGGCTTGCAGTTCAAATGGTCAATGGCAATGCTCAGACTCCTTAAAGCTGTGAACGATGAAGCAGTCAGGTTGCCTAATCCCCGACTCCCAAATGCCCAACCCCCAAGGCTCAGCCGCTCAGCTTCAGCCGCTGTAGCTGCCCAAATTTTTCGAGAAACCACGGAAAGACAGTGGTGTGAATCAGTTCCTTCTGGTCAAAGGATTCGTGGGTCCCAATGCTCAGGCTTGTGAGGGAGTGAGCAGAGGATGAACTAAGACGGCTGAGGATGTGCAGGTCCTTCCAGCTGTAGAAAACGAGGTCAAGGGACGTGTAACCTGTCTGTTTGAGGAACCAGGAGAGCCTTCTTGTCCACTGGGGATTATGAGTGCTGTATACGAGGGAGATGGGCTGCAGCTCCTGCTCACACAAAGAAGTGATAAATCAGCAGCCATTGCAATTTTTCCATGTTGTATGTTGAAATCCTGACAGACGGTAGAGGACCTTGGCAGCGAATGAAACATACAACATGGTATGAAACATTTATACCAGAGCAGAATGTTTCATGGTATGAAACAAACAAGACAAGAGGACGCTGTGCGGTGAAATGCAGAAGCAGCGCACGACAACTCAAGGGGAAGGAGATGACATGGTGGAGTAGCCTCTTGCTGGCCATGGCGCAGCGCAGCAGAGGCCAAGAGGAGCCACAGCTTTCTACGATAATGATGGCGGCAAATAGTTCAGGCGGCAGCAGCAGGTGGCGGAAGATGATGTGCCAGATGAGGCAGGGCAGCAGATCAACCACGTCCACGCTCTGAAGGGTGGGTGGAGAGAGGAGAATTGGAGAGGGAGTATTAGTAATGCTCTCGACTCCTAGTAGAGATGTGTATTAGAAACCAGAAAATCAGATGCACTGTCTGCGGCATCACTCTCACGTCACGATCCTCGGCATCAGAGAGTGCTGCGAGCTTGAAAGCATGTATTATCTCCATTACCTTGTTCCTATGATGGCTATCCATGGCCGGCGACAATCAGCTACCCGATCAATTCGTCTAAGCTATAACTACGCTTGAATACAAATGTCCACAGGAAATTTACGAGAAATCCAAGCAAGCTCCTGGCATTAAACTCGCTGGCGTTGAGATGCGTTCGCCCCGCCCCTCGCCGTGCGTTGTGTTTCGAGGGGGTATTCGGAACACTCGTGAATCCTGGTCGTCCCGCCCCTCGCCGTGCTCGCACACTCGTGAATCCATTCGTGATGGCGAGAGCAACACATCGACCCATCGGGCTGACCGACTCGGAGTATGTGGAGCGCGATACAGCGAGGCAGGGGGGTGCGCGGCAGAGAAAGCGTGGATAAGTGATAGCAGTGCGGTGGGCTCACACCTGATTTCCGACCAGCGGGGATAAAAACTGTGTCAGTCGTCAGGCTTCGTTCCGCCATGGGTTCGCCGCTATTATCAATACCACGGGTCGAGAATACCAGCCGTGTTGGGTTCTTTAGCTGCTGAAATCGTACATGCATGGCAAGGCTTGCACGGCAACCATGCACTTTTTCCTCATAGCTGGCTGGGCTCGTCTTGGGAAGGCACATGTCGACGATAAATCTCATTCATGGCGTTGTTCGACCCACGAGACGTCGAGATACGAAACTATACCTCCACGTAGGTAGCCCATTCTCGCCCTAAAGCATGGTAACCAATTTACCCGTTTGCAGAGCTCTCCATTCTCGCAAGTGCAAGTCCGTGGCTGAAATACACTAGAGAATGCATACACTCAATAGACGAAATGAAATAGGATACTCCTAATTTGAACAAACTAGAATATTAGACAGGAGAGTGACGGCGAAAAAGAGCTGATGATGCAACAAAAAACAAGACCCAATTTTTCATCCATTATTGATGTTGCAGCTGCGACAGTCCCAGGGCTGATTTTATCAGGGTAATTACCCTGATTTCAGGGTGATTTCAGGCTTCTCACCTTGTGATCCCTGTGAAATCAGGTTTTTCACATTTTGGTCCCTGATCCATTCAGAGTATTGATTTAGCGGAGCCTGAAATTCTCAATACACTCTCAGTGTAGTGTTTTCATGGACCCTGTCAATACAGAGTACGCGACCTGTGGACCCTGAAAGTGATGTTATCTGAACGAAACTTCGTTCCGATACCCCCCCATGTGGGTAATTATGATTTCGCACCTAACCATGTGGGGGCTTCGTTTCACGCGCACTAGTGACAAGAACCGATACAGAACACAACTGTCATTTGTACAGCATCGATGTACAGCACAGCTGTCAAATTTGACAGCGCACCTAGAATCATCATATTTACTGCCACGCGCACCGCGCAAATCACAATACGTGTCCCTCATTGGAGGGAGACACTTAGTGGTTGTCGTCGCTGGTAGTGAAGCAGTCGTTCAATGTATTCGGCCTGCATGAAAGGCCGAATACAATGACGGCTCGTTGTTTCGACCACCGCGCTGTCGAGAATGAAGATTAGGGGCCTAGGGTTTGGCCTAGGCGAGAGTGACGAGAAGGAAAGTGGCGAGGGAAAATGCAAGCCAAAAGAGGAGTTCAATAGTAGAGGGCATACAAGATATAGGCAAGGAATTAGGCAAATGGTACACCACCTAGCAAGAAACTAAGATAACTACACTAGGCTACTGTAGGCATTTATATGAATGTATACAAATACATTTCAACACACCCCCTAAATGCCTACAGTGGAAACCCGTGTGTAGCACAAAGTATGCAGGGGTACAACAGGTGCAGTGGAAGAAACAGAAACAAGCAAGAGCAGTAGTAGCCGGTGCATGAGTGACAAACACAGCTGTAGCACGCCCTCAGCCAAGGCAGAAGCAGTAGAAGGTGTAGGGGCGGCAGGTCGCCTGAGGAGCAGGCTCTGTGGCTGCAACATGCAGCAGGACAGCAGCGGCTCGACAGCAGCACCTGCAGGCCCCAGCAGTAGACAGCAGAAACAAGGGCAGGGGCGGCAGCAGGAGGTGCCACGGTAGCAGCGGGTGGCAGCTGCAGATGCTTGACTGTTTTCCCACCACCCTCTCTTACCCTCCCCCCCACAGCAGCACAAGCGGCAGTGAGAGAGAGAGGAGGGGTGGCTGCTGGCTTTGCAGAGTCTCTCTCGCCACCCTCTCACACTCCCCCCGTTTCCCTTCACCCTCCCCCCGCAACCTCTCCCCTCCCTTCACGGCGGATCCCGCTGAAGGGAGGGGTAGGACGGGCTGCAGGCAACTCACACCCGCCACCCCCACATCTCCCTCCCCCCACGGCGGAAGCTGCGGAAGGGAAGGGGGGGGGGCGTTAGCTGCTGCTCACGCAGGTGCTGGCGACGGGCGCTGGTGCTGGCGCACACGGCCGTGCGCGGGTGCGCACTGTCGTACGCGGCTGCGCGCAGCAATGCGCGCCCGTACGCAGCTGCGCGCGGCTGCTGCTGTGTTCGTGACAGAACGGGGTGGGGCAGGTCGGGACGGGGCGGGTAGCGCTGGGCGGGTGACAGGGCGAAGGAGCAACGGGGCAGTACGAGCCGCCCAGCTCGTCGCCATGACAGCAGAAAGCTTGCCGTCGCGCCCGTCACGTCAGTCGCAACTAAGGGCGCGACGGCCGCCATGAAACAAGGAATACGCGGTGGGCCCATGGAGAAGTTGAAAAGAGTAGGTGAGGATGTTACGTGCTCTGTACCATGTCGAGAATGAAGATTAGGGGCCTAGGGTTTGGCCTAGGCGAGAGTGACGAGAAGGAAAGTGGCGAGGGAAAATGCAAGCCAAAAGAGGAGTTCAATAGTAGAGGGCATACAAGATATAGGCAAGGAATTAGGCAAATGGTACACCACCTAGCAAGAAACTAAGATAACTACACTAGGCTACTGTAGGCATTTATATGAATGTATACAAATACATTTCAACACGCGCCATCAATTTCGTGGCGACGCAGTGGATTCTTGCTGACCCCACCTTCTCCCTCCATCTCTTGCTTCCCCCCTCCCACAGCTAGGGTCTTGTTGGTGCTGCTGTTATGTTCCCTTTTTTCAATTCATTTCTCCGTTTCTCTCTCTCCCCATCTCTAGCTTCTCCCAGCCATGGAAGGCCAGCAGGCTGACGAGGACACGCCTCAGGCTGGCTCAGATGAGCCACCGTTACCGCCGAAAGCCACGGAGCCACGCTCGGGGCTTGATTTTCTTTGTTCCGCTGCTCCAGTAACACCGGATCCACCTAGGTCTACCATAGATGATTCTCCAGTTAAAGACACGCCCACGGCCACACCTGAAGAGTCTCCCCGGGAGGCCGCCTTCACTATACCCCCGGCTGTTGCTTCTTGCAGCAAAGATCCCCAACCGACCGCGCCAAGTCCCACACCAAGCACCATTGGTGTGTCCTTTGGTCCTCCGTCGGCTACCTCCACACCGAAGAGAGCGCGTTCAGGGAAGTGGGCACAGCATACCCTGCTCGTTGGAGGCCGCCGACTTTCTGCTTCGAACACTCCGGCTGATCCACCACCTGCTGCATCTGCACCGCTAGAGGAAGATGTGTTCCCGATCCGCGCGGACACCGGCTTGCCCGCCCTCACCAAGGCGCAGCTGCGGGAGCAGATGTTCCTGGAGGCCAGCATCATGTATGATACGAGGTGGTCGGGACAGTTCTCCTGGCTTGTGTTCGGAAAAACCAAGGATGGGTTTCCCTATGTGAAGTGCAGTGTCTGCATGGCCTACGGGAAGGAGAACACGAGGTACGCGAGGCAGGGTGATGACGGAGGCCGTGACATGCAGACGCAGGCATTTCGCGCACACGAGCACACGGACGCGCACAAAGCGGCTGTTGACCGGCAGCTGAAGATTGCGAGAGGCATCCGCGAGGGGCAGCAAGTGATTTCGAACTTCATCAACTCGGTCGTCGAGGGCAGGCGCGCCGTCCGACTGTTGCGGTCGGTTGTGTTTCTGTGCAAGTGCGACGCGCCGATAAGCATGTACCCTAGGCTGATGCGGCATCTCGCGGAGCAGGACACGCCCGACATCCCGAGACAGTCTTACGGTGTTTATCTCACACGGTAGGACATTTTAGTTACAATCTTGCTGTATTGAATTCGTGGTAATGAAATATTTTCCCCCAAAAAGACTAACTGAAGGACCTACATCTCTGCGCAGGTACGGCTTCCAGCAGATGGTTCACTGCCTCAGTACGTACTTGACGAATGCGCAGATGGACCACATCAACTCCTCACCGTTCCTGGGCCTGCAATGCGACGAGAGCACTGACCGAACGCGTGGTAAACACATGATTGTTTACCTGACCTTCATCAAGGACCGCCGAGTCGTCACCGAGTTCTTCACCCTCCTGACTGTGGAGAAGTGTAATGCTGCGTCCCTGTTCGAGGTGCTCATGAATCATCTGCGCTCCGCAGCCGTCGACGTGTCGAAGCTTGTCAGAATCAGTACGGACGGGGCTTCGGTCATGACGGGGAAGGACAACGGATTGGTGGCGCGGATCAGGGAGCACGCCCCGCATCTCTTTTCCTGTCACTGCATCGCGCACCGGTAAGATTTAGTGCCAGTTATTGATCCAGCTCATGTTGCTTGCCTGATTTCTACTCAACAATTATTAACGTTGTCTATTGCAGGGAGGCGCTGGCTGTTAAGGACGCGACGACGTCCAACCCCGACCTCGGCATGGTGGACAAGGTGGTGCGCACCGTGGCGGCAAAACTAGGAGATTCTTCAGTCTGGAGCCAACGGTTCAAGTACCTACAGCGTATGATCTACAACACTAACCTCGAAGTCCAGGGGATCCACACGGTTCGCTGGCTCTCACGTGGAGATGCGGTGCGACGGCTGTGCAAGGTGCTCGGTGCGTGTATCGTTCTTCTCTGGGAGCGGAGTCACAAGGTGTACGAGATCGTCACGTGCTACAAGTTCCAGTTTTGCCTGTTCTTCCTCGCCGACATGAACGACCTCAACCGCTGTTTCCAGAAGCGAGATGTGAGTTTGTTTAATCTTCCACGAACACGCCTCCGCTAGTGTCTCCAATTTCTCGAGTGTTGGATGTAAAATGACATGTCCTGTATGACTGTGCCCTTACAGATTGATGTGACGGAGATTGCGAAGACCATCGAGGCCACCACGGCGGATCTGACTGAGCGGTATTTGGATACCGACAAGCAGTTCGGTGGTGAGGGCAAGTGCTGGCTGGTCGGCTTTCTGAAGCTGCACGGGCATGGTGGAGGCAAGAAGGTCCGTGTGAGAGGCGTGGACGGGGAGGGACGCCCAGTGAACCATCTGTACACCATGCACGAGCAGAAGCTCCCGGGGCACAAGGTGGGGAGCGGATACGAGGAGTGCGTGAAGCTGTGCCGCAGTTTCGCCCACGATTGCGTGGACAATCTCGGCGAGCGGCTTGATGACCTAGGGAAGCTGGGGCCGACGAAGCTGTTTCGGGCCGGAAAGTGGCCGAAGATCAAGGCACAACGGGAGAAGAAGTGCCGTGACTGGCTTCTGGGATGCAGCAAACTCTTCCGCCACAAGCTGCCGGGATTCGACCTCAAGGCCGCAGAGAGGGAGCTTCCCACATTCTGTGCGATCATGGAGGCGCACCACGAGCTGGAAAGCTTCACGTAGGGACTGACCAACATTCTCGAGAGCGCGGACTCGAAGAGGTATGTCCCCGTAGTGTGACAGCATGGTATGCCATGCGGGAGTCTAATGTATTTTGTGCATGTGGTCACTCTGTTTCCCACCCATCTCCGACAATGTGCCTGGCAGGAGGTGGCCCAACCTCGTCCTCCTGTGGCAGGCGATCGCGGTGCTCCCCCTGTCAACTGTGGAGTGCGAGAGAGGATTCTCGAGGCAAAATGTGATCAAGTCTTGGGTGCGCGGCGCTCTCTGCAACGCGCGGCTGGGGGAGCTGATGCAGATTTCGCTCCTGAATTATGACATCGAGTGGCCGGACGCCCTGGAGGTCTGGAGGTCTATGAGGAGGAGGCGCCCCGCAAAGAGCGTGAAGCTTGCTGTGGCTGATCGCGAAAGGAGGGGGAAAGCAAAGGAGGGTGAAGTCGAAGCAGGAGCTGCCCACCAGAACGATGGGGAGGAGGACGAGGAGGAGGAGGTGGATGTGGAACAGGCCCTGGGCGACGATCAGGAGCTTGTGGGGGAGGAGGAGGAGGAGGACAATCCCTTCCTTTCGGACGATGAGGATGTGGAGGAAGTGTTCCACATCGATAGGCCTGTGCACTAGAGTAGAGTAGATGTAGGAGGAAATTTGTTACAGGCTGTACATTGCAGTAATCACCCTAGTAAAATTTGAAACACAACCCTGAATTCAGGCTGTCGACCCTGGCTCATCAGAGTGACTAGTTGTTGAACCCTGAGCCATCAGGGTGACAATCTCCTGAACAATGTGCACTCATAATCGAGGGAAAAAAAAAATAGCGGCATCAGGGAGCCCTAAAGTGAAACGTCAGCCCTGGACAGTCCCATTGCGTTCGCGAAAAAATATGCGCATGTTACTTTTGCAGCTCCATGGGCCGAGGTAGGAAGCATCAACGCTTAGTCAGATTCATCACTGACCACATGTCAGATGTTATAGTCTTAGTGATGTGTGTCATATGGGGTACAACAGTTAGGGTTAGGTTTATGTACCCCTACCAACCTTAGTGAAATCATCATTCCGTTCTTGATATGGTATCACCTAGGTTAGGATCCTGTGGGATCCCGTTCCTCTCGTTCACGTCCGTAGCGCCCGAGCCTGTTCCGTACCCTTGTGCCCGCTACGCCCGTACTGTCCCCTAGCGCCTATCACACTCGTCTCTCTCGTGCCCTAATGCTCGCTGCGCCTGCCGTCGCGTCGCCCCTGCTGTCCCGTCCCGTCGCGTTGCCCCTGCTGTCCCGTCGCGACGTGACGCCCGACCCGTCCCGTCGCATGTGCCGCGCCTGTCCGTCCCGCCGCGTCGTGCCGTCCATCCCGTCCCGTCCCGCCGCGTCGCGCTGTCCGTCCGCGTCGCGCTGCCCGTCCCGTCACGTCGCGCTACCCCTGCATGTAGCGCTGCGCCCTTCTCGTCCCGCCGTGTCGCGCCCTACCCTGCGTCCCGTAGCGCCCTTGGCCACCAACTCTGCCAGTCACGCCCTACTAAGCCGCTCTAAGTGTTTAGGGTTTCGGCAACAGCACTTCCCACCTCTTTGCTTCCGCTTTGGCGACCCCTAGGGTCCTGCGCTTTGACGCCGAGGGTAGGCCGCTCAAGTTCTCGGCCTGGCTCCTGCGTGCGCGCCACCTTTTAGAGAGTCAGGTTCACGCAGATGAGTCTCTGTGGGCACACGCTTCCGGCGACCTTCCTAAGCCCGACGACCCTGCACCGTTAGGCGCTGACCCAAGCAGTGCAAACAGAGACCGTTATGCCCGCCAGCGTGCTGACCTGACAGCGTGGAAGTCGCGTGTCGCTGCGGCCTACATCGCCCTCAGCAGCCTCCTCCCTGAGTCTGAGGAGGCCCACTTCACTCAGGTTCGCACGGCTAGTGAGTTCCTGAGTGCGATCAAGGCCCGCTACGCTACTCCCAGCACTGTCTCTCTTGGTCGCCTGTTCCTCCCATTCCTGTTTCCTGACCTCACCTGCACTCACTCGATTCTAGCTACCGCGCTGCCTGCACTGACGCACGGCTTGCACTGCTCCCTCCCCCTATGGCAATTTCTATCTATTTCATCGCCACTAGCCTCCCTGACCGCCTTGCCTCGGTTCGTGACGCGCTTCTTCTGACCTAGCGAGCTCATTATCGAGGTCCATGAGTTTGCCCTCAAGGATGTCGAGAGCAACCTCCGATCGGTAGCCTCCGCCTCTGGTGCTGTGACCCCTCCACTGTTTCACGGGTGCACTGTCCCTCAGCTGCCCACCTCAACTGCCTCCCTCGCCACTGCCGCTACTGGCATGACCGCAGCTGCTGTTACACTTCTTTGCGGTCTAGGGGTAGGAGTGGCAGGAGGGGCGGTCGGGGTGCGGGCGGAGGCGGCGGAGGTGGCATGGCGAGCGGTGGTGGTGGGAGTATAGAGTTTGGAGGAGCCACTCGTGCAGCGGCTAGTGACTCCCCTGCTGCAGCTGGTAGAGGTGAAGCTCGGGTTCGTCAGGCACCTGCTGGTCCACCAGCTGCAGGTGCTGGAGTGGCGGCTTGGTACCTGACTAAGCGGCAGCAGCAGCAGCACCCACTCCTCTCGCAGTAGCCACAGCAGCAGCAGCAGCAGCAGCAGACTCCGGGGCAGGGGTCACGACCGCGTCAGCCGTCGCGTGGTGCCGTCCACCCTCCCTGCACCTATCTCGTTCAGACAGGTGCTCGCCGAAACCTCCCCTGTGGCCGCACCCACCCACCGGGTCAGTGCTTTGCTCAGCTCACTGACACACTTCGTGCGGCCTACGGCGTTGGCGGCCCTGCCCCTGACTGGCTTCCCCTTGTTCAGACGTATGGCCCCGCATTGTGGGGCATGTCGGCTTCACTGTTGCTTGATCTCTTAGGAACTCCTCATGCTATGTATGATATTGTTGACTCTAGTGCATCTGACTCTGTTTATTCGAGTGTTGTTAGCTTAGGTGCTAGTGCTGCTGAGGTGCCTGTTGCTTGTGTAGGTACTTGTGTAGACACCAGTCCAGGAGCTGCTCCGGAGGACGCTTCGCTGTCTTTCACTCTGGACTCCAGAGCTTCGCACGGTTTCTTCCGCGACCACATGACACTTACTCCGCTTCCTGCGCCAGTCTCTGTAGCACTGGCTGATCCCACTTCGGGACCAGTCACCGCTCGCTACACTACTACGCTTCCGTGCCCGGCTGTTCCCTCGGGTTTCCTGACGGGCTTCCACGTCCCCTCGTTCTCCACGAACTTGGTGGGTGTGAGGCCGCTCGTGAGTAGTCACGTGGGTGTTTGGATTGAGCCTTCTGGCAAGACTGCAATTTGTGTCAACGGGGATACGTATGCGCCTCTGGCCACCTTTACCGTTGAGCCGGGCTCTGGTCTCTACACACTTCACACTAGCCCCGGAAGGCAGCAGCAGCAGCAGCAGCAACAGTAGCAGCCAAAGCCGCAGCAGCAGCAGCTATTGCCCCCGACCACTGTCACTGCCCGCCGTCAGGTTCCCCTGTCTCACCAGGTAGCTGTGTCTGGTCAGGTTCCCGTGTCTGGTCAAGCAGCTGCGTCTTGCTCCTGCCGGTCGCTTGCTCACCCCACCGTTCTGTGGCACCAGCGCTTGGGACACCCGTCCATTCCTCGCCTGCGCGCTATGTCTAGTCAGCCTCTTGTCATAGGCCTCCCGCGAGTCTTGCCGTCGCTCCCACCTTCGCTTGCACCACCTTGCGGTCCCTGCGTCGAGGGTCGGCTGCGCGCCACCCCTCACTCCTCGTCCCTTCGTCCGGCCACCGAGACCTTCAAGACTCTCCACTTGGACGTCTGGGGCCCTGCCGCTCGCCCTGGCCCTGAGCGAGAGAGTTTCTTTCTGGTGGTCGTTGACGACTACTCCCGCTACACCATAGTGTCCCCCCTGGCGAAGAAGTCCCAGGTGACTTCTACGCTGATCCGGTGGTTACTTACCACTGCGGACACTCGTGGTCGTCGTGTCAGCTGTCTTCAATCCGATCGCGGGGGTGAGTTTCGCTCCGGCATTCTCGCTGGATTTTGTCACGAGCAGGGCATTCGTTAGTCCTGGATGCTTCCAGAGTCCCCACAGCAGAATGGGGTTGCTGAGCGCCGCATAGGCTTGGTCATGGAGATTGCCGGCACCTCCTTGACTCACACCCGTGCCCCCCATTTTTTGTGGCCCTACGCGGTTCGGTGCGCCGCTCACCAGCTGAACCTCTGGCCCCGTGTCTCTCGACCAGAGGTTTCACCGACCAGTATTTGGACCGGGTCCCCTGGTGCTGCGTCGCGTTTTCGTATCTGGGGTTGCTTGGCACTTGTTCGCAACACCTCCGCGGACAAGATCTCACCTCGCGCCATTCCCCGTGTCTTCCTTGGTTTCCCAGAGGACTCCTCTGACTTCACCTTTTACCACCCTCCCCTTCACCGGCTCTTTGACTCCCTTGGCGTCCATTTCGACGAGTCCGTCCCCTACTACGTCCGGTACCCCTGTCGAGGTCTCCCGGTTCTCCCTCCCCCTCTCTTCTTGTCTTCAGTTTCCCCTCCTGCTCCCCCGGTACAGCCTCCCCCTCCTGGTCCAGCCCCGTCAGGTGTGTCCCACGCTACCCCTACCCCCTCGGTAGCCCCTTAGGTGCAGCCTCCTTCCACGCAGTCCTCCTCACAGTCTACTGCAGACCCTGCGGGAGCCGGTGTTTGTGGCGAGGACACTGGAGGTGCTAGCTCTAGAGGAGTTGGAGTTGGAGCTGAGAGCGTACCTGTGCGAGGTCCTGGTTCTAGGGGTCCTCGAGTTGAGGCTGAGCCTGTGCCTGCAGGAGCCTCTAGTCCTCGGGGAGCTGGTGTTAGTCGAGCTGTCCCTGGGGGTGCTACGACTAAGGGTGCGGGTGCACCCACTGCGGGACCTGGAGAGTCTGGGACTGCCCGCGTTACTGCTGATGGTGCTGACTCTGGGGGTGGTGCGGCTGGTGCTTTGGAGGGCGGTCCTGGGGCTACCACCGCCCTAGACACTACTCCTCCCCCCCACCCCTACCGGACCCGGCACCAGGCCCATGCTCGCCGTGCACGTGAGGAGCAGCTGGAGTTGGAGCGAGAGGAGAGAGAGTTCGAGCGGCAGCAGCTGGAGCTACAACATCTGGAGGAGCGGCAGCAGCAGCAGCAGGCGCAGCAGCAGCAACAGCAGGCGCATCAGCTGCAGCAGGAGCAGCAGCAGCAGCCGCCTCCTCCGCCTCTTGTCTCTAGTGTTCGGACCCTCGGTCTCCCCTCTCCTTATCCTCCCCCCCCCCCCCCCCCCCACCCCCTCTCCCCTTGTCTACAGTCCCACGTTTCCTCCTCCTGACTCCGCCCCAGCTGTTATCCCCCGTTCTCAGCCTCCGTTGTCCCCTCCTCTTTCTCACGCTTGGACTTCTCATTCTCCTCGTGCTCGTCCCTCGTCCCCTGTCCCTCTCACTGACCTTCGTACTGTCCTGTTCCGTCCTAGTCTGCCTCGTTTGTCGCCGTCTTTGCTTCCTTCTCCCCCTGAGTCAGCCCTCACTGCTTCCCTCTCTACTCCTGTCACTGACTACTACCGCACGTTCCGTCCTGTTCTCTCTCGTGTTCTCGCCTCTCTTGTTACCGACCCCCGTGCTTCTCTGTCCTCTGTCTCCGCTCTTACTGCCGTAGTCACTGAGTTTGCCTCTACTCGCCGCCTTGACTACGCCACTAGTCTTGTGACTGCTCCTCCTACCAGTGCTCTGGCCGTCAAGGGTGAGTCTACCCTTGGCTGTGACGCCCTAGAGGACAGGCAGTTTGAGCTAGAGTTCCTGGCAGCCACTTCCCCTCATCTCTGTGCCATGCTCCTCACCTCTGAGGGAGACCCCGACGCCCTTGACATACCTACTCCTCGCACTTACGCTGAGGCAGTGTCAGGGCCTTGGGCCTCTCAATGGAGAGTTGCCATGGACTCAGAGATGGCCTCCTACAAATCCACGGGCACCTACGTCGACGAGGTTCCCCCCCCTGGGACGAATGTAGTCGATGGCATGTGGATCTTCAGGGTGAAGCGGCCATCGGGATCTCCTCAGGTCTTTCAGACCTTCGCGCCTACCCCAAAGATGACCACTCTTCGGGTGTTACTGCACGTAGCAGCACATAGAGACTACGAGCTACACTCTCTTGACTTCTCCACTTCCTTCCTTCAGGGTAGCCTACACGAGGAGGTCTGGTTGCGTCGTCCCTCTGCCTTCACTGGCACCTTCCCTCCTGGGACCCAGTGGAGCCTGAGGCGACCGGTCTACGGTCTCCGTCAGGCTCCTCGTGAGTGGCACGACACCGTTCGTTCTACCCTGTCTGACCTCGGTTTCCAGCCGTCTTCTGCCGACCCGTCGCTGTTTGTTCGTCGTGGCTCCACACCATTCTTTGTACTGGTCTACGTCGACGACCTGGTTTTCGCCACTGCTGACAGGGTTGCTTTGGCTGACGTGAAGCGCGAATTGCAGAAGAGACACGTGCACTGACATTGGTGAGCTGCGCCACTACCTTGGCCTGCAGATCACCAGGGACAGAGCCGCTCGCACCATTACACTCTCACAGTCACACATGGTGCAGCAGGTCCTTCAGCGGTTTGAGCTTCAGCACTCCACAGTACAGCGCACACCTCTTGCTGTTGACCAAAGACTCACTGGACCCTTTCCTGACGAGCCGTTTGAGCCTAGTGGTCCCTACGCAGAGCTTGTGGGCTGCGTCATGTACTTGATGACTTGTACTTGCCCAGACCTCACCTTCCCTCTCAGCATCCTTACTCGCTTTATTGCCCCAATGCATTCATTCTCGTTCAGTTTCTTGACATGGTTTCAGAGCAAGTCCTGATCCACGACCGTTTTTTTTAGGGCCCACCGCATAGTTCCCTGCTCGTAGCACTGCTCTGCCCTGCCCGTCGCACCACCCTGCTGGTCGCACGCTGCCCTGCCCTGCCCATCGCGCCGCCCTGCCAACCGCGCGCAGCCCTGCCCTGCCCGTCGCGCCGCCCTGCCAGCCGCGCGCCACCCTGCCCTGCCTGTCGCGCCGTCTTGCTGGCCGCGCGCTGCCCTGCCCTGCCCGTCGGGCCGCCCTGCTGGTAGCGCGCCGCCCTCCCCTGCCTGCCGCGTCGCCCTTCTGGCCACCACGTCGCCCTGCCCTGCCCGCGCGCCGCCCTAATGGCCGTCGCGCCGCCTTGCTCTGCCCGCGCACCGCACTACTGGCAGCCGCACCGCCCTGCCCTGCCCGCGCGCCGCCCTGCTGGCCGCCGCGCCGCCCTGCCCTGCCCGCACACCGCCCTGCTGGCCGCCGCGTTGCCCTGCCCTGCCCGCGCACCGCCCTGCTGGCCGCCGCGCCGCCCTACCCTGCCCGCGCGCCGCCCTGCTGGCCGCCGCACCACCCTGCCCTACCCGCGCGCCGACCTGCTGGCCGCCGCCCTGCCTTGCCATTTGCGCTGCCCTGCCCTGGCTGCGCGCCGCTCTTCCCTAGCCGTGTGCCGTCCCGCCCTGCCCTGCACGCTTCCCTAATGCTCGCGCGCCGCCCTGCCCGCCACGCCGTCCTTGCTTGCGTGCTACCCTGCTGGTCGCGCGCCACCCTGATCTGCCCGCTATGGCTTCTCTCAGTGTTCTCACCTTCGATCATGAGGGCCGTCCGATCCAGTTTGATACATGGCTCGACGACTTACAGCTGTACATACTGAGCGATTCTAGAGAGCGTTTCCTTGTTTGACCACACATCTGGAGCCTCTCTCGCCCCTCCTGCCACAGCTGACAGTGCGACTCGCTCACAGTGGCTTACCCATGACACTACTGCTCACTTAGCCATTCGCAACCACCGGCCGTTAGCCGAACGCGCTCACATTGGCCAGCACAAGACTGCTAAAGCCCTGTACGACGCTGTAGTCGCTCGTTACTCTTCCCCTGCCACTGCTGCTCTCGGCCGCCTTATACTGCCCTACCTTTTTCCCGAGCTGTCAGCCTTTGCCACAGTCGAGGACCTCATCACCCACCTTCGCTCTAGCAACACGCGCTACCGCGCTGCCCTCACAGCCGAGTTCCTAGACAAGAACCCGCCCCCGATGTACATCACTCTCTACTTCATAGTCACCCACCTCCCTGACTCTCTTCGCGCAATCAGGGACCACTTTCTCGCACTTGACCCCACATACCTCACTGTCGACCTACTCGAGAAGCACCTCCTTGCAGCTGAGACTAGTGTAGTCGCTGTAGGTGCTGCTCGTGGCACTCCTCGCACACCTTTCTTTGAGGGGTGTTCCCCCTCCCCCCTTGCCCCCTCCTACGCTTCTGCTGCTGCTGTTGACATCCTTAGTACTGAGGACGTCAGGGCTGCTTCTACTCTTAGTGGGAAGCGCCGCAAGGGCAAGGGCAAGGGAGGCAAGAGTGGTGGCGGTGGCAGCGGGGGTGGTGGTGGTGGAGGCAGTGGGAGTGGTGGGAGTGGTAGTGGCGGTGGTGGTGGCAGCGGTGGGAGTGGTAGTGGCGGTGGTGGTGGGAGTGGTGGCGGTCGGGGTGGAGATGTTCAGAGGGGAGGTTCTAGCAGTGGCTAGAGGCAGCAGCAGCAGCGTTCGAGAAAGACCCCTACGCCCCAGCAGCTTCGTGAGTGGTTTGCTCATCGTGGGGCGTTTGGGGGTAGTGTTCGCTGCCCGTATGTCATTCGCACAGCACTGCTGCTTTTCGGACATGCGGGAAGTTTCACACACAGCACCGCTGCTTCTCCCGCCTTGACGACGCTTGGCGCACAGAGTTTGGCGACGAGGATGAGCGCCCCCGCTGGCCAGAGCTGCTTAGGTCTGGTGTTTATATCTTTGCTCTTGAGTATGATGCTATCCTTACTGCCATGTATGCCTTGACTGTTAGTGCTGAGGGTGACTGTTACCTGTGTGTGCCACCCGACCCAGGTATAGAGGCTGTTGCTCTAGGTGCTAGTGAGTCTGCTCTCCCTGGCACTGTGCCTGCTGAGGCCTTGCACACCTTCACGCTTGACTCAGGTGCTTCCCGCTGTTTCTTTCGCAACAGTACCACACTCACTCCACTCCCTGCACCTGTTCCAATCAGACTGGCGGACCCCTCAGGGGCCGACTGTTCCTCACTTCTTGCACGTTCCTCCACTGTTCTCCCGTGTCCGACGGTTCCGTCCGCCTCACTGTCCGGTCTTCACCTCCCCTCGTTCTCTACGAACTTGGTGAGTACCGCTGCCCTCTAGGATGCGATGGTCATTACCACCACTCCTGGGGGTCAGCGTGTGTCGATCTGCACGTGTACACGGACGGGCCGTCACCTGGCCACGTTCATCCGTTGGCCTGGGTCGAGTCTGTACACACTGACTACTAAACCTCCTCAGGAAGCTGCGTTTGGTCAGGTGTCCGCGTTAGGTCTGGTAGCAGCCCCCTGCTCGTGTCGCCTCTTGTCGCACCAGACACTCCTTTGGCACCACCGCCTTGGTCACCCCTCCCTGCCACGCCTTCGTGGCATGCACTCCCGCCTCCTTGTCTCTGGTCTTCCCAGGTCTCTGCCTCCCCTCCCGCCCTCGCCTGCCCCACCCTGCCTTTCTTGTATCGAGGGGCGGCAGAGGGCCACTCCTCACTCCTCGTTTCCCCCGACGACTGCTCCCCTGCAGACTCTCCACATGGACGTGTGGGCCCAGCACGCGTCAGTGGACAGGACCGCGAGCGCTACCTTTTGCTGGTTGTTGACGACTACACGCATTACACCACGGTCTTCCCCTTGTGTAGCAAGGGTGAGGTCCCTGATGTCTTGATCCCTTGGATCCGCACAGTCCGTCCCCATCTCCGCGAGTGGTTCCGCGAGGACCTTCCTGTCCTACTTCTGCACTCTGACCGAGGTGGTGAGTTCTCCTCCAACCTCTTGCGGGACTTTTGTCGTGGGGAGGGCATCCTCCAGTCGTTCACGCTTCCGACCTCCCCGCAGCAAAATGGGGTTGCTGAGTGCCGCATTGGCTTAGTCATGGAGGTGGCTCGTACCTCCATGATCCATGCGGCTGCTCCCCATTTTCTGTGGCCGTTTGCGGTCCGGTACGCTACGCATCAGCTCAACCTCTGGCCTCGTGTCTCCTTGACGGAGACCTCGCCTACACTGTGCTGGACGGGGAAGGTTGGCGATGCGTCGGTGTTCCGGGTCTGGGGCTCTCGTGCCTTTGTCCGCGATACTTCCACGGACAAGCTCTCCTCTAGCGCCATTCCCTGCGTCTTCCTTGGCTTTCCCCCTAACGCGCTTGGCAGGCAGATTTACCACCCCACCTCGCGCTGTGTCTTGTCCTCTCAGGACGTCACATTTGACGAGACGGTTCCCTTTTATCGTCTCTTCCCCTACCACACTGCCCCTCTTCCCCCCCCCCCCCCCCCGCTGCTCTTCCTCGCTCCAGGTCCCCCTCCAGTAGACCCCCTCCCCCCTCATGGTCCTGCTCCCTCAGGTGTGTCTCAGGTAGAACCACTCCCCTTGGCTAAGCCTGTCGAAGTCATTGTTGACTCTGGTGCTGCTGGGGGTGGTGCTGCTAGGGGTGCTACGTCTGGGGGTGCTGAACGTGCGGGTGCGGAGCCCGGGGGTGCTGAGCCTGCGAGTGCGGAGCCTTGGGGTGCTAAGCCTGCGAGTGTGGAGCCTGGGGGTGCTGAGACTGAGGGGGCGGAGCCTGGGGGTGCTGAGTCTGAGGGTGCGGAGTCTGGGGGTGCTGAGCCTAGGGGTACTGCGTCTGCCAGAGGTCCTGCGGGTGCCTCGCCATGACTATCTCGCCGGCGGGAGCCTCTCTCACCACGACAGTTGCGCGAGTGGTTTGCTCGGCGCACACGCCTTAGGAGTGGCGTTGCTGGAGCTGGAGACCCTGCCGTTGGAGGCACTAAAGCTGGAGGTGCTGGAGCTACTAGTCCTGGAGGTGCCGGAGTTACTGCAGGAGCTGGAGGTACCAGAGGTGCTGGAGGCTCTGGTCCTGGAGGTGCTCGTACTAGAGGTACTGGAGCTGCCGGAGCTGGTGGTGTTGGAGGCGCTGGAGCTGGAGACCTTGGAGCTGGGGCGCTGGAGCTGGAGGCACTGGAGCTGGAGACCCTAGAGCTGGAGTTACTGGAGCTGGAGACCCAAGAGCTGGAGGCGCTGGCGCTGGAGGCGCCGAAGCTAGAGGAGCTAGAGTTGGAGACCCTGGAGCTGGAGGGGCTGGAGCTGGAGGCGCTGGAGCTGGAGACCCTGGAGCTGGAGGCGCTGGCGCTTTAGGCGCAGGAGCTGGAGGAGCTGGAGCTGGAGGCACTTGAGCTGGAGGCGCTAGAGCTGGAGGCGCTGGCGCTGGAGGTGCTAAAACTGGAGGAGCTGGAGCTGGAGGAACTGGAGTTGGAGGCGCTGGAGATGGAGACCCTGGAGCGTGAGGTGCTGGCGCTGGGGGTGCTGGAGCTGGCGGTACTGGTGCTGGAGGCACCGTGCAGCGGCGACCGTTTTTCGATCTGCCGACGCCGTCATCTCTGCTGCCACCTGGCTCGGTCCTTTGCCAGGTTCTTAGTCTCCCGTCTTCTACTGGTCTTACTCCTCGCTTACTGTGTCCACCGCCTCACGAGTCGCTGCCTCAGTTCCAGCCAGACCCCCCACTGCCTGCTCCTTCTCCTTACGCTGAGCTCACAGACCCTCTTATAGAGCACCGTGAGCCTGACTCTCGTCCTGCCTCGCTTGTTCACGCTGTTCGCACGGGTCGTCGTCTTCCTCGTCCGCGTCCTCCTCCTGTCCCCGGCACTCACATCATGGCACTTCGTCCTTCCACTGTTCCACTTTGAGTTCCTCTGCCGTCTCCTCGTGCGTCCTCTCTTGCTGACGGTCCGGACCCTGAGTCTGACTTAGTTCATGCTGCCAGTCCTACTATCACACGTCTTCTAGCCACTGTTGTCACTGACCCTTCCTTTGAGTCCGCTGCAGCATCGGCCCTAGTTGCTGAGCTTGTTGACTTTGCTGCCGCCTGACGTCTCGACTACGCCGCAAGTCTTGTTGCTGAGTCTGAGTCTGCCTTTCCTCCGTCCGTCGGGGGTGAGTGTGCTCTTGGCACGGACGTCCTTGAGGACAGGCAGGAGGACTTTGAGTGTCTTGCAGCTGCTGTACCTCATCTCGTGGCCATGCTGCTTGCACCTGAGGGAGACCCGGATGCATCAGACATCCCAACCCCGCGCCCTTTTGCAGAGGCGATTGCGGGTCCCTACTCCTCTCTGTGGCAGACAGCCATGGACGCAGAGATGCCATCCTAGAAGTCCACAGGCACCTGCGTCAACGCAGTTCCCCCTCCTGGGGCGAACATAGTCGATGGCATGTGGATTTTCAGGGTGAAGCGGCCGCCGGGTTCTCCGCTTGTCTTCAAGGATCGTTGCGTTGCACGAGGCTATAGTCAGCGACAGGGAGTTGACTTCTTCCCCTACCCCGAAGATGACCACTCTTCGGGTGATGTTGCATGTCGCCGCTCAGCGTGACTACGAGCTTCACTCTCTTGACTTCAGCACAACTTTCTTACAGGGCAGCCTGCATGAGGAGATCTGGCTGCGCCGCCCACCTGGCTTCACTGGGTCGTTTCCTGCAGATACCCAGTGGAGCCTCTGGCGGCCAGTCTACGGTCTCCGCCAGGCGCCTCGCGAGTGGCTCGACACACTGAGGACGACGCTTGCGGCTCTTGGGTTTGCTCCTTCGACTGCTGACCCGTCGCTGTTTCTGCGCACCGAAAGTTCGTTGCCGCCGTTCTACATCCTCGTGTACGTCGACGACTTGGTTTTTGCCACTGCTGACACTGAGGCACTGGCCCTTGTGAAGTCGGAGCTGCAGAAGAGACACACCTGCAGTGACCTGGGTGAGCTGCGCAGCTATCTTGGCTTGCAGATCACCCAGGACAGAGCACGGCGCACCATCACACTGACTCAGTCACACATGGTGCACCAGGTCCTTCAGCGTTTTGGCTTCCAGTACTCCTTGCCACAGTCCTCTCCTTTGCCTACCAGTCACTCACTCTCAGCTCCACCTTCGGACGAGTCCATAGAGCCAAGTGGCCCATATCCAGAGCTTGTGGGCTGCCTCATGTACCTGATGACCTGCACTCGACCTGACCTTGCCTACCCTCTTAGCATCCTAGCACGCTACGTTGCGCCCGGGAGACACCGACCAGAGCACTGGGAGGCCGATAAGAGGGTGTTGCGATACTTGTGCAGTACGTCGGGGCATAGGGCTCGTGCTTGGAAGACGGGGTCCAGTTGTCCTCACTGGACACGCAGACGCGTCTTGGGTTGACGAATTGGCTACACAGCGGTCGTCACAGGGTTACACTTTCAGCCTTGGCTCCGGCTCTGTTTCTTGGCGATCTACCCGCTCGTCTTCTGTTCTCAGTTCCAGTTGTGAGGCTGAGATCTACGCAGGGGCCATGGCTGTACAGGAGTTACGCTGGCTCACCTATTTGCTGACCGACTTGGGAGAGAGGCCTCGTTCTTCTCCAGTTCTGTACGTAGATAAGAAGGCCATGATTGCCTTGTTTCAGGAGCACAGACTGGAGCACAGAATGAAGCACATCGCTCTACGTTACTTCCTTGCTCGAGAGTTTCAGCAACGTGGTCAGCTTCGTCTTGCTTACGTGGCCACTCGGGCCAACACTGCTGATACATTCACCAAGGCACTTCAGCCTTGTGATCATCAGCGTTTCTGTACTGTTTTAGGCCTAGTGCCTCTTTTGTGTCACTTGTTCACTGCGTGACTTTGTTTGTACTGTGATGTATATATATACATGCATGCGTACACTTGCTAGGTTATGATCAGTGTACTGTTTGTTCCCATTTATATAACTCTGCATGTGGACTGGCCTTGCAGCCATTTGCTTGTGCTCAGAGTGTGTGGTGATTTTGTGATCCACCCTGAGCTTGTTTTGCTTTTCTTGATTAGTCTTGTGACCACTTGTTCTCCCCCACTTTGCCTATGGGGGCGTGTCAAATTGTTATAATGTTTATATTGTGTAGGCTGTAGTGGGGTGTAAAGAAATTTCCTTTTCCTTACTTCGCGTCCCTACTCAGCGCGTACAACACTGACAGCACCCCACAATATTCCGTTACCACTCGCGACATTCGCCTCGACACCATTCCCGCCACTGTTCACGATGCGACCCATTCTCACGGTTCGGCTGGTAAACCGCGCTCCAGACCTCCGCCTCGACAGTTCCCCAAACCTCGGCACTAGGCCCGTCGCGCACCCCATTTTCCCACGTTACCGTTACCACCGTAGTTTCGCTATTGTAAGGAAAAATCCTTTTCCTTACTTTGCGTCCCTGCTCAGCGCGTACAACACTGACAGCACCCCACAACATTCCGTTACCACTCGCGACATTCGCCTCGACACCATTCCCGCCACTGTTCACGATGCGACCTAACCACACGGTTCAGTTGGTAACCCGCGCTCCGGACCTCCGCCTCGACAGTTCCCCAAACCTCGGCATTGGACCCGTCGCGCACCCCAACTTCCCACATTACCGTTACCACCATTTTCGCTATATATTCTTCGCTCATTCCTTCGCTCAGATGTATCTTGTCTCGATAGTGCAATCCTCGCTCGCTCGCTCAATTGCACTCGTAACACTTGGTTATCAGAGCCTACGATCTTCTCTCGGACCGCACCCACACCTTCGCTTCCCCACTATCATTTTTTTTTGGGGGGGTATACGTCTCTCAGCGATCAAGCACCGCCGCTCGAAGTGCTCTCTCGTAAGCACGCACGGCCACGACAGAGGCTCTCGCTGAGCTTGCCCGACACCCCCGCCATGGCAGAACTCAACGTCGCGACACTGACACAGGAGCAATTAGATCGGCTCATGCGCCAACTTGAAGAATCGGCGCTTGAAATCGCCACACTCACGGCGGAACGCGACTCCGCTCGCCAACAATCGACAGCGAATGCACCACCGCCAACACACGCACCTGCACATTCGGAGGAGCCGATTGTCATCTCCTCCGGCACACCGACACAGAATGACAGAGTGGGACAACGCTCAGGCGCAGCCAGTGAAGGCGCCGCTCACTCGATGCCGGGCATGGAGAGAAACAGGACCGCACCAAGCCCACGGGAGCCCCGCGAGTCCCGTCGGCACGTGGAATTTGCGGCGACAAGTGGCAAATACGCCGTCACGGAACCAATGCCACTCAAGCCGCAGCGTCCACCCTGTTTCGACCCGAGCCAGCGTGGGGGTCCGACGGTTCAGTCGTGGGTCTTCACGATGAACGTGTTTTTCGACGCCAATTACGTCGAGTCGGACGCAGCGAAGATTCGCTGTGCTGTTTCGCTGCTGAGGGGCCCCGCCATGGACTGGTGGCGAGTCATCGTGACGTCGCCACGCGCCTACGAGCCACCATCGCATGAAGACGGGCCCACGGGCCCAGCCGTCACCTGGAGTTCATTCTGCGAGACAGCCCAGTACAGCACGTGGGATGCGTGGTGCGCAGGGCTTCGAGCGCGTTTCGAGCCGATCGCGGCTTCGATTTCGGCGCGTCAGAAGCTGCGCACTTGGCGGCAGCTCGGGTCGGTTCAAGATTACACTAGCGGCTTTCTCGCACTATGCGAACAAGTCGGCTATATGCACGAAGCGGAGCGGGTGGACCGTTACGTTGGAGGGCTAAAGCCGGACATATCGCACGAAATTATGCTACGCGGGCTCTCGAATTTCAACGAGATCCTCGCGCTCGCCGAGAAAATCGACATCCTACGGCGACCGAGACCGGGGTCCTACTACGGACAACGTCCTCGGGGACCGACCGAGCACGCCACCGTACACGCCGTTGCGACAAATGCAGCTGCCGCACCGTTTAAGGGGCACTGCTTTGCTTGCAATAGGCCGGGCCATCGCAAAAGTGAATGTCCAAAGGAGCTAAGGCGTCGTGGAACAGAGCAGGGGCGAGAGTCTCAGAGGCCGGGAAACGCCAGCAGTCAGTAGAAGTTGGGCCAACTACTGACGAGACTGCCTGCTCGCCCAACTTCACCGACCCTCACCGAGTCACAGTACCGATTCACGCTATCGATCGGGCTCGGACGAATAAGGAGGGTACATCGTCGGATTGCCCAGTACTGATTCACGGGAAAATACAGGGAACAGCAGTGAAGATTTTTATAGACGGAGGTGCAAGTCACAGCTTAGTTAATACCGCGACTGCAAAAAAGCTGCAACTGACACTTAGTCGGTGCTTACCAGAGATCGATGCACGCTTAGTTGACGGAACGCCGCTGGCCATACGGGAGAAAGTGGAAAGAGTAAAAGTCCGCTGTGGGGGGAATTTCGGGTTTACACAGGAAATGCTCGCGACGACATTGGATGGGCACGACATTTTACTGGGACGTGATTGGCTGCGACGATACAACCCGCGAATCGACTGGACGACAGGCAGCTGCACTGTGCGAAGTAGCGGTAACTGGGTGGAGCTACCTCGCTGGCAGTCGCCTGAGTCTTCAACGATTCACGTCAACGCCATCACGATGAAACGGGCTGTCGCCGCTGGAGCTGACGTGTACGCAGTGGATATCGCGATAGTGGAAGAAACAGACAAGCCGAGTGATTTTCAGAAACTACTAGCGGCAGTACCATCGGAACCACAGGAACTGTTGAAACGATTCCCGAGAATCTTCCTTGACGACTTACCCGAGGGACTGCCACCTCAGCGGGCGCACGATCACCGAATAGAATTAGAGCCCGGGGCACAGCCAACCGTACAGCGACAGTTCAGACTGACACAACCCAAGCTCGACAAGCTAAGGAAACAGTTATATTACCTGTTAGAGAAAAAATTCATCCGACCGAGCTCATCGCCATTCGCCGCACCGATACTGTTCACACCGAAAAAGGACGGCGGGTTTCGCATGTGTATCGACTACCGAGCACTTAACAGGGTTACAGTTAAATCACGATACCCCATCCCCCGAGCTGACGAACTGATAGATCAACTGCGAACAGCACGAGTCTTTTCGAAAATCGACTTACGGGGAGGTTACCACCAGATTAGGGTCGAACCGTCGGACTGCGCCAAAACAGCTTTTAGGACTAGGTATGGGTCGTTCGAATCCACGGTGATGGCTTTCGGGCTGACCAGCGCACCGGCGACTTTTCAGATGACGATGAACGAGGCATTTAGACCACTCTTAGATAAATGCGTAATCATCTACCTCGACGACATCCTAGTCTACAGTCGGGATAAGCAGCAGCACTTAGAAGATTTAGAAGCAGTATTTGCAGTTCTAGACAAACACTGACTACTGACAAAGGGTTCCAAGTGCGAGTTTTTTCAGGACAGGCTAGAGTTTTTGGGGCACGTTATTTTGGAGGCTGGAGTAGAAATCCACCCGAAGAAATTGGATACGGTAAAAGCGTGGCACCCCCCGACGAACATCACGGAACTGCATAGTTTTTTGGGTTTTGTTAATTACATGCGCCGGTTCGTCCCCGACATGGCACGCTTAACAACCCCGCTTACGGATTTGCTGAGGAAGGGGGTCGCTTTTACGTGGGGGGAGAAAGAGCATGCTGCCTTCTCCACCCTAAAAAATGTTCTCTGTTCACCGCCCATACTGCGCATCGCCGACCCACACCGCCCATTCGAAGTAATTACTGACGCAAGCGACATCGCCATCGGCGCCGTACTGCTACAAGACTTCGGCAACGGGTTACAGCCCATCGCCTACGAATCACGAAAGCTGCATCCGCCCGAGAAGAATTATCCGATACACGATCGCGAAATGCTTGCGATCGTGCATGCGTTCAAAGTGTGGCGCTGTTACTTGACCGGCGCCGACGTGACAGTACGGACAGATCACAAGTCACTACAGTACCTCCGCGCACAACCCCACCTCAACCCACGACAAATCCGCTGGCTCGACTACCTCAAGTCGAATTTTCACTACACGGTTACCTAAAAAAAGGGGGAATCGAACATCGCTGACGCATTAACCCGACCCACAGCCCAAGTTCACGCAATACTACTCGCCCAAACCAGCCCACTGTTAACAGGCCTATTTACCCACGGTTACCAGACTGATCCATTTTTCACAGGCGGAAACTCGCAGCAATTTGCAGCAGCAAGAGGAGTCTATTACGTAAAAGCCGGCACTGATCGCATCTGGGTACCGGGCTACACGCTCCTACGGGAATTACTGTTGCAGGAGGCACACGACGGAGTTACCTCAGGGCATTTCGGAGTAGAGAAAACACGGCAGCAGCTGCAGCGGTACTACTACTGGCCCGAAATGTTGACCGACGTGCAACGACACGTGGCATCGTGTCCCACCTGCCAGGTCATGAAATCATCACGGAAGCGGCCGGCAAGACAATTGCAGCCGATACCACCCCTAGAGCGTGCTTGGCAGCAGGTGACGATGGACTTCGTCACGGGGTTACCGGCGGGTGCCAGTGGGAACGACGCGATCTTGGTCGTCGTCGATCGACTGACGAAAATGGCACATTTCGCAGCATGCAAGAAATCAATCACAGCCGGAGAAACGGCCCGCCTCTTCATCGCAACCGTTGTTCGATTACATGGGATACCAGCAGCGATAATCAGCGACCGAGATACAAAATTTACCAGCAATTTCTGGCGGAACCTATGGCAGCAGTTCGGCACGAGGCTGCAGTTCAGTTCTTCGTACCACCCCGAAACCGACGGACAGACAGAACGGACAAATCAGACCATGGAACAGTTAATCCGAGCCACGTGCGACGACCCCACCACCTGGGAACAGCAACTGCCACTAATCGAATTCGCGTACAACAACTCGCCATCCGCCACAACCCAACAGTCACCATTTTACCTGAACTACGGACAAGACCCTACAGTACCCATGACCCCAAATCCCGACAACCCGGTGCCACGAGCACAACAGTTCGCTGAAATCCTGCAGGAAGCACGGACCAGGGCAGCGGACGCAATTAAAAAAGCGAATGTTATCGCTAAACGCAACGCCGACCGCCACCGCCGACCCGTCACTTACCAGCCCGACGACTTAATTTTACTCGACACTCAAAACCTCCGCCTGCCCATAACGCCAAAACTCCGCCCTCGATATTGTGGGCCATTCCGAATCAGCCACATGGTCACACCGGTCACCGCCCACCTCCTCCTCCCCGCTGACTGGTACGTCAGCCCCTCCTTCCACGTCAGCCTACTTCGCCCCTACATCCCATCCACCAGCCAACTGGCCCGACATCGCCCAACCAGCATGACCCGACCACCATCCGAGCCAGTCATCACGCCCGAAAAGATTATGAGCCACCGAGTTCGTGACCCACGAGGAGCCCGAAGGGTCGAATTCTTAATACGCTGGAGAGACCGCACACCCACCGAGGACAACTGGGTTCCCCTGGACAAAATCGAAAACCACCCCGTCCTCAACGACTACTTGCGCAGCAGAAATTTCCGGGACATACACGCGCTCTCGTAAGGGAGGCCTCCTTGAGGGGGGGGGGGGTAGTGTAAGGAAAAATCATTTTCCTTACTTCGCGTCCCTGCTCAGCGCGTACAACACTGACAGCACCCCACAACATTTCGTTACCACTCGCGACATTCGCCTCGACACCATTCCCGCCACTGTTCACGATGCGACCTAACCACACGGTTCAGTTGATAACCCGCGCTACGTACCTCCGCCTCGACATTTCCCCAAACCTCGGCATTAGGCCCGTCGCGCACCCCAACTTCCCACATTACCGTTACCACCATTTTCACTATATATTCTTCGCTCATTCCTTCGCTCAGATGTATCTTGTCTCAATAGTGCAATCCTCGCTCGCTCACTCAATTGCACTCGTAACAGCTATATATTCTTCGCTCATTCGTTCGCTCATTGTATTCTTGTCTCGATAGTGCAATCCTCGCTCGCTCGCTCAATTGCACTCGTAACATGGGGTAACCCATTAGAGGTTCAGCCCAATTAGGGTGTAGTACTTGTACCAACTTTGTGCTCAATGCATTCATTCTCGTTCAATTTCTTGACATAAACAACTAACTATTGCCGTCCCTATCTTCATACAGTGCTAAATCTGGCACTCGACTTGCACAGCTGAGGTGGCTGTGCACCAGCCAGTCCAGCTTCTAGTAAAACTGAGCCCAGACTACTTACTGTAAGCTTCTAGGCCTTGACCTAAAACAAGCATCAAATGGAATCCCAGTGCTCATGGGAAACGGTGCTTGCTTGTGCCAGTGGCCACGCACCCTCAGGCCTTAGCAGCACCAGTAGCACGACCCCTAGCACGCCAATCTCACATTGCCATCTCAGGTGCCGTTTGAAGTGATGAGGACATGAAAGTGGATGTAGATGTGCATGTGGAAGTGCATGTGGACTTGGATGTTGATGCGGATGTAGATCAGGATGTGGATGGGTATGGTGTACGGAACAGCAAGGCGGGACAAAGAGCAGCCAAGTCGCGGCTCCTCACAGACCGTTGGTTCAGCCACGGGTGCTCCAACACTTCAAGCGAGCTCAGCCGTTGATCCGGGTTGATGCAGAGCATTCGACGGATGAGATCTTTCGCCGCTGCAGAGATGGGTTTCCAGCCAGGAGATTCGAAGTCGATGTGCAGGCTGCTGTTCATGTCCACCGGTGCAAGGCTGGGATCGGGGGGGTGAAGGTGAGCGGATGTGACTGTGTGGAAAGTGGCACTAGTGAATGCAGGGGCGCCGCTAGTGTAGCTGTGAGCAGCATGCGCCATGGGTGAATAGATCGCCTGGGAATGAGCTTTTTGTGATTGAGATGCCATGACATGCTGCTGCTGCTGCTGATGCTGCTGCTGCCGCTGCTGTTGGTGGTAATTCTGCTTCGTCTGTTGCTCCCCCTCATGCGATGCTGGTTGCTGCGAACACGGGTATTGCCCTGGCCACATCTGCCAGGCTACCAGCTCTCCTTGCTGCTTCCTCACCTCCACCCCCACATCACCCTCCCTCTGCTGCCACTGCTGCTTCTGCTGCTGCTGCCACTGCTGCTGCCACTCCACATGCTGCTGCTGCTGCTGCTGCTGCTGCTGCTGCTGCTGCTGCTGCTGCTGCTGCTGCTGCTGCTGCTGCTGCTGCTGCTGCTGCTGCTGCTGCTGCTGCTGCTGCTGCTGCTGCTGCTGCTGCTGCTGCTGCTGCTGCTGCTGCTGCTGCTGCTGCTGCTGCTGCTGCTGCTGCTGCTGCTGCTGCTGCTGCTGCTGCTGCTGCTGCTGCTGCTGCTGCTGCTGCTGCTGCTGCTGCTCCAACTGCTGCTGCTGCGCATGCAGCATGGCCAGCAGCTTCCCCGGTTTGACAATGGGCAGGCGGCCAGTGAGCATGGAGCAGAGAGTGATACCCATGCTCCACACGTCCGCCTTCATGCCATAGCTGCACCCTGCATCCCCTGCATACCGAGCACCCACTGCATCCCCTGCACCCTCTGCATCCCCTCCAACCCCTGCATCACCCCCACCCTGAACCGCTTCCCCGTTGCCCCCCGGCTCCCCCCCTCCCCCTTTCCTCCGCTCCCTGGCCATTTTCCGCCGCACCTCCAGCAGAAGGATCTCCGGCGCCATGTACTGCCGCGTCCCCGCGCCCCTGTCCGCCATCGCCCCGCGCATGCCCCCCGCCACCACTGTGGACAGCGCAAAGTCCGCCAGCTTCACCCCCCAGATGCCCCTCTCCGCGCCCACGTGCGCCCACCCCGCGTCCACGGCGGAAAACGAGCTGCTTTCCGCGGAAGCGGGCGGTAGGGGGTACCGCCTTTCCCCAAACTCTCCCCCAGTCGTGATTGTAAGACGGCAGGGTGTGGAGGGTGCGGGTGATAGAGAGTGTGACACAATCGAGGGCGACGGGAGGACAGAGGTTGGGGAGGGCGTAGGCGCAAAGGGGATAGAACTGGCTGAAGAAAGCGAGGGGAAAGTGGAAGAGCTTGAGGAGTGCGCGGATTGCGCGGTCAGCGCTGCGCCAAGAGTCCCCTCCGCCTCCTCCCCCGCCATGGGATGAACGCGCGTGTTCTTCCCCGCGAACCGCCTCCCCACAACCTTCCCTGGAACGACCCGAAGCGGGCTGTTGGCGCCCCTGCCCTGCGCGCCGAGCCCGTCGGAATTCGCGACTCTGCCCGCGGCGGAGGGGAACAGCCGCGCGCCGATGAGCCACCCCCACAACCCCTCCTCCGCGCGAGGCTCCCGCGCGGCCTTCCTCCCCCCGACCGCTGGCGGCAACGCGGCGCTGCTCGCTCCAATCATCGCTCCGGTGGCTCCGGCATTCAGTACCGCCTTGGAAGGTGCAAGGCCATGTGGTTGGAACCCTAAACCCTGGTTTGGCGGGTCAGCTGCTCCGCGTGCTACGCCCGTCTGCCGTGCAGTTCTCTCCGTTGCTCCTGCCATCTGCTGCTCCGTCGCTGTCCCCGCGCCAATCGCCGCCGCGACGCTCGTCGCACATCTCGCATGTTCCGTCGGAGGGCCCGTCGCAATGCGAGGCCCGCCGCGGGCGGAATCAGGAGGCCGCAGCAAAAGCACGTTATCCGGCTTGATATCCCGATGCATCACCCCCGACGCATGGCAGTATGCGACAGCCGATGCGAGCTGCCGGAACAAAGCCGACGCGAGCGGCTCGGCAAGCGGGCCGCGCTGCAGAATCTCCGTGAGGAGATCGTCGCCGGGGACCAACTCCATCAGCACGTGCACGCTCGCGTCAATCGAAGGATTCAACGGCTGAGATGTCGCGGGTAAAATCGGAGCCGCGGATGAGTTATCAGGTTTACATGAGTTATCTGACTCTGCTGCTTTACCTGCCCTTACACCTGCTCCTATTTCTGCTTTTCGGCAGGCTGCTCCGCCTGTCCCTCCGCATGCTACTCCGCCTGCTCGGGTGCTTCCCTGTCGCCCAACGACCACGTCGTGCAGTCGCACGATGTTCGGATGGTCGCCCACGATCACCAGCGATCGCACCTCCGCCGCTATGTCGCGCATCGGAGCCTGCGCCATCGCGTAGCTCTTGCATGCGACCCGCTGCGACGTTACAACGTCTTCGCATTCCCACACGACCGCCTGCGACCCCGCACCGACGCGACGGATGCGACGGTATCGCCCACCAATCAGCTCGTCGCCCGAAACGTCGCCGTTACATTTCTCTCCTGCGCTGCCTACATGCTGTGAAAACTTCGATCCATCAGCGACACAGTCGGCGCGCAGTGAATCGTTGATCGAGGAAGGAGCAAGCGGCGCTGGAGCGCGCGCAAAATCCAAGAAGCTCTCCGCATGCCATGCGCGATGCGACTCAGAGGGAGGCTGCGACTCCGCGTGGGTCATGAAGGCGGGGAACACCTCCTTTGGCGCCTCTGATTGGCGCAAGCTGCGGGGTGTGGAGATTTACGTCAGCGCTGGGACGATCTAAGCTACACGGAGATGCTATACGAGAGCCACGTGGCTCCCCGGTGAGGCGCGCTGCCTACCCTGCTCGGTGCGTTGCGTCTGTTCCGTCTTTTCCGCCGTCTGTTCCGCCGTCTGCTCTTTCTGTTTCGTCTACTCCGCCGTCCGTTCCTTCTGTTCCGTCTGCTCCGCCGTCCGTTCCTTCTGTTCCGTCTGTTCCCGCCGTCCGTTTCTTCTGTTCCGTCTGTTCCGCCGTTCGTTCGGTCTGATGCCTACGTTCTGTATGCTCACTCTCTCTCTGTTCACCCTGTTAGCCTGCCTGGGCTATTTATCGCAGCAGCCGTTGCTCAGCCTCTTGATTTCAAGAGTGATAGTGGCATCAAGAGGAGTAGTCTGCAAAACGCGCAGAGAGATAAAGCACTCTAGAAGCACCTACGCATAACCGTCTGACTCTAAATTGTAACAGCCTTCGCTATGTCAACGGAGGGGACACACCCGGGTAGCGGGGAGGGCCAAACGAGCTCTGAGGCACCAAATAAGCGATCATTTTCTCCGTAGACCAAGACTCCTATCCTAGCCACAGTATAGGTGGATTGATTTCTCGTGACTCGTCCTGCTGCTTGCTTGTCATGGCAATAGATGGAGCATTTCCCAGCCCTGGGTCTCAGCAAGCAAGGCTGCCGGCGGCGGCAAGAGGGCACAAACAAATATCGCAGGGTTGGATAGCAGAGTGGTTCACCGACGATAAAGGACGAGGCGCGGGCGCCCTGTGTTTCTAATCCGAGGGTGACTGAAAACGGAGCTATGCTGGGCGGGGAGGGAGAGGGGGGGAATGGGGACTGCTTATGAAGTTGGTGATAGTGATTGACTCGAAAGTCGCGAAGCGCGCAGGGAGAGAGGTTAGAGTTGAAAGCGACAGTTTGAGGTGCCCTTGGCTGGGCAGCTCATAAAGACTGGTGCCAAGATGTGTGGGGATCTGTTGCGACAAACTCATGCTTGAAAAAAATAGTCCAAGTGAACCCACCATTATTTGACATGCTTGCTAGTGCACCAGTGTGCTCTTCAGTTGTGCATAAATCCAACTTCTTACATGTCAAGTGTTTCCCCACACAGAACTTTGCGATCAGGGTAACTTTGAAACAATAAATATTCCAGCTCGAAGTCGCACGATGTGGCGCTGGCGGCTCGAATGTTTTTCCCAGTTTGGGATAAAATGACATAGGTGCGTGCGACACTCATCCAGCTTGTGTCACGAAAAAACCAGGGTGAAGTTGGCACACGGAAATAGGGTGGACCGAAGACCGCAAACAGCAGCGCATCAGTTCAAGTGTTCGCGAATGTGGCACAAACGGAAGCTCTGACGCTTGAAGGATGAAGCACCGAATTCGTTATAGCTGAGTAACACGCCCACGACAAGCAAGTCAACTTCACAACAGCCCAATGCAAGCTGACTGCATATCAGAGTTTGGTGGTGTTTCTGATTTAGAGCTTTGTTATGGTAGTAAGTAATCATGAGGTAATGTTAATCTCCAGACGCATTTGTTATGGTAGTAGTAAGCATGAGGTAACGTTAATATCCAAACGCGATGATTAACATACTATTAAATATCTTGATGCTATATTACTTGTTGTGATTAGAATGATAATCGTGATAACTTCACAACATGGTGTTGATGCAGGTGGGGTGATGTGATGCTTAGAAGTACTCATCTGTGATGAATATGTGCTGGTCCGCTAAAACAGTCTTGTAGGTTAACCGAGTCTCACCATGATCCGGTATATCGAACGTCGTCCTTCAGTTGACGTCGCAGGGTAGGTGCGCCAATAATTTCGCGCATCAATAATTCCCCATTCCAGTTCCAGCTGGAGGGTCCCCATGATTATTTTCAGGGCAGAAAAACGAATTACAGATACAAGCGTTTGAACCCTCCGGTGTTGCGGGTTTAGTGTAGGCCTGCTGGAACATAAGGTGTACGTTTCTGCAAATCCATCATTGATTGGCAACATCGGGCAGCTTCAGCTGTGCCCTGAATTGGGTTGCGACTCGACGAACGCGCATTTTGAATCCCATCCGCCTTGCTATCACTCTCCCATTCGTTCTTTGCTCTCCCTTGTCATCATTCCCGTCTCTCTTGTTCTGTTCCCACAAGAAACTTGTGCCACTTCCTTTCTGGTTCCTAGGACCCAACTTTCGTGTCGCGCCTGTGCAACCATTATTCCACCAAGCATCTTGTGCGTCTATCTCATCCTGTTTCCTGGAGATCCGCTTGCTCGATAATTGCCAGCCCTGGCCGCTGAGAGGTCAATTCAAGAAGAAGTTGAATTGCGGTGATTTCCTTCTGAATTCCCCGGCGAGTTGCCTAGGATAGATACGCGGAAGCACCTCAAGGTACCCGCATTAATCTCGCTGATTCAAAAAGCTTCTCAAATTCCTCCTGAACGTTGTCTCGTGGCCTGAGGCATCTACCGAATTCTCAACACAGCCGTTCATTCTCTAGACAAAAACACGTCAGATCTCCGTCAACCTCCTCTCGAAACAACTCAAATCTCCATCACATCGAGGGACCGCAACCGCGGCGCGAGACAAATCTCTTCTGACCATGAGCACCGCGCCTACGGGGCCGGAAGGCAGTCCCGCGGGGAGCCCGACTGCCGACACGACGATGAGCGACCTGATTGGCGGGCGGTACCGGCGCATCCGCAAGCTGGGCAAGGGCTCGCAGGGCAGCGTGTGGGAGTGCGAGGACGTCACCGCGCCCCCCGGCGCGCCGCGCGTGGCGTGCAAGACGTTCCCCCTGTCGCACTCCGCCATCATCGACATCCGCGCGGAGGTGCGCGCGCTCGAGATGGTGGGCGACCACCCCAACGTGGTGCGCCTCGTGGATTTTATCGTCGACGCGGCCGCGGCGGAGGTGCATGTAATGATGGAGCTTGTACCGGGCGGCGATCTTCTATCGCCGCCACCGTATTCCGGCAGATCGCGTCGGCCGTCGCGTACTGTCACGCGTCGGGAGTGATGCATCGGGACATCAAGCCGGATAACGTGTTGCTCGTTCGCCCGCCGGAAAACGCGCCTGAGATTGCGGATGCGGTGGAACGTGCGACTGCACGTGCGACGGGAGATGCTGGAGACGGAAAAGCTCGGGCGAAGAAGCGACAGCCGCTGGGCGATATTACGAACCGGCCCCGTGCGACTGCTGCGACGAATTCATCCAAGCTCCCGGGTTCAATCAAAACCGTCGCAGCTCCTCCCGGCGCACCGGAAAAGGCCCAGCAAACGCCGTCCTGGAGCGCGTATCTTCCGCCGTCAATCGCGGCGACGCACGTGGGAGCGGGACGGCGAATCTGGGGAGTGAAGCTCGCGGACTTCGCGCTGTCGACGGTCGTTAAAGGCGGACTCAACGGAAAGAAGACGGATCTCGGAGCGGGCACGCGGCAGTACATGGCGCCGGAAATGGACCAGGCCGCCGCCGCCGCCGCAGCAGCAGCAGCCGCTGGCGCTGCTGCTGCCGCCGCTGGAGGGACCGGCGTTGCCCGATGTGACAGTAGCGGGGGGTCGTACGGGTTGAAGGCTGACGTGTGGAGCCTCGGAATCACGCTGTGCGCCATTCTAACGGGGCGTCTTCCGGCCGTCGATTCGGCGACGCTCGCGCTTCACGATTCGCTGCCGATCAACTTCGTGTCGCCCAGCTGGAAAGGCATCTCCGCCGACGCGAAGAGTCTCGTCCGTCGGATGCTGCGCGTGAACCCGGATCAACGGTTGAGCTCGTTCGAGGTGCTGGAGCACCCGTGGCTGAACCAGAAGGCGGTGCGGCGGCTCGACATCACGGCGCGCTGCCCCTCGCTGCTCTTCAACGCGTCGCTCCTCGTGCCGCCCTTCCAGCCCGCCGCGTGCCGCCTCATGGCGAGCGCGGGCGGAGCTATGGGCGCCGCGGGGGCTTTTGACACGGCACAAAAGGCGCGGGCGGCCTGATGATAGGCGGGGGGGAAGTGGATGGGAGGGGGGGTGATTGGCGCCAGGGGACGCGGTGGGCGGGGAAAAAACGTGAGCGGGAAAAACGTTGCGCGCGACAGAGTGGGAATCTTGGGAAATAGCGATGGTGGCGGGACGGGCGCAAGGCACAAGTTCGTGGGTCAATCGTTGCTCAAGTCGAGAAGAGCCGGTGCCTAGCTGGCAAGCGGCTTGAGTGAGGGGGGATCCCCTAGTGTCAATGCTGCCTGGAGCAGCTGCTGGATGGTCGCGTGCATGATACGGCGCTGCTGGTGCCATGCCAAATGAAGAAATTGGGGACAATAAAGGAATAAGTGGATGCCTCTGTGAAGGTGAAAGCAGCCTTGAACTTGGTAATTACTTGGGGCGGAGGGGGAGGAAGGAAGCCACATCAGAGGAAGGTGGAGGTATGGGGTCTTGGGAAGAGCAGGCTTTTTTAATAAAGACCGGAAATGGGGATCTTGGGTGAGGTTTAGAGAGGGTGGGTTAGCTGGTACAAGGGAACGGGAGTAGCATAAAGGTTTAATTGGGAGCCTGCTAGACTGTTTCAGTTGGGAGCCTGTCAAGCCAACTGTAGTCTGGTATCCTTCCATCTGTCTTGGTGCTTCGTTTGTCTTTGTTTTCTTGCCTTCTTTCTTTTCTTCTTTGATCTTCTATGTTGTTCAAGACCAACCCCCTCCCCACACCCTCCCCCACACCTTTTACCCTCCATTCTCCGCCTGCATATCAGTCTTCTTCCCTCTTGTCCTCCGCATCTTAAAACCAGGGTGCACATTCAACGCGGTTCGGCTTGAGATGTTGGGAAGGGGGTTTGGAGAAAAACAGTGATTGGCTCACGAGGGGCGACAAAAAAATGATTCCGCTAGAGCTTCGGGCATTTCGTAGGTGGCGGGAGGGGGTGAAATGGCGGGAGTGGGTGAAACCGAATGGCGGGAGGGATGAAACAGATTGGCGGGAGGGGGGGGAACGAAATTGCGGGGGAGGGGGGAAACAAAATTGCGGGGGAGGGGGGAAACGAATTTCGACGGGGAGGGGGAAATGAAATTGCGGGGGCGTGGGGAAACGAAATTGCGGGGGAGGGGGGAAACGAATTTCGACTTGAAGGGGTTGAAAGCACACCTCGTAACCCACTCAGTCAAGGGATAACCTTTGATGCACATTCAGCTGAATGTGCACCCCGGTTTTAAAGCCAGCAGCTAAAATAGTGAACCCCGACCCAGCTTGAAAGAGTGCTGCGAGGAGATTCTCAAAGAGAAAGATATCAGGGCGAAAAAGCACTGTTTCAATCATCCAAACTTTTCAGATCGAACTGATGTGATTGGCTGTCGCCAAAAAATATTTAAAACAATAATTGAGCTCCCGCCAAAAGAATGTCAGCCCTCGCACGTCTACGTGCTGCACTCGCACGAACATTGTAAAGCGATGGCTTGAGTCGCCTGGCCAACTTCAGTTTCAAGCTGGAAAGGGGTTCATATCTCTCTTTCACACTTCCGTGGTCACTGACAGGGCCTCAGAAGTCAGTATTTTTACCCTGAATTTCTGAAGTTTGACCCTCGTTTTTTATCATGACCCTGATGCATCAGCCTTTTGTTTTTAAACGACCCTGATGTTTCAGTGTTTCTTAATTTCGAACTCTGACTTTTCAGTGTTTATATCGAGTGCGACCCTGAATCTGAAATTCCCGTCTTGCCTTTTCGCCGTGATTGGCGCCGTGACTTGCTACCTAGGCAGCCAACCACGGTACCTACAGTGCGTTTTCGCCATGATTGAGCCCATGAGCCATAACGATTGCCCAAATTCCTCGCTCAACAAAGTCCCTTGACGAGTGCAGGAATAACAATCAATGTAACAGTGAATAACAACACTGACTGTTCAGCCTTTATATTTTTTGTACACTGAAAAATCAGTGTTTTCAACACGACGACACTGAAAATCAGCGTTGGCCTTCAAGGGACGCTGAGCGATCAGCGTGCCCCAAAACGAATCTGAGGGCCTGGTCACTGATGTAGAGTACTCTCCTCTACTATTCAGGAACTGGGAATTGTTCTAATCAGTAGAGCACTCTGTTAGCTTTCCAACGAGCCGTAGATCACCTCGATCACCTAAGTATCGAGCGAGATATGGCTACTAACGTGAAAGCTATGCTCTATGTTGAAGGATTGGAAACTCTCTGGAATTTGTTGTCGAATGCACTGTGTACAAAGTGATTCACGTTTTCCAGTATTAAGCATGCAATACAAAGCAAACAGATTTATAGCATGCAACAAACATCGAGTCGCACAAGTAACCTTGAACCGCGGTACACTCGAATGTTCGAGTAACATTTCGAAGGGGTGAAATTCGAGTCTCGAATTTCACCGAATCGAATTCTCCCTGAGTCTCGATTCTTCTTGTGCTGCCATGTGGCACCGAAATGCAAGTCTCTCGAAGTCAACTTGCACCTTCTCGAGACCTGCAGTGAACACATTCGGAAGCAACACATTCGGTGGGTTGGGGGCATATCAATCGCCCCACCACCACCTTGCTTCCAACACACGCCACCTCCAACACTCCCCCTTGCACCCAACCCACTAGGTGTGCAAACCAACACGCTCATAGCATGCACGGAATGAATTCTTAGGGAGTGGTTTAGTGAGGAAGTCCGCGGGTTGAGCTTTGGTGCTCACATAAGTGAGTTTGACCTCACCCTTCTCAACCGCCTCACGAATGAAGTGATGTTTCACTTCGATATGCTTGGTTCGCCCGTGAAGGACGGCATTGTGAGAGAGGCTTATGGCGGCTTGGTTGTCACAAAAGAGAGGAGTTGGGTTGGGTTGAGGATGCCCAAGCTCCGCTAGAAGACGCCGTAACCATATTGCCTCCATGGCACCTTGAGTGAGTGCCATATACTCCGCTTCCGTTGAGCTTAGAGCCACGGTTGGTTGCTTCTTGCTTTGCCAACTCACGGCTGCCCCAAGCAAGGTGAAGACATACCCGGAGGTACTTTTGCGCGTGCTCGGATCTCCCGCGTAGTCCGAGTCGGCATAGCCCTTGAGTTCAATCGGGCCGGCTTCATACACGAGCCCCAAGTTAGGTGTGCCTTGAAGGTAGCGTAGAACGCGTCCTCCCGCGCGCATATGCTCGGTATGAGGGTTGCTCACGACTCGTCCAAGCACCCCGGCGGCGTATGCGAGGTCGGGGCGAGTAGAAACGGCGGCATACATGAGCGAGCCCACTAGCGAATGAAACCGCTTCACTTCGGCTTCGTCGATGGTGGATTCTTCCTCTCCCGTGAGGCAAGAAAATCCCGTAGCTAGTGGTGTTCCCACCGGTTTGCTATCGCCCATGCCGAAGCTCTCCACTAACCCCTTCACATACTTCTCTTGGTGGAGGTGGATGGTCCCGTTGGCTCGGTCACGATCGACGTGCATCCCAAGGTAGTACGTGACCGGCCCCAAGTCCCTCATCGCAAACTCCGCCCCTAGCCGTTGCTTGACCTCCCGAATGAGGTCTTTGGAGTCGGAGAAGAGGAGTAGGTCATCGACGTAGAGCAAAAGCACCAATTGCTTCTCCCCCTCCTTCAACACGTATAAAGCGCTATCGCACTCGCTACGCGCGAAACCGTGTTGAAGAAGAAAGTCGTCGATGCGCTTGTACCATCCGCGTGGACTTTGCTTCAAGCCGTAGAGGGTACGCTTGAGCTTCCACACCCTTCCGCTACCGTCATCGTACTCCGGGGGTTGCCGCATGTAGACCTCTTCCATGAGAAGCCCGTAGAGGAAGGCGGTGCAAACGTCCAATTGCTCCACCTCGAGGTCGAGAGATGCCGCTAGCGCGAGCAACACCCGAAGAGTTGTAGCCTTAGCGACGGGAGCGAAGGTCTCGTTATAGTGCTCCCCCTCTCGTTGAGTGTAGCCTTGAGCTACAAGCCTCGCCTTGTAGTGTTCGACACTCCCATCGGCTCCCAACTTCTTAAGCACCCATTTGCACCCCACCATAGTGGTGCATCCGGAGAAGCCAAAGCCTCGGTATGGGTGCGAGGGTCATCACCCAAGGTTGCGAAGCAATATGCTGCACGCTCCTCGTCCAACTCCCCAACGGCTACCATAGCGTAGTCGTTGTACTTCGTGTTGGGGCGACGTATACGTTGCTCGCGGGTCAACGCCAATGGGAGGGAGGAAGGTGTGGAGGAAGTTGCCGCCTCGGTTGATGGCACCTCCACCACGTCGTCGTCGCTCTCCTCGTTCTCTCCCCCTCCATTTTCAGCTTCCTTTTCCACTTGTGATGGAACCTCCACCGCTTCATCATCCTCTCGTGTGGGAAGGACGACGGTAAGTTGCGGCGTTGGTTGTTCCTTTGTCGGAAACTTGTCTTCGTCGAAGACCACGTCTCAACTTACCGTCGTGGTGGTTCCATCACGTCTACGTGCTGCACTCGCACGAACATTGTAAAGCGATGGCTTGAGTCGCCTGGCCAACTTCAGTTTCAAGCTGGAAAGGGGTTCATATCTCTCTTTCACACTTCCGTGGTCACTAGTTTATGTCTAGCTAAGAATATCTGAAATCCTAGTCGCCCTTCTCATAGGCACGCAATGAGCAACGTAGCTCGAGTGCGTAATGTAGTAAGACATGGCCTCTCAGCGTAATGCTATTTTTTTAATCTCGCGCGAAATCGTCAAACTCCCGTCCATGGCGTATTTGAACCGTGCCTTTACTACCATCGCCGCTCAGTCGTCGCTATCGCGCTCGCCTTTCACTACAACCCTCCCGATCGCCCTCTCGATTTCCCCTCCCATTCCGTCGCCCTCCCCTTCACACGTTCTTTGGCCCTCGCTCTCGATTTCTCTGCTCTCCTCCCTTGGCTCTCACTTTTTATCCTCTCTCTTCCCGTCGCTCTCACTGTCGCCGCTCTCCTCCCGTCGCTCTCACTTTCTCCGCTCTCCTCCCGCCGCTTTCGATTTCTCTGCTCTCCTCCCGTCGCTCTCACTTTCTCCGCTCTCCTCCCGTCGCTCTCAATTTCCCCGCTCTCCTCCCGTTGCTCTCAAAATCTCCGCTCTCCTCCCGTCGCTCTCAATTTCTCCGCTCTCCTCCCGTCGCTCTCACTTTCTCCGCTCCCATCCCGTCGTTTTCACAATTTCCCTTCCCATCCCGTCGCTTTCGTCCTTTCCCTTCCCGTCCCGTCACTTTCGTCCTTTCCGTTCCCGTCCCGTCGCTTTTGTCCTTTCCCTTCCCGTCCCGTCGCTTTCGTCCTTTCCCTTCCCGTCTCGTCCTACTGTCTTTCTGGTGTTCTTCGCTCCCCTCCCATCGCCCTCGATTTCTCCGCCCCCCTTCCATTACCCTCGCTGTCGTCTCTCCCTTCCCATCGCCTGCCTCGTCGCCTTAGCACTCGCCCTCAAACGCGCTACCCGCGCCCTTCCTCTCTCCCTTCCTCTCGCCCTTCTCCCCCCCTCTCCTGTCGAGCTCGCTTTCTCTCCTCGTCTCCCGTCGAGCTCGCTCTCCCCCCCCCCCGCTCCCGTCGAGCTCGCTTTCTCCCCCCCCCCCCTCTCCCAACATCACCATTCTTGTCCCTATCGGCCTCTCTCCCACTCGTAGCGTCACAATTCCCGTCGCCCCCTCCCTCTCACTCCTCTCGCCTCCCCTCCGAAACACCCTCGCGTCGCCCACCCCGTGTCTTTCCTCGCTTCCCATCGCCTCCGCGCTCTCCCGTCCCGTCCCGTCGCCCTCGTGCCTTCCCTCCCGCTCCCGCGCTTTCGCACTCGCCCATCCCATGCCTTCCCGTCGCCCTCGTGATCTCCCTTCTTGTCGCCTTCGCGCTCGCCCTGAAACGCCCAATCGCGCCCTGCCTCTCTCCCTCCCATCACCCACCTCGCCGGCCTCGAGCTCGCCACGAAATGCCCTCTCATCTTCTTTTCATCTCTCACCTCCCATCCCGTCGCCCTCCTCACGTTCTCCGTCGTCCCGTCGCCTACATGTCCCCCGCTTAATCCCGCCCCCTTCGTGTCCCCGCTCGTCCGTCACCCTCATTTTCCCCCCTTCTTCCCGTCCTCCTCGTTTCCCCTCTCGCCCCGTCACCTTCGTGCTCTCCCCTCTCGTCCCTTCCCTTCACCTTGGAACTCTGTTTTTTCCCGCGTATGTTTTTTTCCCATGGCAGTTGTTCCGTGTGAATTGCACATGCTACCACTCGATTTTTTTTTTTTTTTTTTTTTTTTTTTTTTTTTTTTTTTTAGTGAAAGCTTACACAATACAGTACAAGCAAAACACTTCAGTCGTAACTGATAAACTGGGATCAGGCTGACGAAATTTCGCCTGGCCCTCCCCACAGCTTTACGGTGGCTTCACAAAGGTCCTCGGGTTCGACCAGATAGACTGAAAATCACCTTGCCACTTCAACCCCACTACCTCGCTGACGCATATCCGCCGCATGACACGTGCCTCATCCTCCGCCAAGTTCCACCTCGCCTTATCCTTCCTCGCCTGCTTGCTCAGTTTGCCACAATAGATTCTCGCATGTTTGTTGAACTCGACATTAATCCTCCTGAGCACCTTCCGTGCCTGGAACCTCTTCCCCTTGCGAAGCGACACATCACACCTTCCCAACCAAACCTGGTGCATCGCCACCGCCACCATTGTAGCCTCGGGAAAACCGGACTTCGTTTCCTCTTCCCCAAACACAAAATCTGCCAACCTGTCAACCCGCCTTGCTGGCTGCATCATGCTGAGCGCCGATTTGACAGCACGGGCCACTGGTGCCACACTCCTGCATTCCAGCAAACAATGTTCCAACGTCTCCTCCAGCCCGCAGTTCGGGCATGCCACCCCCCCTTTCACAAACGAAACCCTCTCCCCCACTTGCAAGTTGAGGTTGTGCACGCGGAGGAGCACATCTCTCGCCTTGGCCGGAACCACCAAAGAATCCCGGACCCTCCTGCTCCTCTCCCAGTCAATTTTTCTGCCCGGCCGGGCCTCCCAGCTCAACCTCTTCCCTTCCACCGCCTCTATCCCCTTGCTTGGCTCTCTGAGTTCCCTCACTGGAACCACCACCTCTTCTTTGAATAGCGATGAGCTGAGCAACCGAGCCCTTGGATCCCCGGCCTCCCGTATCGCCTGCTCACGGGATAACCTCGCCGGCACCACACTGTCGCAGCACAGCACCAGCCTTACATCCCACGACGTGCGCTCTCCTTTGCCGCTGAGCCCCCGAAGCTCCACCTTTTTGCCCATCTTGCCGCAGATTTCCCAGAGACACCTTTGTCCGCTTGGAAACACACCACCGATGATTCTGCCGCGACTTCCTCCGCCGTCAGAGGCGCCAACAGCCACTGTCGCCACCGCTATGGTGCCGCGTTGAACGCCTTCAGCGCCATCTCCGCCTCTTTGTTCCCGCCCAACTCCCTTGCCAGTGTCACCTCCGACTTAAGCGTCCTTGTGCCATCCCATTTCCTCTGCACCATGTCGCGCATTCGCCACTTTCTCAGCTTCTCCGTACCCTTCTGCCCACCGAATGGGGCGTCACCGCGGTGAATGATGTGCCTATTATAGCACAGAAACTCCTCTTCTGCATCCCACCTAGACGCCGCCCCTGGTACTGCCACCACCGTTGACTTTAACAAAGTCTTACACAGCCTTGCCCACCTCCTGCTTTTAAACAAGCCTCCTCTCAGTACCGCCTTATGTGCATACAGCGTCGCCCACCCAAGAGGTAGGCCTGCCGCTTTCTCCGACAAACCTCTTCTTAGTGAGCATTCCTGCTGCAGCGCCATTCCTGCGCACCTCATCGCCACACTATCGATTCTCCCCCTCGGATCTATCACCCCCAGTCCCCCTTGCTCCCTTGACGTGTATATCAGATCCCCGCTCCAGAGCCTGAAGTGCCGCTCTGTGTCTGCATGATTATCGGACACAAAGTTTTCAATCAACTTCTCCACCCTACGCCACAGCAGGTCGTCCGGCGGGTACACCTGCGCTTGAAAGAGGAAGATCGGCAGGACGTAGCCGTTGATGATGGTCACCCGAGCTCCTGTCGTGAGATACTTTGTTGCTCCACTTGCTCAGTTCTCCTGCCGCTCTGTCAAAGGCCTTTTCCCACGTTGCCTCCGCGTCCCCCCCAGGGGAGATCCACACTCCAAGAAGCCTTTCAACCTCGTTTGCCCCCACCCACTTGTACTCCGTATCCCCTGGTGCCTGTTGTCCCACATTCCTCCCTAACGGCAGGACCGCAGACTTCCCCTTGTTAACTTTCAGCCCCGACACCTCCGCGTACTCTTGCAGCAGCACGCCCGCATCCTTCAATTGCTGCTCTCCCTCCAGCAGCAAGGTCGTGTCATCCGCGTACCCCACATATGACAGCCTGTCGCAGTTACCTTCCCCGATTCCCAGCTTCCTTTCCTCTGCTAACCAGCTCAGTGGCTCCACCGCGCACAAGAAAAGGTACGGCGCCAGTGGGCAGCCTTGGCGCACCCCTTTCCTCATCTCGATTTGCTCTCCCACCCAGCCGTTAACACACAGCCTTGTGTGAACATCTCTGTGCAGAGCCTCTATCCACCGTACAAATCTCGGCGGGAAGCCCAGCTTGGCGACTGTGTCCATCATGAAGCCCCTGCGCACTGAATCGTACGCCTTCTCGAAGTCGATCAGGAGTAGGTACCAGTCACTGTTCTCGTTCCGGCCTGCTTCAATCATATCAGCTACCATCGACACTGCGTCCGTTAACCTCCTCCCAGGTAAGAAGCCGTACTGCTCCTTTGAGATCATCTGACCCAGCACCGCCTTCATCCTCGTCGCTACCACTTTCGCGAGGAGTTTGTACACCCCTGAAAGCAGTGTAATCGGCCTGTAGTTCTTTATGTCCGTCTCCGCACCTTTCTTGTACAGCAGTATAGTGACCGCCTCATTTGCCGCATCCGGCAACTTCCCTGTCGCGGTGAACTCCCCGATCATCTTCATCATCGGCTCCCGCAGCAACTCCCAATGCCGCTGGAAAAGCTCTTTGGGCAGCCCGTCCCATCCTGGCGATTTGTCGTTGGCCAGCTCTTTGAGCGCCTGCTTAACCTCCTGCTCTGACCAGTCTTTCGTCAGGCTCTCTGCAGCCACCACGTCCAGCGTCTTCCTCGGCGACCATTCCAGCCTTGGCTCGGTACCACCTGCCGGTGCTTCATCGAACACCTCTTTGAAATGACAGGTAGCCGCACCCAGTATTTCCCGTGCCACTGTGTGGCTGACCCCATTTCTCACCAACTCCTTTATCCCCGTTCTTGCCTTCCTACTCTTGACCAGCGCCGTCAGGAAACTCGTTGGCGCTTCCCCATCCAGCTGTATCTTGAGCCCTGTCCTTAACTGCATCAAATTCCTCCTCCCATCCCAATATCTTTGCAACATCGCCTCCCGGCTGGACAGCAGCGCCTGCACCTCATCGTCGTAGGGGTCAGCCATCACCTTGTGTTGTAATTGCTATACTTGCTCCTCCAGAATACCCCTCGTGAGCTTCACCCGCTTCCTCTCCTCTTTGTCATACTTCCTTAGCTTCGCAGTTAAGCCCCTCGTCAACCTGTCGAAGTCACCACAGCCTTCTTCTCGGTGCTTCCGAACCACTTCCGCAATCGCTTTCGCCACTCCTGGCCGCTTCAACAGCCTTGCCGGGAAACGCCACAACCCCGGACCTGATTCACGCGGGCCCCTCCACCCAAGCCTCAACCTCACTGCGAACATATGGTCTGTAATCCCCACCGACACCTTCTTGTGCTTCACCTCCATCACCAGGTGCAGCATGGACTGGGACACTAGCACCCTGTCAATCCTCGAGCTGACCTTCGCCGACTTGCAGTAGAAAGTAAACTGTCTCTCGTCCGGATACAGCTCCCGAAACACATCCTTCGCGTGGAAATCCCCTAACATCTGCATCATTCGGCCGTTATCGCCCGTCACCCCCTGCCTGTTTGACTTGTCCAGTATGGGGTCTCCAATCATGTTGAAATCCCCTGCCACCACAAGATCCTCCCCCCTTGGCAAGCTGTCCGTAACGTCCTTGAAGGCGGTGCCCAGGAAACTCCCCCTTGGTAGCGGTTGCGCAGGGAAATACACCGCCAGTACCCGCAGCACCCTCGTCCCCCACCTCAGCCGGGCGTGTAACAGTCTACCCGAAGGGTGACTCTGAACATCCTCTATCTGTACCCCATCCTTGAAACTCAGGACGGCCAAACCGCCAGCTCTGGTAGGTGCTGCCACTGCGACCATGCTGCTGGGCCGCAGTTCAGTCCAGAAATTGTGGTCTTCCGCAATTCTTGTGTCCGCCATTATTACTATGTCTGCTGATGTTCTGATCCAACGTTTGACTGCTTGTTGCTTTCCTAGACTTCCCAGGCCGTTGACATTCAGGGACAGAAACATTATCCGGTTGGTGTTATCCATTAATCAACCTTTGCCGCTGCCCCCACGCATCCACAGGGTGGTGAAACAACAGCTCTCAGTGACTCATTGCTCCCGTCGATACAGCACATGATACATCTCCGCCTACTTCTAACTCTTCGTTGTGCTTTCTCCCCTACACCGCAGGCAAGCATCTCCACTTCCATGGAACCAGGCCACCCCTTCACACACCGAACTCCTTCTTCGCCGCGGTCAGGTTGACCCCTGCTTTGGAGCTGCGTGTTGCCAAGCCTGACACCAGACCATCGCTGTGCCGCTGAGAGACCACATGTTCCGCAGCCTGTGCGAAGGTCACCCCATTCGCCTTCTCGCAGTTCTCCTGGACGCAGATCCACTCCTCCCGATTCCCCCCGGTCGAAATCAACACCACGGCGGGGTCTTTCAGAATGAGCCTGGTCAGATCTGTGAGTCTGACTGAGGCGGCTGCGCATAGTCGACACACCCACAACGTTAGCACCACAATCCCGTGGAGACGACGAGCAACAAAAGAACAGATAAGTCAAAAACTCCCTCCCACGATTACCATTAATTCCATGAACACGTCCCAGCGATAGGCTCCAGTTGCTGATGTTGTTCTGTCTGTCCATCACGTACTCATCATGATACCTCGTCATGTGATAACCCGAGCAGTAAGCACAGTTCTGCGACGGGTAATGCACCAGCAGTTGCTTATCGTGAGAAATCGGGTCTTCGATCATATGGCGCCAACGGTACTTATCCCCCGCATGCTGTTTGACCAACCCTTTGACCTTGTCAGTGTCCATCCCTGTAACAGGATTCACCACACGGTGGAAACAGCTCCCTTCCTTGAAAGCCGAGCGGCCGCGCTTTTCCAGCTTCACCGTCACCAGCATGTCGCAGAGCATCTCCGGCGTAATCACCGCGTCCACCCCCTTAAACAACACTTCAACCAGCAGCGGATCAGCCGCACGCGCCTTCACGTAAGCCGGATCCGCCGGGTGCTGCCAGTCCAGGTTGATCCGCTTCCCGTCAACGCAGGTGTGCACAATCCCATGCTTCCACACGAAGTTGGCGTCACGAGCCCGGTCAAAGGTAACCTGCAGCCTCCAGTACTGCTTCTTGTTCAGGAACACCGCCGACAACTCCTGAAACTTCGTCGTTGCCTGAATCTCCATGTTCAGGTCTTTCTTCCACACGTTGAAGAGCGCGCAAAGAGTCGCCTGCACACGCGTGGTCTCCGGCTTGAAGGCGATCGGGATCAACAGGACGATAGCAAAGCGAACCCGCTGCGCAACTTCGCTCTTCGCCTGCGCGTCGTAGCGTTCTTCTGGATCGTCACTTAGATAACCATCGTCCTCTTCGTCATCAACACCCTGCGGTGGGATATTTGACGCCGCATCCTTCGCTGCATGCAGGTTAGTGCCGGTACTTCCGCTGGGAACAACAGGCTTGACGCCATTATCCGTTGTCGGCAGCTTTCCTCCGTTGCTTGCATTGAGCAAATCGCAGGCTGCCTCCCTGACCTCATGTGCCGACCCAACAGGTTGAAGAGCTTCCTTATCGGCCTCTGTGAACAAGTCAGCCATACGCTTAACAGCCGAGGAAGCGGAAGCGTCCACAACCACTGGGGTCTCCTTAGTCTTATCCAGGGTAGCACCAGCAGCATTATCAGTGGTACGGACTCCCCCGTTCCTGGTCGTCATCCTGGACATAGTGCGATGATGACACGGCAGAAACCAGAAACCTCCCTGAGGTAACAGCCAAAGTCTGAGCACATTACTTGCACCATTGTTAGGATTATTTGTAGGCTTAAACTTGAAACACCTAGAGCACGGCAGCCTTGAAAATAGTTTGCTCCCGTAATCCGGTTGCTCAGAGTCAGCCAATGATATTAAGATCAGACATCCACGCTGATAACCTTGTTGACGATTGACTGAACAGGTGGAGCACCTAGACAATAACGCGCTGAAACCCCATGGAGATTCCCGTGAGGCCTTGAAGTTAGCAACTGACAATGAAATTGAACCCAATAACGCTCCAGGTACAATGTCCGTCAGTTGGACACGAGAAGTGTACCAGTAGCTTCGTAATAACGAGGCGGTTCCGAATCTATAATCAATGTTACCAACTGACACATGGCCTTCACGAAATAGCAGTTTAAAGCCATCAGGCGGAGTCCATGGCGGAGCTGCCATCGCATAAAGATGAGGCGGTTCCAAATTACTGTACATGCTACCACTCGATATGAATTTGTCACTCTTACACAATGAGAATTGCATGTCGCAACGATGCGACACATTTGCACATGCTTGCGATACATTTGCACATGCTTGCGATACATTTGCACATGCTTGCGACGCCTACGGTATCAAAATTGAAATGACAGACGGGGAAAAAATAAAATCACAAGTCAACACTTCAACTTTCCAAAACAACACAAAGTAAGTTTCAGATTTCTAGTGGACCCAACTAGAAGGGGGGGTCACTATTTTGCCTATGGGCTTTAAGAGTAGCTAGCAACGGAATGAATGAACTAGGAAAGTGGGTGATACAAATAGCAAACCTAGAAAGTGTTGTACTCTCTATAGTGCTACTCACTGCAGCCTATTATAACAATGTTTCTCAAAGTAGGAATGCAACGGAATAATGAGATCAGGAATGTGGGTGATACAAACAGCAAACCCTAACTGAGTTGTACTCACTAAGGAGCACCTCACTACAGCCTATCACAAATATCAACATTTGACACACCCCCATAGGCTAAGTGAGGGGCATCAAAGCAAGCAGGGTGAACAAACGGTCACAAGACCAGTCAATGCAAGAAGCAAAGCAAGCTCAGGGTGGATCTCAAGGACACCACACAAATTCCGAGCACAAGCGGCCACAAGGCCAGTTCAAGAGTTCGCTAGGATATATAATAGCAAAGCACAACAAGCAGAGCAAGCAACAAGGCTACAGCAACCGAGGACCTGCCTCAACAAGCCCTAACTGCACACAGAACCGGTGGTGATCACCAGGCGCCAAGGCCTTGGCCTCTGAGGCTACAAAGTTCAGGCGTACCTGGCCGCGTCGCTATAGCTCACGCAGGAGGAAGTACCGGACGTCGATATGCTTCACCCTGGTCTCCAGTCGAGGCTCGCGACACAAGAGAATCATGGCCTTGTTGTCAGCGAACAAGGTCGGAGCAGTGCGAGGTCGCTCACCAAAGTCAGCGAGCAAGAAGGTCAACTAGCGAAGCTCCTGAGCAGCCATAGCACCGGCGTAGATCTCTGCCTTTACACTAGACGAAGCCACCGACGACGACCGTGTGGACCTCCACGACACAGCCCCAGCTCCCAGACTGAAACAGTAACCCTGGGTCGAGCGCCGAGTCTCCACGTCGTCAGCTTAAGAAGAGTCACAGAGGCCAGTCAGCTCAACTGATGTAGTCGCCAGGTACTTCGCCACCCTCACGGCAGCCATCCAGTGAACAGGACGGTGCCTCCCAGGTCCAACAAAGCGAGAGATGACGCTAAGAGGGTAGGCGAGGTCCGGGCGTGTACAGGTCATCAAGTACATGAGGCAGCCAACAAGCTCTGGGTAGGGACCACTGGGCTCAAAGGGCTCGTCGGGGAAGGGGCCGGGGAGTTTGTGGTCTACAGCAAGAGGAGTGGGCTGTGTGGTAGAGAACTGAAACCCGAACCGCTGAAGGACCTGCTGCACCATGTGTGACTGAGTCAACGTGATGGTGCGAGCGGCTCTGTCCCTGGTGATCTGCAGGCCAAGGTAGCGCTGCAGTTCACCGAGGTCAGTGCACGTGCGTCTCTTCTGCAGTTCGGACTTCACCTCAGCCAGAACTGCCCTGTCTGGTGTAGCAAAGACCAAGTCGTCGATGTACACGGGTATAAAGAAAGGAGTGGAGCCGGCACGAACAAAGAGTGACGGGTCAGCAGAGGAAGGGCGAAACCCTAGGTCACGAAGCGTGGAGCGAAGAGTGTCGTGCCACTCACGGGGCGACTGGCGGAGATCGTAGACTGGTCGCCTCAGGCTCCACTGGGTCCCAGTAGGGAAAGTACCAGTGAAACCAGGAGGACGGCGCAGCCAGATCTCCTCGTGCAGTCGTCCCTGGAGAAAGGCAGTGGAGAAGTCGAGGGAATGGAGCTCGTAGTCACGCCGTGCTGCTACGTGTAGTAACACCCGAAATGTGGTTATCTTCGGGGTCGGAGCGAAGGTCTGAAAGAAGTCAACTCCCTCGCACTGGCTGAAGCCTTTCGCCACATAGCGCGCCTTGAACACCGGGGGTGATCCAGGCGGCCTCTTCACCTTGAAGAGCCACATGCCATCGACTACGTTTGCCCGGGGAGGGGGAACTGCGTTGACGTACGTGCCTGTGGATCTCCAAGACGCCAACTCTGAGTCCATGGCCACCATCCACTGAGAGGCCCACGGCCCTGAAACTGCCTCACGGTACGTGCGAGGAGTCGGTATATTAAGGGCGTCGGGGTCTCCCTCAGGGGAAAGCAGCATGGCACAGAGAGTGGGAGAAGCGGCTGCCAGGTACTCCAGCTCAGAGTGCCTGTCCTCTAGGATGTCACAGCCAAGGGCAAACTCACCCCCGACGGACAGAGGACGGGTAGGCGGAGCGGACACCACACGAGTGCTGTAGTCAAGACAGCTGGCGGCGGCAATGTCAGCGACAGCAGCAGTGAGAGCCGAGATAGACGACGGAGAGAAACGAGGGTCGGTGACACCAGTGGCTAGAACGCGGGAGACAACAGGGCGAACAGCACGGTAGTAGTCGGAGATAGGAGTACGGGAGACAGGAAGAGAAGACGGAGGAGGAGACGGGAGAACTGACACCGGAGGAGGAGAACGACGAAGAGAGGTACAAAGGAGGGCAGTGTGGAGGTCGGTAACGGGGGACGAGGGACGAGCACTCGGAGGACAAGGACGGGAACGGTAGTGACGGACAACAGGAGGAGGAGACTGCGGTGGAGGAGAAGACCAGACCGCCAGACAGGTGTCAGGAGGAGAAAATGTTGGACCAAACGCAGGAGGAGACGGAGGGCGGATAGGAGGAGAGGAGGGAAGACCAAGGGCCCGGAGGCCACTCACGGTCGGGAACATCTGCCGCTCTAGAGGGAGTTGTTGCGGTTGCGGTGGCGGCGGCGGCTGCTGCAGCTGCCGCTGCTGCTGCTGCTGCTCCAGGAGGTCCAACTGCCGCAACTCCTGCCGCTCCCGCTCCAACCGATCCTGCTCCTCACGTGCACGCCAGCAGGCCGCCTGGTAACGCGTATCGTGGCGGTGGGGAGGCAGAGTGCTCTCCGCAGACGTAGTGCCCCCAGCTCCATTCGCCTCAGAACTAGCACCCCCAGAACCATTGTCCCCAGAAAGGGTCAGGGTCCCCAGCTCCAGCGCCCCCTGTCCTAGCACCCCCAGTGCCAGGACCTCCAACTCCAGCACCCCTAGAACTAGCACCTCCAGTGCCAGCTCCTCCAGCTCCAGCACCCCTCGAACGAGCACCCCCAGACCGAGTACCGCCAGTGGCTGCACCTCCAGCTCCAACACCAACCGAGTCCACGGTAGCCTGTCGCGGAAGTGCCAAAGGTTGCTGAGGGGACTGTGAGGAGGACTGCGGGGAGGGAGACGCGACCTGACGCGCGACCGAGGGTAGAGGGGTAGCGTGAGAGACACCTGACGGGGCAGGACCAGGGGGGGTGGGGGTACCGGAGGAGCGGGAGAAGGGGGAAGAGAGGGTGCGAGGAAAAGGGGGGGAGGGGGAACCGGGAGACCTCTACAGGGGTACCGGGTGTAGTAGGACACTGACCCGTCGAACCGGACGTCACGGGAGTCTAGGAACTGGTGGAGGGGCGGGTGGTAAAAGGACCAGTCGGCCGAGGCTACCGGGAAACCAAGGAAGACACAGGGGACGGCGCGAGCCGAGAGCTTGTCCGCAGAGGTGTCGCGGACAAGCGCAAGGCAGCCCCAGACACGAAAGGCTGACCCAACACCAGGGGACCCGTTCCAAAGACTGGTCGGTGAAGCCTCTGGCCGTGAGACGCGCGGCTGGAGGTTCAGCTGGTGAGTGGCGTAGCGAACCGCATAGGGCCACAGAAAATGGGGCGCACGGGCATGAATCATGGACGTGCGGGCGATGTCCATGACCAAGCCAGTGAGGTGCTCAGCAACCCCATTCTGCTGTGGGGACTCCGGCAGCGTCCAGGACTGTACGATGCCCTGCTCGCCGCAGAATCCGTCAAGTATGCCTGAGCGAAACTCACCCCCATGGTCAGATTGGAGACAGGAGACACGACGGCCACAAGTGCCCTCAGTGGCTAGAAGCCACCGAATCAGCGTAGAAGTCACCTCGGACTTCTTCGCGAGAGGAAACACCGTGGTGTACCTGGAGAAGTCGTCGACAACCTGGAGAAAGCAGCGCTCCCTCTTAGGTCCCTGCGTAGGTGCAGGGCCCCAGACATCCAAGTGGAGTGTTTGGAAGGGAGAAGTGGCCGGACAAAGAGAGGAGGAGTGTGGAGTGGCACGAAGATGGCCGGCGACGCAAGGAGTGCACGGGGGTGCAGGCGAGGGAGGGAGCGACGGGAAGACGCGAGGGAGACCTGAGACAAGACGGTGACTAGCCATAGTGCGGAGGCAGGGGATCGACGGGTGGCCAAGACGGTGGTGCCACAAGACGGTCTGGTGGGTGAAAGACTGACACGAGCAAGACGAACCAACCTAACCAGACGCGACAACCGAAGGGGACGCAGCTACCTGACTGGACCCGACAACCGGTGGAGGCGCAGGAACCTGGGGGGACGCAACGACCTGAGGTGACGTGGACACCGGGGAGTGCCCGGTGTGGAGGACGTAGAGACCGGAGCGCGGCTCCCTGGTGAACGTGGCCAAAACGCTGCCAGTGACAGCTTCCGTACAGACTGCAGTCCGCCCACCCCCCACAAAGGTAACGGTGATCCCCTTGTCCTGGAGGTATCCAACACCCACCAAGTTTTGAGTGAACGAGGGGATGTGGAGGCCGCGTAGGACACCAGAGGGGACCACAGGGCACGGGAGGGTGGTAGAGCTGCGTGCCATGGCTGGTCCTGAGGAAGGATCAGCCAGGGCTACCGGTACTGGAGCAAGGAGCGGTGTGAGTGTCGTGTGGTCGCGGAAGAAGCACTGCGACGCGCCAGAGTCCAGCGTGAAGGACAGGGACGCCACAGCCTGTGGTGAACCCGGTGTGGAAGCTACACAAGCACCTAGACTGGAGAGGCACAAGTCTACGCTAGCAGGAGGCAAGCAAGCTAATCTACCAACACGCGAGCACACAAATCCATCAGCACTTTAGTCAACATCAGCATACAAAGCATACTGACGAGCATCATCCATAGATAGATCAAAGACAGGAATCTTACGGGCCAGCAGACGAGCCCAGCGCGGAGTGGTCGTCTCAGGGCCCCAACGGGCATGGTAGAGGTCGTCGAGGCGGCGGAAGCACCGCGCGGTAGAGTGGTCATCGCGGCCGCAGACACAGGGGCTGCCCGGTCTGGTGAGGCACCAGTGGTCACAGGGGCCGGTGTCATGGCGAGGGGGGCGAGGGGCCCAGCTGGAACTGCTGTTGCTGCGGCCGGAGCTCCCTGGTCCTCCCGGACCCCACTACGGCGGGGGGCTCCAGTGCTGCTGCCGACCCCACTGCAGTGGGGGCCCCCAAGGCTGGAACTGCTGCGGTGCTTGCTGCTGCTGATGTCCCTGCTGGTGCTGCTGTCTATCCTGTGGCTGGTGCTGCTGTGGCTACTGCTGCTGAGGTCCGACACCCCCTCCGGTCTGAACACCGCCAGTAGGCGGGCCTGTTTGTCCTGCACCTCCTCCAAGGCTCCCTCCTCCTGGGGCACCACCGCCGCCTCCACCACCACCACCGCTCCCAGCTCCACCGCCACCACCACCGCCTCCTCCACCTCCCTTCCCGCCCTTCTTGCCACCCTTGCCCCGTTTCTGCCAGTCAGCGGCAGAGACGGCAGCAGTGTCCTCAACAACCAACACAGTGAAAGTGGGAAGCTGAGGGGCGGCACACTCCGCAAAAAGACGGGGGGGCACTGCGTCAGTGGCAGAGGCAACGGAGAGGAGGTTACTCTCGATCTTCCCGAGAGCGGTCTCAAGGAGATCGATAGTAAGCTCAGTGGGGTGCTTCTGGAGAAGCACGTCGCGAGCAGTAGCAAGGCGGTCAAGGAAGCGTGTGACTAACTAGTGCACAGTGAGCCACATGGAGGGGGGGAGCAACAAGAAGTTGGGCATCGGTGCAGGCCGCACGGAAACCGGCGTCAAGTGAACGCAGGTGAGTCACGAGGTCGGACACAGTCGCAAACGAGCCAAGGTCGGGAAACACGAACGGCATGAGGAGGCGACTGAGGGAGGAGGAGGAAGGGGTGGAATAGTGCGCAGCAACAGCATCCCAAATCCCCTGCGCAGTATCCACATGGGCAAAGTGGACGGCCTTAGTCGGTGGAGGAGCTCCGTCAGCGCAAGAGCAGTGGCAGCGTCGCGAGAGCCCCACACGTCCCTCGCCAAGACATGACGGTCGTAGTCCGCCTGTTCCGCAGGAGTCGGCTCCGGGTCGGTCGGGAGGGGGTCGGGAGGCAGGGGCGCCTTGAGGGCACCAGAAGCGTGGGCCCACAGGGTGGCGCCGTCCTGATGTTGACTGGTGAGGTAGCGCATGGCCTGGCGCTGCCAGGTACTGAACTCAATCGGCCGGCCCTCCGCATCGAAACGAAGGCAGCGGGACTCCATGCTGGAGGCTAGGCTAGAGGCGGCTAGGCGCTAGGCTAGAGACTAGTCTATAGAGGGTAACCAGGGAGAGGAGCGCTGCCAGCCGCTGAGCAGAAGGCCAGTGACAGAAGGGACGGTTCGGGCCCGGTGAACCCTAAAATGACCACGGGACTAGTGAGAGTTCGGGCCGGGCGGCGCAGGGCGAGGGCTAGTGCTAACGGGGGGAAAGGGCGTGGGCAGAGGGCAGGCTAGGCACTGCCTGGGGCACGGGCTGGTGCAAGGGCAGGGCGCGGGCCTTGGCGACGGGCTGGGGCGCAGGCCTGGGCGACGGGTAGGGCGCGGGCCTGGGCGACGGGCTAGGGCATGGGCCTGGGCGTTGGGCTGGGGCGCGGGTCTGGGTGACGGGCTAGGGCAACGGGCTAGGGCGCAGGCCTGGGCGACGGGCTAGGGCGCGGGCCTGGGCGTCGGGCTGGGGCGCGGGCCTGGGCGACGGGCTAGGGCGACGGGCTAGGGCGCGGGCCTGGGCAACGGGCTAGGGCGCGGGCCTAGGCGACGGGCTAGGGCGCGGCCTGGGCGTCGGGCTAGGGCGCGGGCCTGGGCGTCAGGCTAGGGCGCGGGCCTGGGCGACGGGCTAGGGCGCGGGCCTGGGCGACGGGCTAGGGCGTGGGCCTGGGCGACGGGCTAGGGCGACGGGCTAGGGCGCAGGCCTGGGCAACGGGCTAGGGGGCGGGCCTGTGCGACAGGCGAGGGCGATGGGCTAGGGGGCGGGCCTGTGCGACAGGCGAGGGCGCTGGCGCACGGAGGAGGATGGCACTAAGGCGCGGAGAGGGCACGGAGGGCGCGGAGGGCGCGTGCTAGGAAGGAACGAGGAACGAACCTACTCGTGATACCATCTCAAAGTAGGAATGCAATGGAATAATGAGATTAGGAATGTGGGTGATGCAAATAGCAAACCCTAACTGAGTTGTACTCACTAAGGAGCACCTCACTATAGCCTATCACAAATATCAACATTTGACAATGTTCAACATTTGACACACCCCCATAGGCTAAGTGAGGGGCATCAAAGCAAGCAAGGTGAACAAACGGTCACAAGTCCAGTCAAGACAAGGAGCAAAGCAAGCTCAGGGTGGATCTCAAGGACACCACACAAATTCCGAGCACAAGCAAGCGGCCATAAGGCCAGTTCAATAGTTCACTAGGATATATATAGCAAAGCACAACAAGCAGAGCAAACAAAAAGTCTACAGCAACCGAGGGCCTACCTCAACAAGCCCCAACTGCACACATAACTTCTGGTGGTCACCAGGCGCCAAGGCCTTGGTGAAGACGTCGGCAATGTTGGCCTCTGAGGCCACAAAGTCCAAGCGTGTCTGGCCGCGTCGCTGCAAATCTCGTAGGAGGAAGTACCTCACGTCAATATGCCTCACTCTGCTCTCCAGTCGAGGCTCTCGACACAGGAGGATCATGGCCTTGTTGTTAGCGTACAAGGTCGATGCAGAGCGAGGCCGAAGGTCGGCGAGCAAGAAGGTCAACCAGCGAAGTGTCAGAATCAACTGATTCTGACAGAGCTGCGTTGGGGTTCATACGGTGCAAAGGTAGGCTGTTGATTTCCGCGCGCAAAGGAGGAGCCATCGAGGCTCATGGGAGTAACACCGTTGTTGTTGTCGCTGTTGTTTGACTGTGCAGGTGCCGCTTGCTGTTGTTGTTCGTAGTAGGACATGAAGGAGAAGAATTTCTCCATCATGCTTGGGTCAGAGCCAGATGTTGGATTTGCAGGTGCTTCAAAGGATTCTGCAGCTGGTCCTTGGGCAGTGCCTCCTTCTGTCTGTAGTCCAGAGACTACAGGTGGAGTAGGAGTGGTATGTCAGAATCAACTGTGCAGGAATGATTGACTAACAAGTAAGGATGAGTACAAGTACTAGGTTTGACCTAAAGTGTTGTACTCAGTAGAGGCTACCCCACTACAGCCTACACATACAAATGTAATTTGACACACCCCCATAGGCAAAGTGGGGGATAGCAAACACAACGAATGGTCACAAGACGAGTCAAGCAAGAGAAAAAAGCAAAGCAAAGCTCAGGGTGGATCTCAAGGATACCACACAATCTGAGCACAAGCAAGCGGCCACAAGGCCAGTTCACATGCAGAGTTATAATAGCAAGGTAGTACACTGATCACAACCTAGCAAGAGTAAACAAGCAGGAATAAACATATATATCAGTGTACAACAAGAGCAAATCAAGCAACCAGCAGGTGAGGCAGAGTGGGCACAAGCCCAAGAGCAGTGCAAAAACGCTGATGATCACCAGACCCAAGGGCCTTGGTGAATGTCAGAATCCCAACCACTAGACCATTGGAATAAAAGGGCTTGTTAAGTAGCGGGTCAGTGCGCCCATAACCCCCCAGGACAACGAGCTTGTAACCCTTCCCTAGGATCAATCGGGGATCACCAGTGGACCTCTGACACCCCCCCACACAGGGATGCCCAAAGTGCACACATTGGGATTCGAACCCGAGACCTTTGCTCTGACACCATGTCAGAATCCCAACCACTAGACCATTGGGATAAAATGGCTTGTTAAGTAGCGGGTCAGTGCACCCATAACCCCCCCAGGACAACGAGCCTGTAACCCTTCCCTAGGATCAATCGGGGATCACCAGTGGACCTCTGACAGTGAACACATCAGAAGTGTTGGCCCGCGAGGCCACGTAGGAAAGGCGGAGCTGACGACGCTGCTGCAGCTCACGCGCAAGGAAGTAGCGAAGAGCAATGTGCTTCGTTTTGTGCTCCATTCTCTGCTCGTGACACAAGGCAAGCATTGCCTTTTCGTCGACGTACAGAAATGGAGGAGAACAAGGCCGCTCCCCCAAGTCGGTCAGCAGGTAGGCCAGCCAGCGTAGCTCCTGTGCAGCCATGGCCCCAGTGTAGATCTCGGCCTCACAGCTGGAACCAAGCACATAAGAAGAACGAGTGGACCTCCAGGAGACAGAACCAGAGCCAAGACTGAAGGTGTAACCCTGTGACAAATGCTGAGTCGCCTGGTCGTCGGCCCAAGAAGCGTCGAAGCCCTCTGTGAGTACCACTGAACCCTGTCCTCCAAGCACAAGCTCCATGCCCGATGTACTGCACAAGTAATGCAATACCCTCTTCGCAGCATCGCAGTGCACCTTTCGGTGCCTACCGGGAGCCACGTAGCGAGCTAGAAGGCTGAGAGGGTACACGAGGTCAGGTCGTGTGCACGTCATAAGGTACATGAGGCAACCCACAAGCTCTGGGTACGGACCACTCGGCTCTACGGACTCGTCCAAAGGTGGAGCTGAGAGCGAGTGGACGGTAGACAGAGGAGTGGGCTGTGGCAAGGAGAACTGGAAGCCGAAGCTAAGGACCTGGTGCACCATGTGTGACTGAGTCAGGGTGATGGTGCGCCGTGCTTTGTCCCGGGTGATCTGCAAGCCAAGATAGCTACGCAGCTCACCCAGGTCAGTGCAGGTGTGTCTCTCCTACAGCTTCGCTTTCACTAGGGCCATCGCATCCGTGTCAGCAATAGCAAAAACCAAGTCGTCGACGTACACAAGAACGTAGAATGGCGGCAGGGTAGTGTTGGTGCGAAGAAACAGCGACGGGTCAGCAGTAGAAGGAGCAAACCCAAGAGCCGCAAGTGTAGTCATCCGTGTGTCGTGCCACTCTCGGGGCGCCTGGCGGAGACCGTAGACTGGCCGCCAGAGGCTCCACTAGGTACCCGAAGGAAACGATCCAGTGAAACCAGGTGGGCGGCGCAGCTATATCTCATCGTGAAGGCTGCCCTGCAAGAAAGCTGTGGAGAATTTGAGGGAGTGAAGCTCATAATCACGCTGTGCTGCAACGTAACGCGCCTTGAAGGCAGGCGAAGAACCCGGTGGCTGCTTTACTCTGAAAATCCACATGCCATCGACTATGTTCACCCCAGGAGGAGGAACCTCGTCGACGTGGGTTCCTGTGGACTTCCAGGAAGCCATCTCTGCGTCCATGGTTGTCTGCCACTGAGAGGAGTACTCACCCGCGATCGCCTTAGTGTAAGAGCGCGGGGTAGGGATGTCAAGTGCATCCGGATCTCCCTCAGGGCAAAGCAGCATGGATGCGAAACGAGGTAAAGCGGTCGCAAGACACTCAAGCTCAAACTGCCTGTCCTGAAAGACGTCACTGCTAAGGGCAGGCTCACCCTTGATGGATGGAGGACAGGCAGACTCAGACTCCGTAACAAGACTCGCGACGTAGTCGAGACGACTCCTAGCTACATAGTCTACTAGCTCAGTGACTAGGGCAAACGAAGCAGTAGACTCAAAGTCAGGGTCAGTGACGACAGTAGCAAGGAGACGAGTGACAGTAGGACTGGCAGCACGAGCAAGGTCGGACTCAGGGTCAGGAACGTGCGGAAGAGAGGACGCAGGAGGCTCAGGCAGGACAACACGCTGTGGAACAGAGGAAGGACGAAGTGTCATACCGTGAGTGCCTGGGACAGCAGGAGGACGAGGACGGGCGACTCAGCGAGCACGAACAAGTGTGGAAGCACGAGTCTCAGGCTCACGACGGTCAGTCAGGGACTCAATCACCTCAGTGTGAGGAGCAGGAGTAGGCAGCGGGGAGCTAGTCAGAAGCTGTAGCTGAGACTGGTCTTTCGGTGTACACAAGAGAGGTGGAGTGAGGCCAGTGGAAGACGGGAGAATAAGAACCTGGCAAAGGAACAAGTCAGGTGGCGGCAGGGACAACTGCGACGGCAGGTAGAAAAACAGTCGGTGCGGGGCAGTACCAGCAGCTCCAGCTCCTCCAGCACCAGCAACACCAGCACCTCCAGCACCAGCAGCTCAAGTAGCACCTCCAGCACCAGCAGCACCACGAGCTCCGGCAGCACCAGCACCTCTACACCAGCAGTACCTCCAACACCTCCAGTGCTAGCAGCTCCAGTAGCACCTCCAGCACCTCCAGTACCAGCAGCACCACCTGCTCCGGCGGCTCCAGCACCTCTAGTACGAGCACCTCCAGGACCAGCAGCTCCAGCAGCTCCAGTACCTCCAGTACCTCTAGCTCCAGCGCCTCCAACACCAGTAGTACCTCCAGCACCTCCACTGCCAGCAGCTCCAGTAGCACATCCAACACCTCCAGCACCAGCAGCACCACCTGCTCCGGCAGCTCCAGCACCTCCTCTGTCGCCCACGCGGCTCCTACACCGCCCCCCCTTTCTCCCCCATTCCTCTGCTGCGCGTGCAGCAGTTGGAGGGAGGGTATGGGGGTGGCGGGAAGGGATCTGCAGTACCAGCCCCCCCCGCCCCCCCCCCCCCCTTCTCCTCCATCCCCCTGCTGTGGGTGCAGCAGTGGGGAGGAGGGTATGGGGGTGGCAGGTGTGTGTAGTCAGCCGCCCACCACCTCCTCCTCTCTCTCCGTGCCGCACTTGTCGCTGTGTCGGGAGAAGGGGGGGAGCTTGGAGGTTAATGGGGTGGCAGGAAGGGACCTGCAGCACCAGCCCCCCCGCCCCCCCTTCTCCTTCATCTTCCTGCTGCGGGTGCAGCAGTGGGGGGGAGGGGATCTGCAGCACCAGCCCCCCCGCCCCCCTCCCCCCCCCCCCCTTTCCTCCACCCCCCTGCTGCGGGTGCAGCAGTGGGGGGAGGGGATCTGCAGCACTAGCCCCCCCTTCTCCTCCATCTTCCTGCTGCGGGTGCAGCAGTGGGGGGGAGGGGATCTGCAGCACCAGTCCCCCCGCCCCCCCCCCTTTCCTCCATCCCCCTGCTGCGGGTGCAGCAGTGGGGGGGAGGGGATCTGCAGCACCAGCCCCCCCCCGCCCCCCTTTCTCCTTCATCCCCCTGCTGCGGGTACAGCAGTGGGGGGAGGGTATGGGGGTGGCGGGTGTGAGTGAACTGCTGCCGCCTCTCCTCCTCTCTCTCCCACTGCTGCACATGCCGCTGTGGGGGGGGGGAGGGTGTTGGGAAGATGATGGAGTGGCGGTAGGGATGCTGAGGGGTTTGGAGGTTTGGGGAAATGGGGGAAGTTGAAGGGGGGTGGTCGCCGTGAAGCCAGCAGCTCCAGTCGCCCGTGAGACCGTTGCGCCAGTTGCCCGTGAGCCCATTGCTCCTGTCGTCCGTGAGTCAGTTGCTCCTGCCGCTCGCTTAGCCGCGGAGCCAGTTACTCCAATTGCCTGTGTGCCAGTTGCTCCATTTGTCAGTGTGCCAGTTGCTCCAGTTGCCAGTGTACCAACAGCTTCAGCCGCCACCCACCACCTCCTCTCCTCTCATGGTCCCTCCTCTTCACTTGCCCTCTCCTTCCTCCGCTGCTCCTGGTGTACCCCTTCAGGGGGTGTTCTGCACATGGCTATTCCTGCATGCAGTTAGGGGGTGTGTTAGAATATATTTTATATATATTTTTGTATAGATGCATGTAGTTCTAGTTGTAGTGTAGTTACTGTCATAGTCCCTGTAGGTGGTGCACCCTTTGCCATCTCTCGCTCCTATATCTTGTACCTTGTTCTCTTAGTGAAACACTTCTTTCTTCTCAACTTCCCTTGCCTAAACTCTCTTGACATTGAACCCTAGCATGGCTCCTATGCCTCCTAAGCATGCACCTAGTTTCCTAGGTGCTTAGTGTTCCGACACCACCCTCTCCCACCTCCTCCTCCACCTCCTCTGGCTCCAACCCATCCATCTCGTGGTCTTCATCATCATCACCCCCCTCATCGTCCTCATCCTCCACGCCCTCACCCTCCTTCTCCTCATCATCCTCCTCACTACCACTCTCCTGCAGCGTCTGCCCAGAAGGAGGGGGTCGACTGCCAGTGTAGCGGAACGATTGACGGGATGTCGGCGCCGCTACCGAAAGAAACCCCCTGACGAAACACGGGCGAGGTGGTGGCATGGGCTTTCTCTGACCATGCACGCAGCTGTTGGATTCCTGGTAGCGTGCGTGCGTGGTCAGAGTTAGCCCCCTGCTCACTGCTCCCACTGCTGCTGCTCACTGCTGCTGCTTTTGCCCTTGGGGGAAACCACACACGGCGCCTCTGCGCGCAGCAGCATAGGGGGGTGTGCCTCTGCGCGCAGCAGCATAGGGGGGTGTGCCTCTGTGCGCAGCAGCATAGGGGGGTGTGCCTCTGCGCGCAGCAGCATAGGGGGGTGTGCCTCTGCGCGCAGCAGCATAGGGGGGTGTTGCCTGTATCGCTCACGCCCTGCTTGCTTCTACCACTGCGCTCATTAATGTGGGTGGGCGGGGGATGGGCCTGTCGTGGCATGGCTCCCCCGCAGGTCACTCTGGGCTGGGGTGGCTCTCTGTATCCTCCCCCATGTGTACCTCCCCCGTGTGTACCTCCTCCAGTCCGGTGCACACCCCCCTTTCCCCCTTGTGTGTACTTTTTTTAGGCGCCTCAAAACTAGCCTCACCATCTTTTCCTACTCCCTGTCATTCCCCTGTGTGCCTTCGCAGGGCCCCAGCCCCCGTGCAGCCGTTGATCTAGTGAAATCGGACGGTGTTGATGTAGCGATTGTGACCCTTCTGTCCTCAGGGTAGGGGAGGGGTTGCTGCGAATGTGGAGGGTGTGGAAGTGTGGAGGGTGTGGGAGTTTGGAAGGTGTGGGAGTGTGGAGGGTGTGGGAGTGTGGAGGGTGTACCCCTGTCCCCCTGTGCCCCTGTGCCCCGTTCCCCGTTGCTCCATCGTTCCATTTCTCTCCTATCTCAAGACACGCCTGGAGTGTTCTTTTCCCCTGCCTCCATCCTCCCTCATATCGATATTCACCTCTTCTTTTCCGCATGCATCCTTCATTTTCCTTACATCCGAGCCTTCTCTGCAAGAGGCGGTGGCGGTGGAGGGAGCGTGGGTGGCGGGCGGCATGTGTGACAGCGTCGCTCTCCTTATGGATTTCCCCAGTCTAACAGCATTGTTGCCTTTTTCATCCCCCTGGTGACTTTTGAGTCACCTCGCTCTCCTTATGGCTCTCCCCAATCTATCAGCATTGTTGCCTTTTTCATCCCCCTGTGCCTCGCCCTCCCCACCCTCACAGCAACGCAGAGGCAGTAGTGGAGGCAGCATGGGTGGCGGCATACGTGACAGCGCTGTCAGACGCGAGTGCAGAGAGGCTCGTTGCTGCCGGGCTCATAGAAGCCCTCGTGCCTCTGCTCTCCGCCACCACTGATGTCGCCCTGCTCACTCCCGTATGCACCAAACACCACTGCCCATGCTTGCAACCTCTCGTTTCCTGCCCTCACCCATCTGCTCTTGTCCTTATCTGCTCGTCGTTGCTGCCGGGCTCATAGAGGCCCTCGTGCCTCTGCTCACCTCCACGACTGATGTCGCCCTGCTCACTCCCGTACGCACCATGCTTCACTGCCCATGCTCGCAACCTCTCATTTCCTGCCTTGATTCACCCCTCTCCTGCCGAGGGGCTCGTGGCTGCCGAGCTGGTAGTCGATCCTGCTGCTTAAGCGTTGCTTCACACACTGCTGCTCTTCTAACTATGAGTGAAGATCCCCGTAGAGGCCCTCGTGCCTCTGCTATATTGAAATCACTTATGAGAATTCACAAAAGTGATTTCAGAATTCTCAAAAGTGGTTTCAATATAACCATGAGTGAAGATTCTCGTAGAGGCCCTCGTGCCTCTGCTTTCCGCCTCCCCGCCTCCTCACTCCGGTATGCTCAACTCTCTCCTCTCTCTTTTACCGTCCCTCTTTTGCTTCTTGTCTCACCCCAGGTGGTGCGGGCAGAAGGCGACCTGACAGCAGGAGGGGAGATAACAATGTGATGAATGAGTCGACTCAGAAGTCACCTCATCATGCCATACCACCATGCACGTGCTGCTGTCCCCTCTCTCTCTCTAATGGCCCTTTCATTGATAGTCAAGGTGTACAGACATGCAAGGCATACGTGATCGTGGTCAAGTGGCTAGTACAGAGTAAAGTTCCTATCCACCCATCCGCCCAACACCCTCTAAGTGAGATCCAGTGCAGGATCAAGAACCGAGAGGCAGTCCCCAAGGGACGGGGCCTCTCCCACTGCTTCTAGTAGCGGGTTTTCAACCGCTGCTGCTATGTTGCACTTTTCTAGGTACCCGATCGACTGCCCACGCTGAAGAGCCACCGACCACCGCTGCCGGTATTGGTGTAAGAGCTTGGCAGCTTGGTAGGAGGTTGGCTCGGCGTTGAAAAACCGCCGTGCAGCTGTTTCCGTGAGTAGTTTCAGGAAGTCTACTGACTCTGGGCAAGGGCACCCATATGTCTCGACCGCTAGTGGGAAGAACTTCACCCATTCTGGGCGGTCCTTGTAAAGGCCGTGTTTCTTATCTGCTGCCTCCCGTGCCGCCCACCCCCTCCCCTTGGTGGCGTTCTCATCGCGGGTGCTGATGGGGTCCGTTACCGTCACATCGCAGATATAGACGGCGCCAGTGGAGCGGCAGCGTAAGGCCAGATCTGCCTTCTTCTCCTCCACTGGGCTGAAGGCGGCCGTCTCTATATGCACCATGAAGCCTGCGTCTTGCGCCATCCGTGCGCACTCGTCCCTAAGTTCATTGTGTGTGTTTGTGCGCCCCCCCCCTGTTCCGCATCGTAGCAGGTGATTCGGGAGCCGCTTATCCGGGATCTCCACCTTTTTCGAGCAGTTGCAAACCCCAGGAGCCGCAAATGGGAGCCCCAGCCTAAACTGGAGTGCGTTGGCAAAGTGGGGAGCCTCAAGGCGGAGCGAGGAGTGGATAGGCACTGCGTTTAACCAATCCCCCGCCCCATACCCCGACAGGGACAGCATCCGCTGCGTGTGACCGTTGTTGGGGTTCGGGCTCATCCCCCGCACCTCGTCCACCTGCACGGCATAGCGCTGGCCCTGGATAGCCGTGGCCAACCCGTGCTGCAGTTTCCTCGCAGTTAGAGCCGATCTCTCAGCCTGAAGAACTTCTTGGGCTGGAAGTGGGAGTTCCCCTTCGCATTCCGCCAACCACTCGGTCAGGGGGGAGGACTCGGTGTAGGGGCCGCGCATCAGCTCGCGCGTGACTTCCAAAGGGCCAGGGCACTCGCTGTCCAAGGAGTCGAGTAAGAGCTGCGCCTGCGTGTAGCTGGAGAGGAAGCTGTAGCTTCCCTCCACGAAAGGGTCCGTCAGCCCCAGGCCACCGAGCGATATGGGTAGTGAGGCTTGCGCCCACGTGCGAGAAGTTTCCTCATCCCCCCGCGGGTGGTTAATGCCACATGCTGTAAGGAGCGTTTCCAGCAGCCGCCTTCCCCATTCAGACCACTCCTCCTTGGGCAGGAAAGGCAGAGGAGTTGTGCGGGCTAAGTATGACACCCGCCGTGAGATGCAGCGGGACAGCAGCAGTGCCGCCAGCTGCGGCTCCATGCGCTCAATCAACCCCAGCGGCGCGCCCATCGCCTCCAAGCTGGAACGAACGAAGGCAGAGGTTGCCGAGGAGGAGCCGATGTAGCTCCCCAGCACTTTCAAGCCTTCGCTGCTCGGTGGTATTCCCTCGGGAAGGCGATAATCCGTGGGCGTCCTTTCTGACCAAGCCCCGCATTTGGCAGGATTGTGGCTGAGCCCTATTTCAGCCAAGCGGCTTGTGAAGTGATTAAACGCAGCCGCGCACGACGACAGTTCCCCCAAGAAGGTCACGTCATCTGCGTATGCCAAGCAGATGACCTCGGGGTGCGCCTCCGCAGCCGCCTTCAGAGCCGGTTGCATGGCGGCGGCAAAAAGGAGGGGGCCGAGAGGGTCCCCCTGGCGGACTCCTGTTTCACTGAGCAGGGGCGGATGGTCGAAGGCCGCGTCTAGGTGCAGTATTGAAGGCTGGCCGTATGAGAAGTGTACCAGTGGCAGCAGTGGTTCCAACTGTGAGTCTTTCAAGGCCGTCTCTATGGCATGGCGGTCAACACTATTGAACGCATTGGCCAGGTCAGCCTGTAAGACCAAGGCGTCCTTGTTGGCCGCAGTGAAAGTGCGAACGATATGAATGACTGCTTCGGCACCTCCTGGCACGGCCACTCCAAACTGTAAAGGTAGGAAAAACTCTCGGGCTGCTTCTGCTAGCTGGGTAAGCGCTGCTTTGGCTGCCAATCGGAGGACGCACTCTCCTATGGCGATCGGCCTGGTCCCCCCATCGGGCTTGTCTAGGGCTATCAAACGTGATGCTGTGAGGAGCTTCCCTACTTCCTGACACAACTTCCCTCTCAGGATTGTGTTGACCAACGCATGTAAGTGATACCCAACGGTGGCGTGTATCAGGGCAGCTTCGCGCAGGTGCTCGAACGTTGTGCCCGAGGGACCTGCGCCTACCCCATTCTCACACCGCGAGAGGAGCTTCAGAAAAACTTCCCGCGAAACTGCCAGGTATGAGTCCGGTTCAGGCTGGGGCCACGGTGTGCCAGGGCGCGGGGCACTTGGATGCTTGGCGCGAAGGGATTCCAGAACCGCCGGTGATGGCTTGCTGACTGGGGTGGCTTCCAGTGCCATGACTGCTCTGCGTAAGCTGCCTCGTCGCGCCAGACCCTCTGCCCTTGATATTACCCCCAGGTCGTCTGGCTGGTGTCTAGGTGGCTGAGGGGACTCCAACGAATCAACCGTTTCCTGGTACAGTGCCTCCCACTCCCCTCGCAGGAATTTACGCAATCTTTCCCTGGTCGCCTTCCAGTCAGGGTGCCTCGGCGAATGCTGACGCAGCGTCAGGCAAGCCGCGAACAGCAGAATCGTCCAGGCCGGGATGGAGTCTGGGTCGTGTGCGAGTCGTAGCAGTGGTGTCAGCATAACCATAGCGAAAAGTAGGCGCAATTTTTCCGGCAGGCGACGTGCCAGCGGAGCGTTGCGACTATCGCGTAGCTTATCCAGATTCCAGGTACTGACGTTCGCGAATAGTGTGTCGTCCTTGGCGAGGGCTTCGGGCGATTTTTGGGGGGGGGCTCTGTGGTTGCTGTTGGTTACCCCTCGCTGCAGTTCGCGGTTCATTTGCAGGTGGCGAAGTCAGGTTCGGTTGGGCGGGATGGTTGGCAGTGGTGGCAGGGGGGCGGGAAGCGGTTTGAATCTGTGGTGAGGGTCGCGGCTGGGTGAATGTGTTTCTGAAATTTGATGACGCGCTTCGGGCATGGGTTGAGCTGATTCTCCCCCGAGCTGGAGTTTGTGACTGGGCCTCCTCCGAGGCATTCGAAGTTGAGGGTGCGACTGCTTCTCCCTCCTCCGCCTCATAAATACTCCCCGATACTTCTACTTCTTCATTAGTTCTAGCTAATTCAGTTAAAGCCCTTCGCGCCGCTGCCTGGAACGCGTTCTCCGGACCTCCTTCACGAGTGCCTCTACCACGTCCGCGGCCTCCGGCTCGACCCCCTCGTGCCCGCGCACTGGCCGCGGTCAGCTGGGGATTTCCGCGACTACCTACTCCCGCGTTCTGACGCAGCCATGCGTCCTCGATCACCTGCTGTCGGCGCGTTCGCCGCAATGGCGACTGAAGCGGAGAAGTCAGCGGTGGATCAAGGTCACACCGCTGAGAGCGCGATTGCTCCGCCTCCGGCCCTTGTTGCTGGTGTAGCTGTTGCTGCTGCTCCCTTTGCCCCCCCGGCTCCTCCTGTTGCTGTTGCGGCGTCCTTTGTTCCAGTCCCGCCGGTGTCGGCTCCCCCTCCGAGCTTTCCACACGTTGTTCCCGCGTCCGGAGCACCGATTCCCGTCGCGCAGCCGTCGCTTGTGGCCGCGCCGTCTGTCCAAGCTGCCGCCGGGGGCCCTGCGCCGGGGACAGCGGTGGGCGCCGGCCCCGACTCTGCCCGCCTGGTGGCCCCTGCGGCTGCGCCGGTACATCCCGTCGCGCAGCGGCACGCGGAGTCTCAGATACACGGTGCCGCGGGGGGCAATGCGGCAGCGCATCGGGGGTGAGGTTCTCCTCGGCGACGCCCCTCCTCGTCGTACCGGTCGGCGCACCGCGGAGGCCGCGGTGGCTGGTGGGGAGGTCACGCTCGCGGGCGCGGTGGGCCAAGCGAGATGCAGCAGTTGCGCGAGGATTTCCCGGGGATGTTAGCTGCGGCGATGCGCAGTGCTCTGAGTGGCGCACCGAATCTTGGAAACTCTCTGGCTCCCGCCGCTCCTGCGTCCGCCCCCGCTCCAGTGAATGCGCAAGCTCCGGCCGCGCCCCTTGCTGCTCCTGCGCCACCCGCATTGGCGTACCCGCGGGTTCCCGCTCCTGGCGCTGATCGTGCTCCGCATGCATCCTTGTGTCCTGTTTCTGCTGCGCCATATCCCCCGCTGCCCTGGATTCCTCCTCTTTCGGGCACGGGATTTGTGGGGGCGGGAGGCGGAGGGGCGAGGATGGCCTTTGTCCCTCCGCGGCAGCGTGCTGATGTTCCATCAGTGCAGCCCCCGCCCCCTCTTCCTGTTCCGGCTGCGCTTCTGACCACTGGGCTGGCCCAAGTTCCCACGGCGACTCTCGCCCAGTTGTGGCGATTGGTGGAGTGTCAGCAGGCCCTGACACTGATTCTGGTGAACTCACATTTTGCCATTCTCCGAAACCCAGGGAGCACTCTTGATCGTGATGCGCGAGCTGATTGCATGGCGGCTGCTGCCCAGCTTGCCTTCCTCCTCCTACCCGTGCTGGGAGCGCCTGCGTTGGGAGGCGTAGCGGTCTCGCAGCTGGACGAGACGGTCCAGGGTCTGACAGCACACCTCCGCGATGGAGGCGCGATTGAAGCTGTCGGCGCGACCGCGTTAGTGGTCCAGCAGTTGTGGAGGACCATGCGCGGTATCCTTGCGGCACTGGATGCCCACTTGATGTAGCCTCAGGCACCCGCCGTATGTAGACCTGTTGCATCTCGGTGTCTAGAAGGTGGGCACGTGGCCCATAGTTGTCCTGCCGTGTCTCTCTCTCTCTCTCTCTCTCTCTCTCTCTCTCTCTCTCTCTCTCTCTCTCTCTCTCTCTCTCTCTCTCTCTCTCTCGAATGGCCCTTTCATTGGTTGATACAAGACTTACAGGCATGCAAGGTGATAGTTATCCATACGTGAGTCTGATGCATAAAGCCTCTTACTACTCTCCCATCACTTCCCCCACCCCCTCTAAGCTAGGTCCAGTGCAGGATCAAGGACCGAGAGGCAGTCCCCTAGGGACGGGGCCTCACCCCCTGCCTCTAGCAGCGGGTTCTCTACTGCAGCTGCTATGCTGCACTTCTCTAGATATCCAATCGACTGCCCCCTTTGAAGAGCCACCGACCACCGCTGCCGAAAATGGTGTAGGAGCTTGGCAGCTTGGTAGGAGGTTGGCTCGGCGTTAAAAAACCGCCTTGCAGCCGTTTCCGCAAGCAGCTTCAGGAAATCTACTGTCTCAGGGCATGGGCACCCATAGGTCTCGACCGCGAGCGGGAAGAACTTCACCCACTCAGGGCAGTCCTTGTAGAGGCCGTGCTTCTTATCTGCTGCTTCCCGTGCCGCCCACCCCCGCCCCTTAGTTGCATTCTCATCTCGGGTGCTGATGGGGTCCGTCACCGTCACATCACAAATGTAGACGGCTCCTGTTGAGCGGCAGCGGAGGGCCAGATCCGCCTTCTTCTCTTCTACTGGGCTGAAGGCGGCTGTCTCGATGTGCACCATGAAGCCAGCCTCACGCGCCATTCGTGCGCATTCGTCCCTAAGCTCGTTGTGCGTGTTTGTGCGCCCTCCCCCTGTGCCGCATCGTAGCAGGTGGTTCGGGAGCCGATTATCCGGAATCTCCACCTTCTTTGTGCAGTTGCAAACTCCGGGAGCTGCAAAGGGGAACCCCAGTCGAAACTGGAGCGCGTTGGCAAAATGTGGAGCCTCGAGGTGCAGCGAGCGGTGCAGAGGCACCGCGTTTAACCAATCTCCCGCCCCGTACCCTGACAGGGACAACACTTCTCCCCGCACCCACCCACCAGAGCGTGGACGTGGTTGATCTGCTGGACAGGACGTGTGTCCACCGCCTGCTGTGCGGTGGTGACTCACCCACGTCCCTACGCACCCATCCACCAGAGCGTGGACGTGGTTGACCTGCTTTGCTGGACGCCCCCATCAGGCACATCATCTTCCGGCATTGGGCTAATCCTCGCTTCCCCTCTCTCTTTCTCATCGTACCAAACACTTCCTCACCTGCCAGTGCCAGGTGGACGTGGTTGATCTGCTGCCCGGCCACATCTGGCACATCATCTTCCGCCACCTGCTGGACGAACAGGATCATCACTCCTCCTCGATCGCATTGCTGCAGGGAACTGCCACTAGCAGCATGGAGTCCGGAGCCACAGCAACTCCACCTTCTGACTTCTCAGAGCAGCATGCGAAGGCCGTGGATCACTTCGGCTCGTCTTGGCCTCTGCTACGCTACGCCATCGCCAGCAAGAGGCTCCTACAACATGTCGTTTCCTTCTCCGTGAGTCTTCACGTCATCACGCACTGCTTACCTCATTCCATCATCGAACAATTCAGAGTTGCCAGGGTAGGGTTTAGGGTACATTTCATCTCACGGACATGGTAATTTCTTCTCTCTGGGGTGCTGAGCTGTACGGTCATGGCTAGGCTCCTCTGCCATCTCTGTACCCTTCACCATCTCTGTACCCTTTACCACCTCTGTACCCATCTCTGTGTGCACATGATCGCCACCCATGACGTTCCTATTCAACACTTGGGGAATTTGGGTTGACTCAAAAGTTGCTCCTCTACCATCTCTCCGCCATCTCTCTACCATCTCTCTACCATCTCGCTACCATCTCTCTACCATCTCTTTACCATCTCTCTACCATCTCTCTACCATCTCTCTACCATCTCTCTTCCATCTCTCTACCATCTCTCTACCATCTCTCTACCATCTCTCTACCATCTCTCTACCATTTCTCTACCATCTCTCTACCATCTCTCTACCATCTCTCTACCATCTCTCTACCATCTCTCTACCATCTCTCTACCATCTCTCTACCATCTCTCTACCATCTCTCTACCATCTCTCTCCATCTCTCTCCCATCTCTCTACCATCTCTCTACCATCTCTCTACCATCTCTTTACCATCTCTCTACCATCTCTCTACCATCTCTCTACCATCTCTCTACCATCTCTCTACCATCTCTCTCCATCTCTCTCCCATCTCTCTACCATCTCTCTACCATCTCTCTACCATCTCTCTACCATCTCTCTACCATCTCTCTACCATCTCTCTACCATCTCTCTACCATCTCTCTACCATCTCTCCGCCTTCTCTCCGCTATCTCTCCACCATCTCTCCGCCATCTCTCCGCCATCCCTCAGCCATCTCTCTCCATCTCTCTGTCCATGCCCCTCGAGCAGGAGTTCGAGCTTCAGGCGCTGCTGTTCAACACCAAAGTCCCCCGGGTGGCAGGAATGCTCTCCTACTTCCTCCGGCACGCGGCTCACACGTCCCTCTATCTCGTGCTCAACACAAACCAGGACATGCAGTGCATCAACCGTCTCTTGCAGCCCTCTGCGCGCTCCCTCACAAGCCTGTCCGTTGAGGTCATGTACCGGCCCAGGAAGGGTATTCAGGAGAGGGAGCCACTGATGCGTCCGGCATTTCTGGGGGAGTTTGAGCAGCTGGAGCTGCTGGAGCTAGGCTGTGGCATCTGGAAACTAGACAAGCTGAATCCAGCAAGGCTCCGGGCTTTAAGGCGTCTGAGAATCGACGATTTCGAGTGCGACATACATGCTCTGTCCTTTCTCTCATCCGTCGCACCGCAGCTGCATGAACTCAATCTCTTCTCCTCCAGCCATGGCTCTGGCACCACCACGCTCGATTTCAAGCTCACCGCTGCTCGAAAAATCGCCGTCTGCTTTGAGAATCAAGCGGTCAACCTCCGCTTCGCCGTCGCTCCCTCTTTGAAGTCCTTCTCGGCCGCTGCCAAGTTTCTCAACGTCCACTGCACATGTGACAGCCCCCTCTATCTCGACTTACTTTCTCTGAGTGGCCGCGCACGTCTCTCCGTTTCTTCGCTCCCAATATCTTCCACCAAATACCTTTACTGGAACGATTTAACCACCCAAGCTCACTTGACCGACCTGCTCAACCATATAGCGCCGTCAGTTGAGAGGCTTAGAATGATGTATGACTGGCCTCTGGTGGGCGTGCATGCGGAGTGGAGCAGCCTGTGCGCCCTTACCATTGGTGCGGACCGTGACGAGGACGGGTTTTTTTTCGATGGCGAAAAACTGATCGACACAAAAGATTCTTATTTCTTGAGGTGCTTCGGTGGGGAAACAGGGAGCCCATTCATCAACGCTCCGAAGCTGAAATATATTACCCTTGACACTAAAAGGTGGCATCCCAGCATTCTGGTTTCGCTGCGCAGGCAGTTCCCTTTGCTTGCAATTTGCAAGATCAATGATGAGATCTACCGCCAGTGGTAGTAGGAGGGAGAGGAAACAGTGCAACTAAACCACATGGAGGCACCGGATCACTTTTGAGACGTCTCAAATGCAGGCAGTTCCCTTGGCAACTTACATGACCACTGACCAGTCGGCCTGCTGGTAGCGGCAGGAAGAGGAGCAGTCCCATCAGGGCACATCGTGCCACTGAGGTCCTGTGCTGCCTGTACATCTGGGACAGCTAATGATGCTGCTACTGACTGAGACAGTGTCTCAGCTGCTGCCTGCTGCTGCGGCTGCTGTCAAGCGCAGGGCTGGAGCTCGACCAGCTAAGTACAGTAAAGGAGAGGGCTGATATTAATGTATTGATGTTTTGTATTGATGTGAAGTATTAAGTTTTGTATTTATGCTATGTTCTGAAGCTGAGGTACCACCAAGCTCATGGAAAGGAACCTGGATACCGGTATAGAGCTCGCACAAGGGGCCTATGCACACCTCCGGATGTCAACGCAACGGCTCGTCATGTTAGGAGCGATTTTTCTCACGTCGAATGACGATTAGGCGTCAGTACCGGAACGCGTGTTGTTCTTGCGACAGGCTTCAGCGACTGGCGACTTGAATGGTTACCACTAGCGTCTGGTTCCGCAAGAAAGTATTATTTCAACCCTGTCCTGGATGATCAAAAGTTTGTGAGTCGAGCGGCGCATGGGAGATTGTCTGAACGCGTCTCGTCGCAGATCTTGGCCTATGGCGGTCCCATCCCCGTTGCCCTGAGAGGCATGGCGGTATGGCGACGGCGTTCGCGGTGCGTGCCATTGCGGAGTCAACTGAGAACGAGAAAATTTGATGAGGAAGGGAGATGAGGGAGAACGGATTTGACGAGGACGAACGCCAGCAGCGCATATGACGGTGGTGAGAGGAGTTCATGTTCTCTCAGGAAGGTGTGGTGTGGTGTGCGACTATCTGTAATGTGTGCGTTGGACTTTCGCGACAGTCAACGAATTAGGGAGGAAAGGTGAGGGAGACTCGTGGCGAATTTCGGCACTCGCCCTCCTGTGAGTTACTATGTTTCGCTACGTGTCAGCCACATCCGCTGAGAAAGGGAGGAACTGGGGATTCGGAAATTGACACGCGGAAACTCGCCTGTCACGTGGAAGGAATCTCCAATTTCACGAGTCATAGCAGGGCACAATGCGCTGGTTACCATTTCGCCAGGTGTGGATATCGGGCGTCGATGGGCTCGATGATTGGTTGCCATGCCCAAACTCTTGGGAAATTACAGCCTTCTTATTGGCTCGATGGCAATGAAGGAGATTTTTCTATCCCAGTCTTCGTGTCGTGTCATGGGAGATCAGAACAGTTCACATCAGATCAGAACCACTCGATCAAGTCTTGCTTGGCCAACCCACAAGCGTTCCATCTCCCTGTCAAACTCTGCTGGTGTTTGTGAGGCGAGGCCAGCCTTCGGGGACTTGCAGTTTCCGCCTTTTCTTGCTTGAGAAGCGAAGTTACTGGTTTTAGAAACAGGTGGTATGGATGCATTTCAACTGGCTGACAAATTACATCTCGGGCGATCGGCGATGCGCTGCAGGCGGTCCTTGAAATGCCTGTCCTCGCCGGCGCAGCGAGTGATACTGATACAGTAGAGCGCGGGTCACAGAGGTGTCCGGAGGAGGGAGTGCTTCATGATTGCGTGACAGGAGGGGAGTAACCCGAGCGACGTGTAGGATCAGCAGCAGATTTCATTACAAATCCACCACAAGGCAAGCACCACAACACAGTTCACCGCCACTAGCCTACCGCTGCTAGCATGAAAGCAGCTAGATTCGAGTTGGGGCTTGCCTGAGTCTCGTGGTGGATTCCTAACGAACAGAGCTGTTTCAATCAGAGCTATTTCTTGATCAGAGCTGTTTCAAACAAAGCTTCTTGCTCAGAAGGCTTCCATGAATTTCCTGTCGTCATTTGTCGAAACCCTCCTGTATTCGAACGCAGTTGTTGCCTATTCACCGGCCGTTGCGTAGCTGATCGTTGGCGGTGATGGCTAGCCGTGGAGATGAGGTAGCTCTCAGTTTTACAGCACCCGCTGATGCCGAGAATCATCATGAGGTGAGAGTCATGCCGCAGCCAGTGAAACATCACACCATTCTTACTCGATTCCCTCGATTCTCACCACATCCTCCTCAGGAAAAGACAATGGATTAGTCTTATGCTCGCTATATATATATCTTTCTGATCTTTGGAAAAATTCCCCAACCCAGATCGTGGACGTGGTTGATCTGCTGCCCGGCCCCATCTGGCACATCATCTTCTGCCACGTGGTGCTGGGCGAATTGCACGAGGGACGCAGGACCTCGCGTCTCCTTCGACTTTTGAATCGACTCAAAAATAAACTGCGGAACCGGGGTAGCTCCTCGGAGCAGCAACATGCGGAGGCATCGAGAACCTTCGGCTCTTGCTGGCCTCTGCTGCGCTGCGCCATGGTCTGCAAGAGGCTCCTTTATCTTGTCGCCTCCTTCCCCGTGAGTCCCTCTTTGCTCCCCGTAATCCATGGTACAACTCTTCTCTGGGTGCTGATCTATGAAGTGGTTACGATCACGGCTAAGCCTCCTCAACCAACTTCGTGTCCGTAGCTGCGTGTGAGCAAGATTTCGAGCCAATGACGACCAAACAACTCTCAACATAATTTCAAGTTGACTCACAAAGTCGCTCCTCTAGCACCTCTCAAATTGCTGTGTTTGTCTCTCCATCTCTCTGTCCATCTCTCTGTCACTCTGTGTTCGAGCAGGACTTTGAGCCCATGACGCTGCCTATCAACTCCGAAGACCCCGCGCTCACACGTCTCTCGGGAACGCTCTCTGTCTTCCTCAGGCACGCGCCTCACACGCCCCTTAATTTCGTTCTCAACAGCTCCCAGGACCTGCACTGCCTCGGCCGTCTCTTGGGTCCCTCTGCGCGCTCCATCACAACCTTGTCCCTTGGGCTCAAGGTACCTTACAAAAAAATGATTCCTGCGGGGCAGTTGCTGATGCGTTCAGAATTTCTGGGGGAGTTTGAGCAGCTGCAGAAGCTGGAGCTAGGAGGCCATGGGATTTGGAAATTAGGCAGCCTGAATCCAGCAATGTTCCAAGCCTTAAGGAGTCTGAGCATCCACGATTTCGAGCGCGAGAGAAATGCTCTGCCCTTTCTCTCATCCCTTGCACCGCAGCTGCATGAATTCGCTCTCTCCTCCTCCAGCTTTGGCTCTGGCTCTACCACCCTAAATTTCAAGTTCACCGCTGCTCGATCTATCACGCTCTGCTTTGAGGACCAAGCGCTCCACCTCCGCTGCGCCCTCCCTGCCTCTTTGAAGTCCTTCTCTGCCACTGCGGCGTGCCTCAACGTGGTTTGCACATGCAACAGCCGCGTCTCTCTCGACTTGCTCTCTCTCATTGGCCGCTCGCAGCTTCTCGTTTCTTCGCTACCATTGGCTGCCGCCAAATTCGTCTACTTGAACGGACCAGCCAATGGAGAAAACCAGTCGCGTGGTTTTCCATGTTCCGATCTTGAATCCCAACGTGCCTTGACCCACCTGCTCAGCAGCTTAGCGCCTACAGTGGAGATGCTTGTTTTGAGGTACAGCTGGCCTCTGGAGGGCGTGCGTGTGGAGTGGAGCCGCCTGCGTTGCGTTTTCATTGGTATAGGGAGGACTGGGGGGATTATTCATAAATATCGTCCGGGGGATCCGCAAGATTCTGCTTTTTGGGAGCGCCTTCGTGCGGGAAAAGAAAGGGGCGTCAGCAGCAGCACCAGCGGCTTGTGCATCAATGCTCCGAAACTGGAGTCGTTTTACGATGCCACGGAGCTGCTTAAGGTGTTCCGAAATTAGGTGGAGGTGAGTGTGACTTGGCAGGATGAGATTCAAGTATGACAGTCGAGAGAAATAGTGTACCCCCTAAGATGTACCTCACTACAGCCTAGCAATCATATATTTAGTTTGACAAGGAGAGGGGGTGGGATTGTTCGGGTCCAGATGAATGAAGACGCAAGGAGGTTTGAGGGTTGCATCTGTGAGGGAGGTGGGTGCAGGGACGAGCAGGAAGGGTGGTGTGTGCTGATAACGATGGTGGCAATGGTATGGCCATGGGGTGGTATGGCCATGGGGTGGTGTGGCCATGGGGTGGTATGGCCATGGGGTGGTGTGAGCATGTGGTGGTGTGATCATGGGGTGGAGTGAACCTGTGGTGGTGCATGGCAATCCCATAACAATGGGATGGCGATGGGTGCTACCGTAGCAGTGGGGGTGACAACGGTGGGCCTAGTGTGGTGTGTGTTCGGCTGGGGCAGCTGATCATCATGCCTTTGGGTGCCATGATGCTGCTGCCTGCTGCTGTCAAGAGGACAGGGTTGGTGGTGCTGGACCAGCTGAGCACAGTAAAGCAGAAGAGAACATGAGGGCTGATTGTTATGCTATGTGTTGATGCTTTGTATTTATGCTTGTATATTGATGTGTTGTATTGATGTTTTTTATTTGTACTTGTATTGATGTTTTGTTTGTTTCACTTCCCGTTGTTGTCTCTCCCATTAGTTTCGCATATAATAGTGTTCTCCTACTCAGTAGCTCTCTCTGGCGCATTCGATGCTTCTGCGTTTCAGCTCTGCACAGAGCTCACCCACCCGTGCACTTTTCTGTAGAGGGTGGCTTCTTCGAGCCATTCAGCAGAAGGAGCCTCACACAGTCAATCATGAAACTTAGCGACTTTTGAGTCGACTCAAAAGTCACCTCAGAACGAGCCTCACACAGTCAATCATGAAACTTGCTTTTTAGATTTCAGTTCATTCTCAATTAGAGTTCTTATGGTAGTTCACAGATCACTAATTGTTGGTTCTATGGCTGCCACGTCTGCACCCTATGTCTAGTGACTTATTTTCTGTTTTTGCTGATCCTTCTTCGAGAGATCTTGTGCATGCCAGCCTCAAGTGTTAGCCTGCAATGGCTATCCGAGAGGATGATAGGGCTGATCCGAGAGGACAGGATGCATCCCGTGTAGTTGATAAGAGGAAGCCTCTCTCTGATGCGTATGATCAGGTGCGAGGGAGGAGAGGGGTGCGAGGGGTGAGAGGGGTGGGAGGGGTGAGAGGGATGAGAGGGGTGAGAGGGGTGAGAGGGATGAGAGGGGTGTGAGAGAAGAGAGGAATGAGACTTGTTAGAATAAGGACCTTGGATAGGATAGGAATTGCTTAGTAGAGTTGGTAGCGGAAGTCTTGTTGTAAGAACTCAGATCATAGTGAATGTAAATGACCAAGTTGATTAAACAAAGGATTACACATATAATAAATAGTTCCTAGCTAGCCATGTACTCTGAGGGGTACATTCCCTTATTCTAACTGCTTTACAGGCATTTCTACAGTGACTCTGACTGTTGCACTACTTTCTTGTTACCGAGTCGCTGCATGTAACCTGTACATACGGTTACGCCTGTTGCCATTCCTCGATGGTGAGTCAACCGTCGGTCCAGATGGTCAACAGTCGCGACAGTTGACTCTTGCGACTGTTGACCTTCATGCCTTTGATATAGGCTGATCCGACACTGCTGCTAGCGCTGCTTCGATAGAGACTGGTGCGATACTGCTGCACCTACGGGAATGCTAAGTATAATTCCCTTCATACTCCAACAAGACTGGTGAGAATTGTAAGAATAACGAGGGGGGCGAGGTGATAAGAGGAACGAGGGATGAGAGGGATGGGATAGATGAGAGGGGTGAGAGGGGTGAGAGGGATGGGATAGATGAGAGGGGTGAGAGGGGTGAGAGGGGTGAGAGGGGTGAGAGGGATGAGAGGTATGGGAAAGATGAGAGGGGTGAGAGGGGTGAGAGGGGTGAGAGGGGTGAGAGGGATGGGAGAGGTGAGAGGATGAGAGGGATGAGATGGTTGGGAAGGGTTGAGAAGGGTTGAGAAGGGTGGGGGATGAGAGTGGGAGCTGCCCTCCTCTCCCCCTCTCATCTCCCCCATCCCTCTTCTCCCACTCTCATCTCCCCCATCCCTCCTCCCCCCTTCTCATCTTCGCCGTCCCTCTTCTCCCCCTCTCATCTCCCCCAGCCCTCCTCTCCCCCTCTCATCTTCCCCATCCCTCCTCTCCTCTCACCTCCCCAATTTCACCTCTCCCACGCTGCACCTCATCGCCAGTGTTTCTCTCCCCCCACCCATCAGAGCTCAAAAGCCCACCTGCACTTCCACACTTTGGCGGATCTGCACAGCTTCAGCAGCACAATGAGAGCCTCTGTGTTTATCTTTTGAATTCTCACCTCTCCCGCTCTTCACCTCATCGCCAGTGCTTCATTCTCCCCACCCATCAGAGCTCGGAAGCTCGTCTGCACTTCCACACCTTGGCGGACCTGCACAGCTTCGGCGGCACAATGAGAACCTCTGTGTTTTTTCAGAACTATATAAAAAACGTTCTTCACCTCATCGCTTGTGCTTCTCTTCTCTCTCTCCACCCATCAGAGCTCGGAAGCCCACCTGCACTGCCACACCTAGGAGGACCTACACAGCACAATGAGAGCCTCTGGCCACCCCCTCACCTCCTTTTGCCTGGGGCCCACGCCCAGGGATGCATCCCACTGGGAAGACCCCTATGGGCATGCCCAGCAGCACAGGCATGCAGAGCAGCACAGGCATGCAGAGCAGCACAGGCATGCAGAGCAACACAGGCATGCAAAGCAACACGGCCATGCAGAGCAACACGGCCATGCAGAGCAACACGGCCATGCAGAGCAGTAGCGGCGTGCAGAACAGCACATGCGCGTCTCCCCAGTGTTTTTCCAGCACTGTCCGCAGCTGCAGTAGCTGCATCTGGAGCGTGCCAGCTGGAACCTCACCAGCCTCGACCCCTTGTGGCTCAAAGCCTTAAGGGCCCTCACCATCCACCATTCCCACTGCACCGCCTCGGATTTCGAGTCTCTGGCCCAGATCACGCCGCAGCTGTACGGACTCTCACTCTAACGTTCTCAACCAGGGGGTCTGCACCCTCAACCTTAGCTTCTCCGTTGCTCAATCCATCCACCTCGTGTTGGACCAGCACAGAGTGCACCTCAACCTCTCCCTCCCTGCCTCTCTCAAGTCTTTGTCTGTTTCAGCGGACTCTCTCTCCCTCGATTTCCTCATGCTGATTGGTTGCAAGCGCCTCGTGGTGGCATCCCTCCCACCAGCATGCAAGAGGAGACAGTCAATCCACTAGCCAACCCCCCTCGCCCACCTCCGAGTTCTCTGAATCAGCCTCCCAGCTCTCGGGACCTTTACTCTCTATCCTTGTCTGAATTATCATTGATCCGCGTGCTGCAATCAATAGCCCCAACAGTGGAGGCACTGATGGTGCCACACTCGATGCCGATAGAGTCAGTGGAGGGCGAGTGGAGTGAGCTGCACCGCCTGGCCATCGGTGTGCGTGGGAGCAAGGCGGGTGAGGAAAGGCGCAAGACGACAGTGGTGGCAGCAAAGGCTCATGCAGGCGGCGTTTGTACCCGAGGAGAGGTGCTGATGGGGGAGGAGATAGAGGAAGCGGCACAGGTGATAACAGCGGCAGCTGTGGCATTCGTGGCAGCAGCAGCAGCAGCAGCAGCAGGAGGAGGAGTCGAAGCAGGAATCGTGAAGCACCAAGGCCTCCTTACATCAATGCCCCTGCGCTGCAGTCTCTCCTTTTCGCCACGCGCCGGTGCAACCCTGACACTCTCGTGTCTCTGCAAGAGGACTTCCTCCCTGGAGATCTACTGCGTTGTTGGCAGGTCGTTCTGCTGGAATCCCATTGGGAGTAAGCGGCTCAGTCAGCACATGTGTGTGTGAGTGCGCATCGGTCCGCTTCAAACGCTCCTCGCCCCGAGCCAGATGGAAGATCAAGTGGCGAGATGGCTGTCGGCGACTTTATGGATGGCCTTCAATGCCTTTGAGCTTGTGCAATGAAGGGACATGGTTAGTGTGAAGGAGGAAGTGTGCTCGAGGTTATAAAAGGATAAGGGGCAAGCGTTGGTGTTAGAATAAGTGGTAGTGTGAGGCGATGGTGGGTTGTAGCGAGGGTGGTAATGAAACTGATGTTTTCAAAAAAACTCTGGTCGGGAAGATATGCAGCGTACACGCAGCGTGCGAAAGGCAAGAATTGTTACACGGTTGTTAGTTATCAGTACTTCAATACAACAAATACTTGTTTCACATGTTCACTAAACGGAGTTGGCTGAAGCGTAAAGTGGGTCACTTTCAAACGGTTACCATCGTGACTCGATGCGGGAGGGGGTGGTATCCCCAGACCGTCACTCTCTGCGGACTCGAAGGTCGTTCATGTGACAGCCATTCATGTGACAGCCAGCCAACTAGACGGACGAGAGAGCGAGCATGGATGCTATGCAAGCTGAGCTAGGATGTCGAGTCGACACGTGGCGCTGTTGCTGGTGCCACTGGTCTCGAAACGCACCGATAGGAGCAAAAGCACGGCATGATTATTGCGACTTTACGCTCGCACTGATAGTCGAACCTCGTCGTGCCTGTCTTTGAAGAGTGAGGCATTCACTTCTGATTCTGTGAGCACCGCGAGAGACGCGTAGGACAACCAGGAAAAAAATGACTCGTTTTCTCCTGAAAAGTTGATATTCGGTTGATATTCGGAATATCATCCGTTCAGTTTAACTCAGCTTCAGCGAATAAAATGTCGCCGGCAGTTGGGGGAGAATATGCCGTACGTATGTGAACCAGTATATTAGCGAGCTCAACCTAACATCGAGCTCTGTTTTAGCCTAGACAAATCGACCACCTTGTTAGTTGTCGCAGGCCATGGCTAGCGATAGGAAGGAGGTGCTGGAGGAAATGGCTGCTCTCAATCCGGCAACACCGTCTGATGCTGCACATAATCGTGCGGTGAGAATGATGCCGCAGAGCAGACAGTGCATCTGATTCTCTGGTTTCGCATCCCAATTCTGCTCCCCCCTCCCTCCTACAATCGCATCTCCGATACTTCCCCATCCACCAGATTCTAGACGTGGTTGCACATAATCGTGAGGTGAGAATGATGCCGCAGAGCAGACATTGCATCTGATCCTCTGGTTCCGGATCCCACTTCTGCTTCCCCCTCGATTCCTCCTCTCTTCTCTTAAAAAAAAGTATTTTCCCCACCCACCCATCAGAGTCTAGACGTGGTTGATCTTCTGCCCGGCCCCATCTGGCACATCATCTTCCGCCACCTGCTGCTGCGGCCGACTGATTCCACTGAGCTGCATAATCAGGGTAACCCCTTTGGCGAATTGCAGTAGAGAGAAGGCAGCATCTCATGTGTTGATGATACCAGACCGCTTTCTGCCAGTGAGCAGCATGAGGAGAACGCGAGGTGCTTCGGCTCCTCTTGGCCTCTGCTGCGCTGTGCCATGGCCAGCAAGAGGCTTCTTCACCATGTCATCTCCTTCTCCGTGAGTCACTGACTGCTTCTCAATTCCAACCACCTACTTCTCCGCCATCTCACCTCCTTCTCTAAGAGTGCTCTGACGTTTCTTCATTCTGTCATGCAGCCTCCTCTTCACAGCATGCAATATCAGTAGGAGTTGTTTTTTTTTTTTCAAAATTTCTCAGAACACAAGCTCTGATGAACCGTACTGACTCTACTGATGTCCTCTACCCATTTGTCAAAGATCACAGTATGGAAAAGTTCCGCTCTCTGTGTGCGCAGGAGCTGGAGCCTATCTCCCTCGTACAGACCACGCAAGATCCCAAGTGGAACAAAACGTTTTTTTGGTTCCTTCAACAGTCAGGTCACAAGTCCCTTGACCTTGATTTCAGGAGCCTGAAGGATCTGTAGACGATCGGTGATCTTATAGCATCTTCTGCTCACTCCCTCGCAAGAGTGAGCCTGGAAATTAAGGAATCTGCCAACCCAGGGGAAGTTAACCACTTCAGGACCGGGCAGACCTATCCAGCCTTTCTTGAGAAATTTGGCCAGTTGCAGCGGCTGAAGCTAGGCTGTGGACGGTGGAGCTTGAATGCTGCATGGTTCAAGGCACTAAGGAGTCTGAGCATCGAGTACGTGTCTAGCTACGGAGACGACTATTTTGTCCTGTCTTCCATCTCACCGCAGCTACACGAATTCTCACTTACCCTCACCAGTCATGGCTCTAACATCCTTGATTTCGAGTTCATTGTTGCTCGAGTCATTACAGTCAGTTTTAGGAACCGAAATCTCAAAGCCCGTTTCTCCCTTCCGGCCTCTTTAAAGACCCTTTCTCTCACAGCGGCGTCTCTTCACGTCGACTGCAAATGCGACAGCGCCCTCTCTCTCGACTCTCTGAAACTAGTTGGCCGCCACCAGCTCTCCATATCTTCGCTCCCATTGGCGTCCGCTGATCTTGCAATTTTGAACGGACCCGCCACCAACGAAGGGGCCAACGAAGAGGCCGACCGCCGTCAGTTCCGCTTTCAGGTTCCGACTCTCGGCTTGCCTTGACGAAGCTGCTCAGCAGCATAGCGCCTACAGTGGAGACGTTGCTGGCGAGGCATGACTGGCCTCTTGAGGACCTGGATGCAGAGTGGAGCCACCTGCACTGCCGGGATTGGTGTGAGGGGCAATAGCGCTGGTGGGGAGTGTGACATGGTGGCAGCAGAGGATGGAGAAGGTCCTTACGATTTGCCGAACAGGGGCAGCCGGCGAGAAGTGATCAGGCCTCCTTTCATCAATGCTCCAGCCTTGAAGTTTTTTTACTTTCCGACGCGACAGTTTCAGCCGGAGACGCTGGCGTCGCTACGCAGACACTTCCCTTCCCTCGCATGGTACCACATTGTGGGTCAATTGTTTCTCTGGGAGGGGAAGGGGGAACAGCGGAGCAAGGAGCCCTTGGTGTTGGCATTACCCTCTACCGAGGTGCAGGATGATTGGACCATGAGGTTCCTTCAAGATTTTTGAGCTGCTTTTGCTCTGAGAGGAGGTGGGAGAAGGTGAGGCAAGGTAGTGAGGGGGTGAAATCGAGTGAGGGAGCTGTGTGGGGTGAGGTGTCTGCAGGGTCGAGCAGGAAGGGCACTGTGTATGGATTGTAGTGATGATAATACTGGTGTCAATGGGGTTGATGTGGTGGTGGAATTGGTGGTGATGGGATGGGTACGGGGTGCTGACAGTGTGGTTGGGAATGGTAGGCATGTGTGCTGTATGGCTGCGACGAGTGTTGATGCTGGTGATAGAGCTCCTCTTGCTGCTGCTAGGCGAGTGCATGTGGTGCCACATGATGTGGCCGGTGTGGTGTTACCACCTTGGTACAACAAATCATAGAATAGAGAGTACGGGTGGATAGAAAAGAAACCTCAATGGCAGCAGAATTTAGGATCTGCGCAAACTCTCTTGGTTTGATAGTCAAGTGTGCTATGTGGGCTTTGTTCATCCCCTCTCCTGTAGTGAATAGCTAGCCAATCCTTATCTCATATGTACTCGCTAGGGAATTATGCATGGAACCTAGTACAGTAACGCACCACCTGCACGAGTGTAGAATCAGGGAGCAAGTCATCTTGTCGCAGGTATGTTTCAAACTCTCACCTTGGTCTTTGGCGCTTCCGATGGTTCAAGCAGCTAGGTGTGTAAATGGCTGTCTCGGGCCTAGGACCAAGGGACAAGCAGCTAGCTCAACGGAGGTTCCTTGCTAGCTGGATGAAAGAAACAGATGCAACGCGAATGACTTTCGTGGAGCCTCAGATCGTCTGGCCGAATGGAACAGGAGCTGCCACACGTCAGGCACCCGAAGCCTGAGAGCGAGTCCAGCTACCATAAGAGCCGAGGCAACATGTGGCGTGTCGCAGTTGATTGTTTCGATTAAACATGCGTGTGACAGAAACGACGACCTACATTCTTTGCCCCACTCCGAAGGCGAGTTTGCTCAGAGGTACACCGTGGAACGAACCGTGGGACTACCGCGATGTCCGCGCGTATTGTCCACATCGCTCAGCAGCGTCCCGTGCCTGACGTGTCGCGATGCCACGGACTCGGTCAGACCGTCGAGCCGCTGTTTACCACCACCGCCATGGCGACGACAAGCGAACCTCGTCGTGCCCTATTCTGACCAGTGAGGGTAGGGTTTCAAGGTTTTGCGACTACGGGTCGAGCTGTCCTGTGGTACGACCGGGTGGCTTCGAGTATCAGAAGATTCAGGTCGGCAAACTCAACGGCAGGCGGCCTCTGCTTGCTTGCCAATTGCGTAATAGCCTGCTGCGGAGTAAATATTTTCCTCTTTATGTTCCTCTTTTTCTTCATTCCTCAATCTCCGACGAGTCGCTTTAGCCTTGTCGAATCCCATCCCGTAGGCGTCACTGCATAAATGGCCTCTAGTCATGGGGATGCAGGTGTGGAAGAGAGAATGGTTGCTCTCGAACTCACACAGCCCGCGGCTGCTGAGAATTCTCACCAGGTGAGCGTGATGCCGCAGACAGTGCCATCTGACTTCTCCGTTTCCTCGCGCTAACTTGCCTGGTCCTATTCCACTCTCGCTGTCTCTTCCTCTCTCATATCCACTGCTTCTCTTACAACACCCATCAGAGCTTGGACGTGGTTGATCTGCTGCCCGGCCCCATCTGGCACATCATCTTCCGCCTCCTGCTGCTGCCACCGGCTGATCCCACTCATAAGCAAAAGTTGGACGCCTCTTGTGAGGAGTTATCATTGAGGGGAGCAGTGAGCGGCTTGTGTGACTTCGTCGCTCTGCAGCAGCAGCAGCCTGATTCGCCATTCTCATTCGAGATTGAAGAGGACAACGAGTACTGTCCCACTATGAATCCACTTTCTGACAGGGAGCTGTATGAGCAGAACGCCAGGCGCTTTGGCTCCTCCTGGCGCCTGCTAAGCTGTGCCATGGCTAGCAAGAAGCTGCTCCGCCATGTCATTTCCTTCTCCGTGAGTGCTTTGCTTGCTTCGCATTCAACAATAACAGTCTTTGGTGCAATGTTTCTCATGGCATGATGGGAAATCGGGCTCTGGCTTTTCCTCTCTTTTGTGGATGCAGGAGGTGGAGCCCATATTCCTGAATTTCAATGACCAGGAGCTTCGTTGAAACCGAGAAATCTTTTGGTTCCTTAAACAAAGAGGTCACGCTTCCCTCAGCCTCACTTTCAGCAGCTCCATGGATCTGGAGCGCCTCCACCGGCGGATGGCATCCTCTTTGCACTCCCTTACCAGCCTGTGTCTTAAGGTCAAGGATAGTTTAACCAGTTTAAAATCCATCAATTTCGAGCACCTCAATGTGGCCTTTCTCGAGAAGTTTAGTCAGCTACAGTGGCTGAAGCTAGGCCGTGGGCTTTGGCAACTAAACAACGTGAAAGCAGCATCGTTGAAGGCACTACGGAGTCTGACCATTGAGCATTTGAGAAGCTGCAGCTATGACTATAACTTTCTGTCTTCCATCACACCGCAGCTGCATCAATTCTCCCTCTCTTACCCTGGAAGTCTCATTCCTAGCCTCAAACTTGACTTCTCTGTTGCACGGGTTATCAGATTCAGTACTGCACGGCAATTGCTTGCCGTTGACTTCTCTCTCCCTCCCAATTTGAAGGAACTCTCTGTCATAGCCGACGAGCTGAAGGTCAACTGCACGTGCGCCAGCCCTCTTCATCTTGACTCCTTGATTCTAATTGGCCACTTGCAGCTTGAAGTATATGTCAAACATTAATCACATAGCCTGTGTAGGCTGTAGTGGGGTAGACACTATGGGGCACAGTTTCCTAGGGTTTCATATTTGTACCCAACTCATTTCCTAGTCAATCATTCTCATTTCTTCACAGTATATTCACTCCAGTTGGCTTCTGCAAAAACAGTCTTCTTAGACGGACCACACACCCAAGGAAAGCACCAGCATATGGGGGATATGCTTTCCTTGACGCTGATTCTCAGCTCCATAGCGCCAACAGTGGAGAAGGTTATAGTGAGGCATGGCTTGCCGCTAGAGGAGGTGTCTGCAGAATGGACCTGCCTGCGCTCCCTCGGGATTTGCATGAGAGGCAGGAGAGTCGGTGGTGGTTGGAGTGATGACATGGTTACAGTGGAGGATGCTGAACGTTTGTTTCTCCAGAGGATGGGCATTGGTGGAGAAGGAGAGAGAAGCACCAGCAGCACTAGTGAGCACCAAGGCATTCGCCCCCCTTTCATCAATGGTCTTAATCTACAGTCGATTTTCTTCGCCACGCGACACTGGCAGTCCAGCACTCTAGTTTCTCTGCGCATGCAGTTCCCTTCTTTGGCGCTCTACTCCATTGTTGGGCGGTCGTTCCGGTGCGAAGGGGAGGGAGAGAACCGGAGAAAATAGCATGTAGAGCAGGACAGGCCAGATCATGATGCTTCCAATGAGCCTGCAGTGTGGGTGTTGCCAGGACGTGCCCTACACACCGTAAAGCGGGAATTCATGGAGCAGGATGATAAGATCATGCAAGTCCTTCAGAATCTTTGAACCACTTCGTGTTTTGATAGGAGAAGGGCAAGACCAGCCGGGGTAGTACCGGTAGGTGTGAGAAGGGTATGTATCGTAGGTGTGAGGGGTGCAAGTGGCGGGTGTGTGCACGGAAGAGCAGAAAGGGTGTTGTGTTTTGTGCTGTTTGCAGTGGTGGCAACACTTGCGAGAAGAGTGGTGTGTGTGGTCGTGGGGGCGTGGTGGAATAGATGGGTGCAATTGGTGATGGGCAGAGCGATGGGTGTTAGCAGTAGGGTAGGGTGGTAATAATGGTGGATATTTGCAGTGTCGAGGCATTGTTGTTCCCGCCGCAGCTGCCTCCCTTGTTTGCTGCTGGTTGGCAGGGCGCATGCTAATGGTTGAAGTCAGTACAGGAAAGGAGAGCAGATAGTGAGGCGAGGTGTTAGGGAGGAGGAAAGGGAGTTCTGAAGGAGATATTTTGCTAAACAAGCCCAGATTGTTGATGTCTATGTACGTGTAAAAGTGGTTTGGCTATAATATTTTATAGAACATATGGTACATGACAGCAACTGCATCGTATGTCGTACATTAATCAATACCACGCTGTGCATTCTCTTCCTCACGTTTTTTGGTTGCTTCTGTGCATCTTCCGCCATCGGCATGTCTACACAACTGCATGCTAGAGGCTATTACAGGATTATGTCCTCCACAGGCTCCTTTTGTACTTCAGCATATAAGCCTCATCTGTATAAGTGAGAGTTGAGTCGACCCAGACCTTGTACACACCAATAAATGAACGCTAGAGGCTGTAACGACAGTAAGTCCCCCAGAGGCTGCCTTTTTACTTGAGCATATAAGCCTCATCTGTATCAACACTGTACCCTTCAACCAGCTCCCTATTCACACCGTGCATCTTCTCCCTCACATTCTTCGGCTGCCTCCCCCCCCCAACTATTGCTCGACACCCCGCTCCTCCCCTTCCTCACATGCACCACAGGGGTCTCAGCCATTTCTTTCCCCTGCTTCTCTTGAGGCGCCTCAAAAGGGGTCTCAGCCAACTCCTTCCCGTGCTTCTCCCAGTAGAACGAACGACATGCGATGCAGTACAGGGCGAGGGAGGGATAGGATTCACGAAGGAAAGCAAGGGTTTGCTGCTCGCATGTGCGGGTGGTGAAGAATATCGCTTGCAAGTTTGGAGCCCTTATAAGAGGGGGTTTTCCTACTTGCTCTTCCTCCTCCTCCTCCTCTTCCTGCTCCTCCTACTGCCGCCACGGCTGCTGCTGCCGCTGCTGCTGCTGCAAAATCCTCTGCCTTTGATTCCGCTCTTGAAACTCCTCCACTGTAACCTCCTTCTCACCATCATCCCGCCGCCTCTCCACCTCCAGATTCATTTCAAACCGCTCCTCATTCTCCACGACAATCCCAAGGCTGCGCAGGCAGCTCCACTCCGCGCCCACCTTCTCTATAGGCACCCCGTGCCTCAGTATAAGCACCTCCACCGTTGGTGCTATAGCAGCCAGCCATGCAATCCAGGAGAATCTAGGTGAGTTGCGGCGGTCAGGGGACAGTTCAGGGGAGTCCCAGTAGCTGTAATGGTCGTCGTCGCGGCTATGGTAATCGCTGGGAGGGCCGTTGAGGTAGGCCACTCGTGCGGATGCGAGGCGGAGGGAGGAGACGACGAGACGCTCCTGGCCGTACAGCGAGAGGTGGTGGAGATAGAGAGGAACGGTGCTCTTGCAGGAGAGGACCAGCCGTTTGGCCACGGCTGAGAAGGCCTTGAGCGAGTGGGAGAGGGTGAGGAAGAGCGTGAGGCTGCTTTGCGCAAAGTAGAACCGGATAACGCGGGCCGATGACAAGTCGAACGAGTATCTGTTGTTGCCGCCACCACGAGGGCCGTAGGACGGGTTATCCAGATCCCAGCCCTCGTAAAGCGTGAATTCCGTGAGTTGCGGTGTGATCTTGGCGAGATACTTGAAATCCACGTAATCCCAGTCCACTTGCTTGAGAGTCAAGCTGCGCAGCGCCTTGAACCCATCCGCCCAGCCGGCCCGGAGAACCCACTTGCCGCGCCCCAGCTTCAGCTGCTGCAGACGTGGGCAGTGGAGGTAATGGGTCCAGCATTCTTGCTCCACCTCGCGCCGATCGTCCTACGCCACGTCGTCAAACAGCTGGGAGGTGTCCACGCAGCCGCGCAGCTTGAGACTGAGGTAGGTGAGGGAGAAGAAGTGGCACTTGTCCTCGTAGGAGTCGAGGGTATCGAGTTGCATGATGTGCGTGTAGGTGAGGGCGAGGGACCTGAGGCCGCCCCAGCGCAGGAGGAAGGCGACGCTCCTCTCCCACTGCGGGTGCAGGTTGTTGTAGACCAAGGAGATGGGGTGGTGGGCCTGCAGAGAGGAGAGGGATGGGAGAAGAAGGGAGCACCGGAAGGTTGACACAGAAGCGAGATCCAAAGAAGGCGACGCTCTTCACCCACTGAGGATGCTGGTCGCAGTAGACCAGGGCGATGGGGTGCTGGGCCTGCAGAGCGGAGAGGGATGGGAGAGGGGATCGAGCCACTGGAAGGTTGATCAGATCCTGATCTGAAGCGGGACTCAAAGAATGCAGGTCACAGTAGACCAGAGCGATGGGGTGCTGGGCCTGCGGAGAGAGATGGGAGAAGGAATGAAGCACCGGAAAGTTTTTCAAGGAGCAATGCTAGGAATTCCAGGTCTGAAGCATGATGCAAACGATGCGACGCTCTTGACCCACTGAGGACACAGGTCGCTGTAGACCAGAGCGATGGGGTGGTGGGCCTGCAGGATGGGATGGTGGGAATAGGGGAGATCATGAGGGATGGTATGCAGGCTGCTGGTTGGCGGGGATCATGTGGCGGTTGCATCAATGCCCAAGTGCAGCAGCCCTGTCGAGGTTACGAGAAGAGCAGAGCACTCACAGCAAGGGCTACTGAAGCTCACTACATCCCCATGCGCAAAGCAGCGCAGCAAGGCACTCACAGAGAAGGAATGGAGGAGGTTGAGGAGGCTCTTGCTGACCATGCCGCAGCACAGCAGCGCCCAGCCGCTGCCATAGCTCCTCGCATTCTTATGGTGCTGCCCGGCTGCTGTGAAGCCAGGGTCCACGAATTTCACGGGCAGGTTTCTGCCCGCTGGAGGCTGCATTGTAGCGGTGAGGCACCAGGGGGTCTTTTGTCTGCCCCGTGCGAGGGGGTTCTCGGGGTGGGAGGAGCCGGGCAGCAGCAGCAGGCAGCGGAACACGCGGTGCCAGAGAGACGCCGGTAGCATGTCTATGGGATCACGAGGGGTGGCGGCTGAAAGGAGGAGAGATGGTTGAGGTGGAAAATGGGTGGGGATGTGTTGGGAAGGGATTGATAGGGGGAGTAAGTGAAGGGGAAATGTGAGACGCCGATAGCACGTCTATGGGATCACGAAAGGCGGCGACTGGAAGGAGGAGAGATGGGTGGGAAGGAATACTATTCAGGGAGTGAAGGGAAAAATTGAGTAGCCGGCAGCGTGTATTTGGGTTTTCAGCCCCGTTGGAACTGGCGGATGGGATAGGTGAGTTGGGTGAGATGCTGCACTGCACTTCCACCCGAGGGTCGGAGCAAACGAGTTGTTTTGAACGAAATCTACTACGAGTGCTCCGCTCTGGCATTTTCATATAAGTACTTCTCGAAGGTAAAAAGGCGCGATGGTGCAAATCATGAGGGCGACTCAGTGGAATAACGTCCTAGTGTTTTGAATCATTCGCAAAATGAGCGACAGAGGAAGAGGGAAGAGAGAGAACGATGCAAGCTTTGGTGTTGGAGTGAATTTGATATGAATTTGATAGGAATAGAGAGGGGATCTGTACAAGGGACGAAGCATGAACTAAGAATATTGCATGAACGCTTATTTCCGTGACGAGGAAGAAAGGCGGGAGAAAATTTCACAAAAGAATGACAGAATAGAATGAGGTGGATGGGAGAGGAACTGACACGGAAGCCAGCGAGAGTTTTCCGAGCATGCTTAGGTGCTACGTGCTTCTCGATCCGAGCGTGAAGGCATTGGCGCGACAAGTGGGATGCTGAGACGCGAAGAAGTAGCAGTTTTTGCCTTTTGGTTCGGCATTGCTTTTCTGTCTCTTCTTCTCCCGTCGCTCACGCTCTCTCAGCTCGGCTGTGAAATCGTTAGTACGCTCCAGCGATGCCATGGCGATCGAACAACTATAAGCAACCAGCCGCCTGGGGGTAACTAGTATACTTCTGGCTCAAAAGTCGTGCATATGCACTCGGATAGACTAGAGCGTACTTGTCGTGACTCTAGCTGCCTAGGCATCCAGTTTCCGGCTGTCTGCCTGGCGTACTTGTCGTTCCGCTACTTTGACCTTGTTTATCCGTGGGGCTTGTAAACTCACAATTCTTCGTCCTTCAGCTTTAGTTGAGTTGAGAGTGGCTCAGGGCGGTTATACTGTTTGGTTCAAAATTCGTTTGACACGGTTTGATACGGCCAGGTACGTTTGCGGTGGTTTTCAATCTACACCGCTCTAGACCATTGCGCACCAGAGTGAACTTTTGAAAAGTCCAACTGATGATTTGATTATACGCGCAACAGCACATTTAGAACGTGAAGCCCCGTCTTACGATTTCAGCGACGAATTTAGTTTGCCGTGAATTGAGACACTTTCAAACGGGTAAATACGGTTTCCCTTACAGAACTAGCATTATGCGGTGCGGAGGTACCTAGACCTTTCTAGTTTTGCGAGGTGTAAAGAAGCTTTGCAACTCGTTGGTTGAGAGTCTAACGACGCGATGAACACGATTCACTAGTATCGTTGACGCCGTACAACTCGAAGTGCCTTGCATGCATTCACTGGTATCGTTGATTGCTGCGGTATCGGCAGCTAGAGACACCGAAATGAACTCGTAACAAGGCAGAAGGAGATTTTGTGCACCGCTAGCATGTTGACGCGTGTATAGCTGCTGTAGGACGAACGCATGTCGTTGGAAATTCTTTCGACGCATTTAGATCTGATTCAGAATGGAGACTCGTATCCTTCGCTTCTCTCTGGAAGGGAGTTGCTCAGAGGCAACGCCTGCGGAACGCACCGCGGGCTCACCCGACCGTCCTTGTGCCCTGCAGGAGTTTCCCCGTTTCGCGCGGCGAGCCTCGTCGTGGCTGACTCTGACAAGCGAGGGTAGTTGGGTTTTCATGATGGTGAAACGAACACTGAGCGAACGGCGTGGAACCATGAGAAAGACTTGCAACCATATTGAATATCAGAGACTTGAGGTTCGCGAAACTCATTGTCAGCTAAAGCAATGCCAAGCGGACTCGATTTGAGCAAGCACCTGCAAACGAGTCTTCGTTTCACTTGCATGAGACCATGTATTGGTTCATGACAACTTTATTCGTAACCTTGCACGGAAAGATTGTCTCTGAGCCAATGGGCTACAGCCATCTGGATGTGGTGCTGGGAGAGGGCATGGCTGCTCCAAAACTCGCTCAGCCCTCACAGCCCTCCAAGCCCTCTACTGCTGAGAATTCTCACCAGGTGAGCGTGACGCGTGAGAATCCTCGCGCATCCTCCCCTGGTCCTCTCTCTCTCTCTCTCTCTCTCTCTCTCTCTCTCTCTCTCTCTCTCTCTCTCTCTCTCTCTCTCTCTCTCTCTCTCTCTCTATCTCTCTCTCTCTCTCTCTCTCTCTCTCTCTCTCTCTCTCTCTCTCTCTCTCTCACTCTCTCTCTCGCTCTCACGCGCTCTCTTCCGCTCTCAACTCCAGTGCTTCCCTCACCCCACACACCAGAGCCAGGACGTGGTTGATTTGCTGCCCGGCCACGTCTGGCACATCATCTTCCGCCACCTGCTGCTGCCACCGGCCAATCCTGCTCAGCAACAGCAAAAACATGACAGTTCTTTGGAGGAAGCATCATTGCGGGGAGCGCTGAGCAGCTTGTGTGACTTTGTCGCCCTCCAGCAACGAACTGATTTGGCTGATTCACACGAGATTGAAGAAGACAACGAAGACAACCCGCTTTCTGCGAGGGAGCAGCATGAGAACGATTCGCGGCGCTTCGGCTCCTCCTGGCATGTGCTGCGCTTCGCCATGGCCAGCAAGAGGCTCCTCCACCATGTCTTCTCCTTCTCCGTGAGTCACATGGTGGTTCTGCAATCCATCGTACAACCTCCTCTGGTGCAATGAATTTTATCCATGCGATTATGGCGAAAAGCTTTGCGGTTGCTCCTAAACCATCACTTTTTTGAATGCAGGAGCTGGAGCCCCTCTCCCTCAGATTTAACAATAGGAGAGCGTGGTGGAACTGATCGCTTGTTCGGTTCCTCAAACTGGGAGGACACCATTCCCTGGACCTCACTTTCAGCAGCTCGGCGGTCCTGCTCCGCTTCGACCGGCTTTTGGCATCCTCTGTGCATTCCCTCACAAGCCTGAGCCTTGGGGTGAAGGACCCTTCAGCCCGATTAGAATCCTTCCAATATCTCGAGCCTGGTAGAATCCACCACATATCTCAAACCTTCAGTCTGATCGAACCAGCATTTCTCGTGGGGTTTGGGCAGCTGCAGCGCCTTAAGCTAGGCCGTGGACTTTGGTTTCTACGCAGTGTGAAAGCGGCATGGTTTAAGGCACTTAGGAGTCTGACCATCAAGCATTTGGAAAGCATCAGCCGCGATCATGACTTTTTGTCTTCCATCTCCCTGCAGCTGCATGAGTTCTCGCTCTCCTCCTGCGGCCGTAGATGTAGCCTCGGTCTCGATTTCTTTGTTGCTCGAGTCATTACAGTCAGTTGTGAGCAGCAAGTTCTTGCCGTTAACTTCTCTCTCCCTCCCACTTTGAAGGCACTTTCTGTCACAGCAAGGAGACTGGAGGTCAACTGCACGAGCGCCAGCCCTCCTCGTCTCGACTCCCTCACTCTAATTGGCCGCAGGCAGCTTGATGTTTGTTCACTCCCACTGGCTTCCGCGAAAACAGTCTACCTCGATGGACCACACGCCCATGTATGGAAGTCTGAGCTGGATGCGCTTCCCTTGACGCAGCTACTCAGCAGCATAGCGCCAACACTGGAGACGCTTATAGTGAGGCATGGCTGGCCTCTGGAGGACGTGGATGCAGAGTGGAGCCGCCTGCGCTCTCTTGGGATTGGCGTGAGAGGTACAAGAATCGGTGGTGGTCGGGATGGTGACATGGCTACAGTAGAGGATGCTGAACGTTCGTTTGACTGGAGGGGCTTTGGTGGTGGGACAAGCACCAGTAGTGAGCACGAAGGCATACGCCCCCCCTTCATCGAAGCTCCAGTGTTGCAGTCGATTTTCTTCCCCACGCGACAGTGCCAGCCCAGGACCTTGGTTTCTCTGCGCAGGCAGTTCCCTTCTCTGGCTCTCTATTGCATTGTTGGGCGGTCGTTCCGGTGGGAGGGGGAGGGGGGGAACCGGATCAAGGAGCCCTTAGAGCAGGTCAGGCCAGATTATGGTTCTCCCAGTGAGCCTGCAGTGATGGCGTGGCCAGGTGATGCCGCACACACCATGAAGCAGGATTTTTTAAACCAGGATGATAGAATCATGCAATTCCTGCGGGGCCCCTATGAGCCGCTTAGTGTATTGAGAGAAAGGTGAAGACTAGCTGATTACATGAGTGGGTGGACTGTGGAACCAGGTTATGCAGGTGTGAGGCGCGTGTGCAGGGACGAGCAGGATTCGTGCTGTGCTGTGTGCTGATTGCAGTGGTGGCAACACTCGTCTGTGGGTTGGAGTACTCTTGTGAGCGTGGTGAAATGGGTGCAATTGGTGGGAACATGGCGATGGGTGCTTGCGGTGGGGTGGCAGCAAAGTGGGTATATGTGGTGCCCAGGTAGTGATGCGCTGTTGTTTCCGCCGCAGCCACCTCCCCTCCTTGCTGCTGGCCGGCAGGGCGCATGCTATGCTACTGCTTGAATGGTAGTGCCATAGAACAGAGCAAGTGGTGAGGTGGTGATGTGGATTTCAATCTGTTGTATGTTCTTGTAAATAAAGCCACAAATGTCGATGAGTAGGATGATTGCAAATGATGAGTTAGCTGTTTGTACGTGTACAATTATTGATTAGAACGCTTCAGTGCATATTTTAAATTGCATTGTACCATATGGTGAATGAAGTTACATGTACTTCCATACATACCGTACATCCCATTTGGATGCGTGTCATTAGCTATTTGCCGTATTGGCTGGTGATTGTACGACGAGCTGGTTTTGCCGTGAACCGCGACACCTTCAAAAGGGTAAACGAGGGTTTATGTGTGTAGAGATACTACGGTAGTTGCACATAGTAGAAGGTCCGTGAAGCTTTGCAAGTCGTTGTCAGTCTCGGGTCAGGACGGAACGAACGCAATTCATGGCTGTAGTACAATCCGAAGTGTCATGGATACATTCACTGATATCGCTGATGGCTACATATCGGCAGTTAAAGCCATCGAGACCAGCCATCAAGGTGGAAGGAAGAACATGTGCAAGTCTAGCATGTCGACGCGTGGAATTGCTTCTAGCAGTGGGACTGTGGGGTGCATGACCAAAGCGTATGACAGCTTCCGCTGCCACTGAATGAATCTTAAAACTGTTTAAAACTGTCCAAGTGAGAGAGTGACTGTTGCCACTTGCCAGCAGCCTGAGAACCCACAGCCAGTTATGCGAGCCAAAGCAGCAGCATGCTGAAAGAAATTTAACTCCAAAAGGCACACCGTGGGACACCCACGGAATACCCGCGCTACGATTTTCCCCATTCCCCCGCCGCGCAGCGGCCTCATCGTCCGTGCGGACTGGGTCAGCCCGTCGCACCGCCATGTCGACAACAGGCGAATCTCGTCGTGCCACGACATGCAGTGCCCGATCTGACCAGTGAGGCTAGGGTTTGAAGGTTGTGCCAGCATGGGGCGAGCGGTGCAGTGGCAGGACCGGGTGGCTTCGAGTAATGCCAGGAAGTCTCTGCTTTGCTTACCAATAGCCTAAGGGCTCCTTGAGAAGTCGATTATAGTTATTGCGAGCGGCTGGGCCAATCATAGCTATTCTATGTTTCGCTTTCTTGTGTCCCTCTGGACTCGAACGGCAGACGAGTCGTTTAAACTTGAATGAATCGAGACCATTAGTTGTCACGGCGCCTAATATGGCTACTGGCCATGGGGATTCAGTGCTGGAGGAGAGCGTGCGTGCTCTCAAACTCACAGACCCATTTGTTGCTGGAGATTCGTACGAGGTGAGCGTGATGCCGCATCCAATCCTCTGGTTTCGCATCACCTCCATAATTCACTCTCAATTTCTCTCACATCTCCTAAATCCCTCCGCTAATTCTCTCACTTCCACTGCTTCTCCGCCCAACCAATTCACCAGGCCCAGGATCTAGACGTGGTTGATCTGCTTCCCGACCACATCTGGCACATCATCTTCCGCCACTTGCTGCAGCCAGCCAATTCCGCTCAGCTGCAGAACCAGGAGAACTCTTCGGAGGAAGTATCATCGGGGGGAGCAGACAGCAGCTCGTGTGCCTTGGTCGATCTGCTCACCGCGAGGGTGCAGCATGGCGAGAACAACAAGCTGTACGGCTCCGCCTGGCCTCTGCTCTGTGCTTCCGTGGCCAGCAAGAGGCTCCTCCATCATGTCCTCTCCTTCTCTGTGAGTGCTCCCCTGCTTCCTCATCCCATCGTACAAACTCTTGTACAATTTTAGCATGGATATTGACATGGCATAGGGATCTCTGCTGTCGCCAGCAAGAGACTCCTCCGCCATGTCCTCTCCTTCTCTGTGAGTCACCATGCACTGCTCCCCTCATTCCGCCCATCTACTCTTCCACCACCCCGTCCTCTTCTTCTCCGTGAGTCGATGCTGTGGTGCTGCCTCGTTCCTCCTGTTTCCATGTCTGCATTCATGGCGTGAGGCTAGTTTCTCTAGATGCCATGCCATGCCAAGCCACAAGCTGCACTGTTTCCATGTCTTGCTCTGTCCGTCACCATCCCTGTGTGCTGTGCGTGCAGGAGCTGCAGCCCATCATGCTCGCCTTTTGCCATCAAGTCACCCAGTAGCAGGAAACAACTTGATTTTTTTTTAGGCAACTCAAAAGTCAATTGGTCGTCACCATCCCTGTGGGCTGTGCGTGCAGGAGCTTCAGCCCATCATGCTCGCGTTTTGCCATGAAGTCCCCCAGTGGCAGAAAGCACTCGCCTGGTTCCTCAAACAAACACCACACACTGCCCTTGAGTTCCTACTTAGCACTACCGATGATCTACAGAGCCTTGCCCAACTCATGGCCCCCTCTGCGCATTCCCTCACGTGCCTCCATCTAGCTCGCAAAGAGGCTTCTGTCCGCAGCAATAAACATGCTCAAAATCCCGTCAAGCTGGCCGTTCTCAGGGATGCGTTTCCGCAGCTGCAGCGTCTCAAGCTAGGGCATGGCAACTGGAGACTGCGTAACTGCTATTCTGCGTGGTTCAAGGATTTGAAGAGTCTGACCATGGATTCGATTCGCAGTGGTTGGGAGTTGTCGTTCCTGCGTGCCATTACGCCACAGCTGCACGATTTCAAGCTCATTTCCTCCAACAAGGGGTTCCATAGCATAAAACTCGACTTCCTCGCTGCTGTTGCTATTAACATCAGCTGTAAGCAGCAAAATTTGGCCCTATGCTTTTCACTCCCGGCCTCTTTGAAAGTTTTCTCTGTTACCGCAGAGTCGCTGATACTCACTTGTCATGCCAGCAGCCCTCCCTCTCTCGACTATCTCACTTTGGTCTTCCGCAAGCATCTTGCGGTTTCTTCGCTCCCTTTCGCGTCTGCCAAAACTTTATGCTTGAACGGACCCACCAGCCGAGAGGAGCCTGGGGCACACAGTGACCGTTCTGGTCTGGCCACGTCGTCGCGCCATCCCCTCCCTTCCACATTTGCAACGTCTCCAACACAGTGCTCGGCATTACGCAGTTCCTCAGCAGCATAGCGCCAACAGTGGAGACGCTTATAGTGAGTCATGGATGGCGTCTTGAGGACGTGCATGTGGAATGGAATCGCCTGCGCTGCCTTCGGATCGGTGTGAACGGTAGGGATGTTGATGGGGTTAGTTACATTGCTACAGTGGAGGATGTTGATGATCGTTATCAAAGGAGACGGACTGATGGAGATGGAGGAGAGAACAGTAGTGGCAGCAACAGCAGCAGCAGCAGCAGCAGCAGCAGGGAGCCCAAAGCACCATGGCCTCCTGTTATCAGTGCTCCTAATCTGCATTCCATTTTCATGGCGACTCGCCGCTGCCACCCTGAGATCCTGGCGACGTTGCCAAGAGAGTATCCTTCCCTGGACTGCTACTGCATTGTGGGAGGCTTGTACCACTGGCAGTGGGAGTGGGGGAGGTGGTGTCACAGGATCGAATTTCCACTCGAGAATGTTGCACTAAAGGTGAGTACAAGGCGTATTTATACTCAGAAATACATAGAATCAACAGATAATCCGAACCTTCGGGAACGCGCTCTTCTAGAATAGATAATCACAAGTGCGCATAAGCACGCAAGCCCATTGGCACTTCGGATTATGGCGAGATTACGCCTTGTACACCACTGTCGGTGCTGTCGGTGCCGTATAATGTAAATGTCGGTGCCGAAAATACCAAATAAGTGAAATAATCGGAAAGCTCTAGAAAATAGAATAGTAGTCCGATTGAGGTGAAATAAAGTGCAAATGAAAGAGGAAAATAAGGAGAATAAGATGGAGTAAAAATATGGAAATGAGAAATATGTCGAACGTCGGCGTACTCTCACACTTCCCCCCCTCAAAGCTGGGTGGTAGATGTAACACCCTGCTTGACAAGATAGTCGCGGAGAGAACGTCGGGCGTTACTCATGTCTTCTTCAGAGACCCAGCTGTCCTCAGAAGGATCATAGCCTTTCCAGCATGCGAGAAACTACAGGGCGCCATGCCGACGACGACGATGTGCAAGCACAGATTCAACCTCGTACTCAAGTTCATCATTCACGAGGACTGGAGGCGGCGGCGGAGGTTGGCGTCCCGTGTACAGCTTATTTGGATCTTGATAGGGTTTAAGAAGCTGCACGTGGAAGGCGTTATGAATCTTCCAAGAAGCTGGTAGGCGCAAGCGGAATGTGACTGGAGTGACCTGCTCTTCTACGAGGAAAGGTCCGCAGAAGCGAGGTCGTAACTTGGATGGAAGGTGACCGAGGTTGAGGTTGCATGTGTCGAGAAGCACATGGTCACCAACCGCAATGGTATGATCACGTCGATGGCGATCGGCCAAGCGTTTCTGTGAAGACTGTATGTCCTGTAGACGCTTGTGTGTCCGATCCCAAAGCTGCTGCATTGTGGTAACGAAGTCGTGCGCGGGTTGGACAGTTGCAGGTACTGTCGGCTGTTGTGGAGTTAGTGGATGTCGTCCGTAACAGAGGAAAAATGGGGTCTCTCCTGTTGCGGCATGCTTCGCATTATTGTAGGCAAACTCCAACACCGGCAAGTGCAAGTCCCACTTGTTAATGTCGTCCTTGCACGCTGCGCGCAAGAGTTGTTCCACAATTTGGTTCAAGCGCTCTGTCTGCCCATCGGTCTGGGGATGATATGTAGATGACATTGCTAGGCGTGTCCCCATGAGCGACATGAACTCTTTCCAGAACTTGCTAGTAAACTTGGGGTCCCTGTCGGATATGAGGGTTGTTGGGATCCCGTGTTGTGAGATGATGTGTTTGAGGAATAGCTGTGCCGTTTCCTCCGTGCGTGCGGTTGTATGTGTCGGAATGAAGTGTCCCATCTTTGAGAATTTGTCGATGACGACCAGGATGGCGTCATGCCCCGCGTTGGTAGGTGGTAAACCGGTGATGAAACCCAAGCTGACCACTTGTCAAGGCTGTTCCGGGACGGGTAAAGGCTGAAGAAGTCCTGCTTTCTTCTGCTTACTGCTTTTCATCCGCTGGCACGTGTCGCACGAAGTGACAAAATTTTGCACGTCGTTTGCCATGTGAGGCCAGTAGTAGACTTTCACAATCCCGGCAAGAGTCTTGTTACTCCCGAAGTGTCCACCGTAGAGCACGTCATGGAATTCTTCGAGAAGCAACTGCCGAAGAGGCGGGTAGTTGGGTACCCATATCTTTGTTGATCCTTTGCGTAGTGCGACGTCGTGGTCCCATTGCAACAATTTCTTTTTCTCTGCTAAGGGAATCTCGGGGTCGATGGTATACCCGTGCGTGAAGAGTCCCTTGAGTAGCGGATTCATCCCCTCAATCTGTATGGCGGCAACGTGTCCAGGTCGGCTTAGTGCGTCTGCCTTATTCTTGTGTCCCGGCTTGTACACGATGTGGTAGTCGAAGTGCGTCTCGAGGAAGTCAATCCACCTGACTTGTCTTCTGGAGAGGGTCGGCTACGTCTTTAGGTACTTCAGGCTGCAATGGTCAGTGTAGACCGTGGTCTTTCTCCCTTCGAGGTAGCATCGCCATGTCTTGAATGCGGTGATGATCGCTAAGGCCTCTTTGTCGTGAATCGGGTAGTTGAGTTCTGCCCCGTGCAATTTCTTGCTGAGGTAAGCGATTGGTTGTAGTCCTTTCCCTTGGTCTTGCATCAAGACTGCTCCAATTGCTTGGTCGCTAGCGTCAGCTTCGATAACATACTCTTTTTCTGGATCTGGCAGGATCAGGACGGGTGCGGACGTGAGTGCGGTCTTCAACTGCTCCATGGCTTGCTGGTGCACATCCTCCCACTTGAACGGTGTATTCTTCTTCAGTAGATTGGTGAGAGGTGTTGCAATCTTCGCATACTGTGGCACGAACCGATTATAGTAGTTCGCAAAGCCAAGGAATTGCTGAAGTTCCTTCACGTTCTCCGGTGTCTTCTACGTACATACGGCTTCGATCTTTTTTGGGTCGACATGGATTCCTTGAGCGCTCACCATGTGTCCAAGGAACTGAACTTTCTTCAAGGCAAACTCGCTCTTGGATAGCTTGACGTAGAACTTCTCCCGTCGAAGTATCTCGAAGACGCGTCGTAGGTGTTCGATGTGCTGCTTCATGTCCCTCGAGTAGATCAGGATGTCGTCCAGGTACACCACCACGCATTCGTCGAGTAGAGGCCTAAGAATATGGTTCATTTCGGCCTGGAATGTAGCGGGTGCGTTGGTGAGTCCGAACGGCATGACGAGATACTCGTAGGATCCGTATCGTGTCCGAAACGCTGTCTTATGGATGGAGTTATCCACCATCCGGATCTGCCAATATCCCGATCTCAGATCGAGTTTTGAGAATACTGTGGCTCCACGAAGCTGGTCAAGTAGATTGTCGATCCGTGGAATCGGATACTTGTTCTTGATCGTCTGCTTGTTGAGGGCTCGGTAGTCGATGCACATGCGTAAGCTTCCGTCAGGTTTTGGTGTGAAAAGCACTGGTGCACCGTATGGTGATGTTGATGGTCGAATGAGTCCTTTGTCCAGAAGGTACTCGATCTGCTTCTTCATGTCGGCCAACTCGGTAGGGCTGAGTCGATATGGTGCTCGGAAGGTCGGTTTTGAACCAGGTTCTTCGATGATCTCGTGCTGGTGGGTTCGGTATGGCGGCAACTGGTCTGGAAGGTCGTCAGGAAGAACGTCTTCGAACTCTTCTAGAAGTTTCTGGATTGCTGGTGGAAGCTCGAGCGTTTTTCTCTCTCCTTCGTCCTCGTTGGTAACCAGTGCAACAAACCCTGCCATGGTTCGCTTCACGTCCTTCTCGAAGCGTGCGAGAGTCTCCTCCGGAATATCTCCCGTGTTGCTCCAATTTGGAAGAGGAACTCTTCTGTCTTGATTGTAAATACTCGCCGTGCGGGTGACCCAGTTGATCTCGGGGTTGAACTTCTTCAGAAAATCTCTCCCAAGAATCAAGTCTAGCCCTTTGATGTTGGTGACGGGTAGGGTCGGTTTCCAGCGAAGAGGACCCATCTGCAGGTGTAACGCTGCTTCGCCGTAGACTTGTAATTTGCTTCCGTCAACCATCGTAGCTGTGAAGTTTGAAGGCGTGTACTTCTCATTGATGCGTTCGAGGGTTGCTTTGTCGCATACTGAATGGGATGCTCCGCTGTCCACGAGTGCTTGGAGGCGTCGTCCATTGCAGATCACCTCGAGCAAAAGTGGTTGGCGTTGCTCGTTGTACCTGTTGATCGTCTCGTTGATTTGATCATAGGGCATTTCCCATAGCTCTGTGTTTTCTCCTGGGGTGGCAGATGGCCGGTCCTGCCGTTCCCTATTGCCATGATTTTTTGTTGTCGTCGACGATATGGTTCTCGAGCTCGTAGTAGAATTCATAGATGGGGTAGATATCGTAGATGTTTCAGATGTTGCAGATGCATCTGTAGAGGAGGTTTGAGGTCGTCGCAGCTTCATGTTGACCTCCAGCTCCCTCTTGAGCTGCTTCAGCGCCACCGACTTCTTCCGTGGGGACCGGTTGGTCGACGTGGGCTGGTTTTTCAGAGAGAGGACGATGTCATCGTTGGAAGGTCGATCTTCCACGCTCCGTTGTTGGTTCCCCATGCGCAGCTGCTGTAGTTGTTGTACCGGTACATTCTTTTTCTTCTGGAGCCTCTCTCGTGATTTCACAAAGGCTGTAGACCCAAGGGAATTTTTTCCAATTAAAGCATCCTTGTATGATATTTTGAAGGGGTGCTTACTTTTTACAGGGCCTTTTTGGAGTTGTCCGGGTCCAGCAGGGTCTTGTGTCGCGGAGATTTTATTTCCCTCGGCGATTTTCCCTGGTAGAGTCCGTTAGTGGTTTGAAAATTTCACTCCACGATCCTCCAACATTCGCATTAAATCTGCTCCACTGCTGCGGTCCCTAAGCGCTGAACGTGCAGTTTTCATTTCGTCACAATCGATGAGTCGATGTCCGGGCTTGCCGCAGAAAGAACACTTAGATTTGTTATTCTTTGGTCTTGCCTTCGCGTCGATTCGATCGAGTTCCATCGGGTCGGCGTACGTGGGGTTAGCCAAGCGTCCTCCATGTCGTCTAGCTCGTCCATGAAGTCGTCGTGTTCCGATCGTGGTTACGTCGAAACGTTCCGCTGCCGAAACGACGTCGTTGTAGCTGCTCCAATTTGCGGCCGCAACATGTTGTCGTGTTTCTTTTTTCAGCCCCGCGATAAATGCTCTAATTTTTTCGCCTTCCGTGACGTCGGAGATGCGGTTGAACAACTCCTCCATTTGTTGCGTGTAGTTCGCGACGCTCCCGATTTGTCGATGACGATGTATTTTGTCGCGGGCGATAAACGCTGCATTAATCGGCTCAAAACGTTCTAGTAATCGTTCTCGGAACTGCTGCCACGTCGCTTCACCTTGGTTTAATAAACCGCTTCTGCTTATCCATTCAGTTGCTGGTCCGCGCAGTAGTGTTGCTGCAAATTTAATTCTGTTTCTGTCGAGTGCTGGTGCTGTCCATCCAATGGCGGCGAAATAAATTTCGATCGCCAAAAGCCAGCGCCTAGCGTCGATTTCCCCATCAAAGGTGTTGGGGGCTCGAATTTCTTGGGCCTTGGGAAAATTTCGCGACTGCTGCGAAGTCACGATCGATTCTGCTTCCGTCGCAATTTTCGCCATGACGCGCGCTTTCACCCGAAGTCGTTCGATCCGTCGCGCGTCGGTCTCGCTACTTCTTGTCAGAGGTCCACTGGTGATCCCCGATTGATCCTAGGGAAGGGTTACAGGCTCGTTGTCCTGGGGGGTTATGGGCGCACTGACCCGCTACTTAACAAGCCCTTCTATCCCAGTGGTCTAGTGGTTGGGATTCTGACATGGTATCAGAGCGAAGGTCTCGGGTTCGAATCCCAGTGTGTGCACTTCGGGCATCCCAGTGCGGGGGGGTGTCAGAGGTCCACTGGTGATCCCCGATTGATCCTAGGGAAGGGTTACAGGCTCGTTGTCCTGGGGGGTTATGGGCGCACTGACCCGCTACTTAACAAGCCCTTTTATCCCAGTGGTCTAGTGGTTGGGATTCTGACACTTCTGCACCGCTTGATATAGGTCCCGACAATTCGCAATTGTCGTCCCTGTATCGCAAACGTTTTCGCCAGCAATCGAACTCACGATCCTGTTCAAAAAGCGCGCGAGGGGGGTTATTCAAAAAACGCGGAATCTGGTGCTTACCAGCGTCGGCGCCGAATTCGTCGCCCCCGGCGGTTTTTCGAAGCAGGAATTGCTTGAGCGCGCTGCTTAGCTGAAACTCCGCGAGTGAAAACGGCTCTGATACCAAGTGTCACAGGATCGAATTTCCACTCGAGAATGTTGCACTAAAGGTGAGTACAAGGCATATTTATACTCAGAAATACATAGAATCAACAGATAATCCGAACCTTCGGGAACGCGCTCTTCTAGAATAGATAATCACAAGTGCGCATAAGCACGCAAGCCCATTGGCACTTCGGATTATGGCGAGATTACGCCTTGTACACCACTGTCGGTGCTGTCGGTGCCGTATAATGTAAATGTCGGTGCCGAAAATACCAAATAAGTGAAATAATCGGAAAGCTCTAGAAAATAGAATAGTAGTCCGATTGAGGTGAAATAAAGCGCAAATGAAAGAGGAAAATAAGGAGAATAAGATGGAGTAAAAATATGGAAATGAGAAATATGTCGAACGTCGGCGTACTCTCACAGGCCGAGTGATGTGGCCCTTGCACTTGTGAGGTCTGATGAATGCGATGTTGGCATCATGAACGCGCTGCAATGTCTCTGACCTGGTATGAAGCACTGCTTTTTACATTCTTACACCCATAGAGGGAAGAATGGTGGTGGAATTGGGAAGAAGGGGGAAAGAAGCATATGAATGGAGTGAAGGAGGCGGGAGCCAGGAGGCAGGAGGCAGGGGGGTGTGTCATTCCGGGTTCTTGCTTTATGGAACTCAAGACAAGGCAGTGTGTTAAACAAGCCAAAAAATCTATAGCTTCCCTACAGGCTACTGATGTGAGCTGCCCGGTAGGAAAGGGTGCTTGCTGGCCGGATTCAGTGAGTTTTGGCGAAAGCTGAAGCATTTTCGGCTATATATTAACCAGGGCCTCAGAATTCAGAAAAAAAAGGCTGATTAGGGGTAAAACGGTAAGGTTTTCAGTGCTAGGGATTTAGTGGGGCTGATTTGTCAGCTTTTTTTGTATTGAATGGGCTGATTTTTCAGACTTTTTTTCTTAGTATGGGCTGATATTTCAGAGTTTTTTTAGAGGTGTAAACTGGCAGATCCGCGTTGTAACGGGGATGTAGGCTGAAATCCCACTAGTGGAGATTCGTGTAGTGACGAAACCCTCCGACGTATCGGATATTTTACCAAAACTTGCCTGACCAATCAAATGGCACGAATGTACAATCTAGTTTTTGGTTTCTGGATGCAAGTGTTTCTACTTGACTCGTCACTGCAGATTCGCCCTGACTCAGCAAATTCGCCCTGAGACAGCAAATTTGCCCCAACAGAGAAGATAATCGCCCCGTCACAGCACAACAAATTTGCCCAATCACAAGAAATTCGCTCTGACATAGCATGTTTTAAAGGAAATTCGCCCAATCACAGGAGATTCGCTCGGATTCACCATGCCGCGCGCACTGTTGTTGTTAGAATCGTAGGCACAAATTCGATGTCGACTATCGAGAGGGTTGGTACAAAGAAGAAACCTAAGGGGTTGTACCCCACAGTGTGTACCCCACTAAGCCTACCCAAACTATAACATATATATACATATGTTTGACACACCCCCATAGGCAGAGTGGGGGGAGAACAGAGGGTCACAAGACCAGTCAGGAAGTGCAAAGCAAGCTCAGGGTGGATCACAACGTCACCACGCAGTCTGAGCACAAGCAAGAAGGCCACAAGGCCAGTTCACATGCAGAGATATATATGTAACAACAACAGTACAGTGATATCTACCTACAAGAACAAGCATGCAGGAATACATATAAATCATGGTACAAACATAGCCTACAGCAAGTGAGGAAGCGTGGGCACAAGGCCTAACAAAGTGCAGAAATACTGATGATCACCAGGCGGAAGTGCCTTGGTGAATATATCAGCAGTGTTGGCCCGAGTGGCCACGTAGGTAAGACGAAGCTGGCCACGCTGCTGCAGCTCTCGAGCAAGAAAGTAACGGAGAGCGATGTGCTTTGTTACGTGCTCCAGTCTGTGCTCCTGACACAAGGCAATGGCGGCCTTGTTGTCGACGTACAGAACTGGAGGAGAACGAGGCCGCTCTCCCAAGTCGGTCAGCAGGTAGGTGAGCCAGCGCAGCTCCTGTGCAGCCATGGCTGTGGCGTAGATCTCTGCCTCACAGCTGGAGCCGAGAACTGAAGACGAACGTGTAGAACGCCAGGAAACTGAACCAGAACCAAGGCTGAAGGTGTAACCATGTGACGACCGCTGCGTAGCCTGGTCGTCAACCCAAGAGGCGTCTGAGTGACCTGTGAGGACAACGTCACCCCGTCCTCCAAGCACGAGCCCCATGCCCGATGTACTGCACAAGTAGCGCAGTACCCTCTTCGCAGCATCCATGTGCACCTTTCGGTGCCGACCAGGAGCCACGTAGCGAGCCAGAAGGCCAAGAGGGTACGCAAGGTCAGGACGAGTGCAAGTCATCAGGTACATGAGGCAGCCCACTAACTCTGGGTAAGGACCACTCGGCTCTACGGACTCGTCCAAAGGTGGAGCTGAGAGCGAGTGACCTGTAGCCAGAGGAGTGGCCTGTGCTGAGGACCAGGTGAAACCGAAGCGCTGAAGGACCTGCTGCACCATGTGTGACTGAGTCAGTGTGATGGTGATCTGCAAGCTAAGGTAGCTGCGCAGTTCACCCAGGTCTGTGCACGTGTGTCTCTTCTGCAGCTCCGACTTCACCAGGGCGAGAGCCTCAGTGTCAGCAGTGGCAAAGACCAAGTCGTCGACGTACACGAGAACGTAGAACGGCGGCAGCGAAGTGTCGGTGCGCAAAAACAGCGACGGGTCAGCAGTCGACGGAGCAAACCCAAGAGCCGCAAGTGTCGTCCTCAGTGTGTCGTGCCACTCACGTGGCGCCTGGCGGAGACCGTAGACCGGCCGCCGGAGGCTCCACTGGGTACCAGGAGGGAACGACCCAGTGAAGCCAGGAGGGCGGCGCAGCCATATCTCCTCGTGCAGGCTGCCCTGTAAGAAGGCTGTGCTGAAGTCAAGAGAGTGAAGCTCGTAGTCACGCTGAGCGGCAACGTGCAGCAGCACCCGAAGAGTGGTCATCTTCGGGGTGGGGGAGAAGGCCTGGAAGAAGTCAACTCCCTCTCGCTGACTGAAGCCTCGAGCCACGTAACGAGCCTTGAAGACAGGCGGAGAACCTGGCGGCCGCTTCACCCTGAAAATCCACATGCCACTGACAATGTTCGCCCCAGGAGGGGGAACCTCGTCGACGTAGGTGCCTGTGGACTTCCAGGATGCCATCTCTGCATCCATGGCTGTCTGCCACTGAGAGGAGTACTCACCCGCGATCGCCTCAGCGTAAGAGCGCGGGGTAGGGATGTCTGGTGCATCCGGGTCTCCCTCAGGGGCAAGCAGCATGGATACGAGATGAGGCGCAGCGGCTGCAAGACACTCAAGGTCCTCCTGCCTGTCCTCAAGGACGTCCGTGCCAAGAGCACACTCACCCCCGACGGACGGAGGACAGACAGACGCAGACTCAGCAACAAGACTGGCGGCGTAGTCTAGACGACAGTGAGCAGCAAAGGCAACAAGCTCAGTGACTAAGGCAGACGCAGCAGCAGACTCAAACGACGGGTCAGTGACAACAGTGGCAAGCAGACGCGTGATAGTAGAGTGCTCAGCACGAAATTGGTCAGACGAAGGGTCAGCAACGACAGGCAGAGAGGACGCAGGGGGAGGCGGCAGAGGAACACGCGGTGAAGGAGAGGAAGGACGACGAACTACAAGGGGAGGGCCGGAGACAGCCGGCTGGCTTTGACGAGGAACACGACGACCGGAACTGACAGGGGAGACAGGACGCGACACAGGCTCACGACGCTCTGCAAGGCTACCAGGCTGCTCTGTGTATGGAGAAGGAGCAGGCAGCGGGGAGCCAGGCTGTAACGGAAGACCAGTAGACGAGGGAAGACTGAGAACCTCGCGAAGTGCAGAGTCAGGTGGTGGCTGAGACGACGGAGATGGCGGAGCAAAGAACAGGCGCGGCTGAGCAGTGCCACCAGCACGAGCAGCACCAGCCCCAACAGCAGCTCCAGCACCTCCAGCAGCTCCAGCACCCCCAGCAGCTCCAGCACCTCCAGCAGCTCCAGCACCTCCAGTAGCTCCAGCACCTCCAGCACCTCCAGCAGCTCCAGTACCCTCAGCAGCTCCAGCACCGCCACTAGCTCCAGTACCTCCAGCAGCACCACCACCAGCCCCAGCAGCTCCAGTACTCCTAGTACGAGCACCTCCGGGACCAGCGACACCAGCAGAAGAACCTCCAGCAGGAGAGCCCTGAGGTGCACAAGTGGGACGCAGACGGCGACCGTACCAGTCGTGCAGCTGCTGGGAGGTGAGGGGCACACGCGGACAAAGACGGCTACTCCAAGGAGACCGCGTAACAGCAGTCTCAGAACCCTCAGGCAACTCACCCCCAGACTCAGCACCCCCAGGCTCCGCACATACAGGCTCAACACCCCCAGACGCAGCACCTTCAGACGCAGTACCCCGAGACGCAGCACCTCCAGGCTCCACACGCTCAGCACCCCAAGACTCAGCACCCCCATGCTCCGCACCCCCAGGGACAGCACCACTCGCAGCAGGACCGGAGTCACCAGTGACCTCAACAGGTGCAGGCGCAGGGGGGTCTACCTGAGAGACACCTGAAGGAGCAGGACCTGGCGCGGGGAGGGGGTCTACCTGGGGAGGACCTGGGGCAAGAAAGAGCGGCGGGGGGGGGCGAGGAGCAGTGCGGTAGGGGAAGAGGCGGTAAAAGGGGACGGACTCGTCAAAGGTGACGTCCTGAGACGCAAAGACACGGCGCAAGGCAGGGTCGTAAAACTGTCAGCCAGGCGCGTCAGGGACAAAGCCAAGGAAGACGCAAGGAATGGCGCGAGGGGAGAGCTTGTCCGCGGTGGTATCGCGGACAAAGGCACGAGCACCCCAGACCCGAAAACGCGACGCGTCGCCAACCTTCCCCGTCCACAGCAGTGTGGGCGAGGTCTCCGGCAAGGAGACACGGGGCCAAAGGTTGAGCTGATGCGCGGCGTACCGGACCGCAAACGGCCACAGAAAATGGGGGGCAGCCGCATGGATCATGGAGGTACGAGCGACCTCCATGACTAAGCCAATGCGGCGCTCAGCAACCCCATTCTGCTGCGGAGAGGCCGGAAGCGTGAAAGTCTGGCGGATGCCGTGCTCCGCACAGAAGGATGCCAAGAGGTCTGAGGAGAACTCACCACCTCTGTCAGAGTGCAGACGCAGGACAGGAAAGTCCGACTGGAACCGCTCGCAGAGCTGGAGACGAGTAGCGCGGATCCAGGGGATCAAAACATCAGGGACATCCCCCTTGCGCTGCAAGGGGAAGACCGTGGTGTAGCGCGTGTAGTCGTCGACAACCAGCAGGAAGTACCGCTCGTGGCCCTGTCCACGGACGCGGGCTGGGCCCCACACGTCCAGGTGGAGAGTCTGCAGTGGAGCCTTTGTGGGAGGGAACGAGGAGGAGTGAGGAGCGGCGCGCTGCCGCCCCTCGACGCAGGGAATGCAGGGCGGCGCAGGCGAGGGAGGGAGGGGAGGCAGAGACCTGGGAAGCCCAGAAACCAGGAGGCGGGAGTGCATGCTGCGTAGGCGAGGCAGGGAGGGGTGACCAAGGCGGTGGTGCCACAGGAGAGTGTCGTGCGACAACCGGCGACACTCACACTGTGTAGCTACCTGAGCAGACGCGTGCAACAGGGGAGACAAAGGGGCGGAGCGTGACGCAGTGGTGAGGGTGTACAGACTGGACCCTGGCGCACGGGTGAACATGGCCAGGTGGCGACCAGTCTGGGAGCACGTGCAAATCGCCACACGCTGCCGGCCAGGGGTGAAGGTGTCAACCCCCGCATCCTGGAGGACAGCGTTACTCACCAAGTTCGTAGAGAACGAGGGGAGGTGGAGACCAGACAGCTCACCAGACGGGACCGCCGGACACGGAAGCACAGTGGAAGACCGTGCAAGCACTGGGCCCCCAGAGGGATCAGCCAGTGAGACAGGAACAGGTGCAGGGAGGGGAGTGACTGTGGTACTGTCGCGAAAGAAACAGCGGGAAGCACCAGAGTCAAGTATAAAGGTGTGCAAAAGCCTGTGCAGGCGCAGTACCAAGGGGAGCAGACTCACAAGCACCTAGTGCTGCAGGGGCTATTCCAGGGGCTATACCAGGATCCGGCGGCACACACAAGTAGCAGTCACCCTCAGCACTAACAGACAAGGCATACATAGCAGCAAGAATTGCCTCATAGTCAAGATCAAAGATAGGTACATCACGCCTAAGCAAGTTTGCCCAGTTGGGGAACTCATGAGCATCAGGAAACTTGGTGCGCCAGGCGTCGCTAAGCCGAGCGAAGCAGCGCTGCTCAGTGTGAAAACCTGTGCACTGGCGACCAGCGCGGGGACCTGTGCGGATGATACAGGGGCAGCGACCAGGACCCCTAGAAGCCCCACGCCCGGCATACCAGTCAAGAAGCTGCTGGGAAGTGGGGGTCTGGCGCTGACGCTGATACTGCTGCTGGGGCTGCTGCTGGCCCTGACCACCAATGCCACTACCGCTCCCTCCTCCCCCACCGCCGCTGCTGCCCCCTCCACCGCTCCCAGTGCCTCCGCCGCCCCCACCACCACCTCCACCGCCTCCACCCCCACGACCACCCCCACCACCTCCACCTCCCCCGCCGCCTGCACCACCGCCACCTCCACCGCCACCCCCACCGCCCCTGCCACCCCTGCCGCCCCTGCCGCTGCGACGCTTCCCACTAGGAGCGGAAGCAGCTCCGACCCCCTCAGCACCAAGGTAGTCGTGAGCAGCAGCTGCGGAGGCGTAGGATGGGGTGAGAGGGGAGGGGGAGCACCCCTCAAAGAGGGGAGAGCGAGGAGTGCCACGAGCAGCACCTACAGCGAGGATGTTCTTCTCTGCTGCGAGGAGGTGCTTCTCTAAGTCGTCGACAGTGAGAGTGGTGGGGTCTAGCGCTAGGAAGTGGTCCCTGACAGAGCTAAGAGTGTCAGGGAGGCGGGTGAGGAGGAAATAGAGAGTGAAGTACATCGGGGGGGGTTTGCGGCGCAGAACTCGGCTGAAAGAGCGACACGAAAGCGAGAGTCAGTAGCGCGCAGGTGAGAAACTAGGTCCTCAGCAGTGGTGAACGAGGAAAGATCGGGGAACAGGTACGGTAGCATGAGTCGACCTATGGCTGCAGTGGCCGGGGAGGAGTAGCGCGCAACTACAGCGTCGTAGAGTGTCTTAGCAGTTCTGTGCTGGCTGAAATGCGCTCGCTCAGTAATCGGCAGGTGGTTCCTAATAGCTAGGCGTGCAGCAGCATCACGAGTCTGCCACTGGGAGCGTTCTAGAGCAGGAGCATCAGCAGCAGGAGTAACGGCAGTGCCAGAGACGTAATCAAACAGGGAAACGCCCTCTTTGGCATCAGTCAGAAGGAACAGCTGGAGATCGTCTAACCACACAGTGAACTCGATGGGACGACCGTCAGGCTCGAACGCTAGAACGTTGGGCGTCGCCATATTGGCTTAAGGCAGGAGGCAGCAGGCACTAGGTAGGAGGCAGGAGGCAGGCAGGCGGCAGCAGGCAGCAAGCAGGCAGGCGGCAGCAGGCAGCAAGTAGCAGGCAGGCAGCAGGCAGTAAATAGCAGGCAGGCAGCAGGCAGGCAGCAGGCAGGCGGCAGGCAGGCGGCAGCAGGCAGGCAGCAGGCAGGCAGCAGGCAGGCGGCAGCAGGCAGCAAGCAGGCAGGCAGGCAGGCGGCAGGCAGGCGGCAGCAGGCAGCAAGTAGCAGGCAGGCAGCAGGCAGCAAGTAGCAGGCAGGCAGCAGGCAGGCAGCAGGCAGGCGGCAGGCAGGCGCCAGCAGGCAGCAAGCAGCAGGCAGGCAGCAGGCAGGCAGCAGGCAGGCTGCAGGCAGGCGGCAGCAGGCAGCAAGCAGGCAGGCAGGCAGGCGGCAGGCAGGCGGCAGCAGGCAACAAGCAGGCAGGCGGGAGCAGGTAGCAAGCAGCAGGCAGGCAGCAGGCAGCAAGTAGCAGGCAGGCAGCAGGCAGTGAGTAGCAGGCAGGCAGCAGGCAGGCAGCAGGCAGGCGGCAGGCAGGCGGCAGCAGGCAGCAAGCAGCAGGCAGGCAGCAGGCAGGCAGCAGGCAGGCTGCAGGCAGGCGGCAGCAGGCAGCAAGCAGGCAGGCGGCAGGCAGGCGGCAGCAGGCAGCAAGCAGGCAGGCGGCAGCAGGCAGCAAGCAGCAGGCAGGCAGCAGGCAGGCAGCAGGCAGGCGGCAGCAGGCAGCAAGCAGGAGCGGCCTGAGGGCTGCGTGAGGCTGCTGGCTGCGTGTGGCGGCTTGCTGCACGAGGCTGCAGGCTGCGCGTGGCTGCGGGCAGCGCGCGCGACCGCAGGCTGCGTGCGGCGACGGAATGCGCGGGCTGCGGGCTGCTTGCAGCTGCGGGCTGCGCGTGGCGATAGGCAGCGTGCGCGGCTGCAGGCTGCGTGCGGCTGCGGGCTGCTCTGGGCGACGGGCCGCACGTGCGCGGCTGCGGGCTGGTCGCTAAGCTGCGGGCTGCGCTGGGCGACGGGCCGCGCTGGCGTGGCCTAACCAGGTTGCGCGCGGGCGGCTTAAGGGGCGCACAGGTGGGGCCGAAACGGGCTGCGCGGGCTGCTGAAGCGGCGCACGTGGGAAAAAAAAAAAGGACCGCCCGAGGCGCGCGCGGGCAGCCGAGGCGCGCGTAGGCACTAGACAAGGCAGGCAAGCGTGGTGGGCCCTAATCCTAGGTCCTAAGGACCTATGCTCTATACCATGTTAGAATCGTAGGCAAAAAGTCGATGTCGACTATCGAGAGGGTTGGTACAAAGAAGAAACCTAAGGGGTTGTACCCCACAGTGTGTACCCCACTAAGCCTACCCAAACTATAACATATACATACATATGTTTGACAGTTGTCGCCGACAGAAGGTATCTTCGTGTATGAAGTTGTAGGCACGTCACGTGCACTGTTGGAAGCACGTCGTATGCCCTTTTCTCAATGCCACACTTTGAAATTGAATGACTGTGTTGCGCTATAGGAAAGCTTGAAGTTATGTTCAGCCTTTCTTTTTAAGCAAGGCTGAATGATCAGCCATTTAACTAAACTAAACACTGAAATTTCAGCTTTTTTTTTCAAGGCTACCCTGATTGATCAGCCTTCAGCTCACTCCTAAGGCTGACGATTCAGCCTAGGCCAAAACGAATCTGAGGCCCTGATATTAACCCTGTAGAGAGTGCAGTCATGGTTATCGACTACCCATATACCGTACGGGGTATCTCCGTAATGAAGTGCATGGCTCTGTGGTGGGGGGAAGCGATTTCTGTTGTTCAAGTTGCGCACCCATACTCGCCATGACATGAGATGATGCTCCAATGATTCGCGAAAAATAGGCGTGGAAAAAGCTATCGAGTTCGTTGCATGACTTGCTATCCTGGCGTTTGTCACGAATTGAGTAGGTTTTCCGGGAACTGAGGAAACTTCAAACGAGTATTCTGGGTCAGCAAAGGAACCTGAACTTCAGCGTGCTGTGTAAAGTTTTGCTGCTCGGCAGGTTCAAGAGCCGAGCGACGCAATGAATGCGATCCATGGCTGTTGAGCAGACCGTAGTGCCATGCATACCGATACTTCTCGCAAATTGGAAGGATCTTTGGCCCAACTAGCATGTCGAGTCGACACGTGCCAGCGGCAGGACCACGGATTGCATGACCGGGCACTTCCCGTACCCATTGACTCTCGAATCACCAAGGCGCGTGACCTGAAGGTGACTTCCAGTCAATTTTGGGTTAGGCTGGGGAGAGACGATTTTGCTGCTTGAAGCAGAAAAATGCCCAGAATCTTTGATGTTCAAATGAGACAGCTGTTCTTGCCACTGGTCAGCCATAAGATGTCATCACAACCCACCGCCAGCGAAGCAAGGCAGCAGCATGCTTATCAAAGCCAAGTCTCCCCTGCCTCGCCGTGTCACGTTGCTTGCTATGGACTCGCTCAGCCCGCCGCGCTGGTGGTCACTACACGCGGGGGTAGTCGGGTTTACGATGGTGCTAGTATGGCGAGCGACGTGTGAGCCGACCAGGAGACGAAGTGGAGCATCTGAGATATTAGGTCAGCGAACTCAGCCCACGGTCAGCGTAAGCAACGCCAGGCGGAGCACTTCCGCGAATTCTATATTCCCCTGCGTTGTGGCCCTCTGTACGAATTCTTCATGTTTGTTCGTCCCACGAGCGGGTATTAAATCCCGTTCTTGTCACCTTGTCAAATACACGGCACATATGGCTTCTAACCATGGGGACACGGTGCTGGAAGAGGGCATCCGAGCTCTCAAACTGTCTGAAGATCCGCACGAGGTGAGCGGGATACTTCACACAAAGCATCGATCCTCTAGTCTCACATCTCCTGATCCCTCTGCCCCTCCTCTCATCTCCACTGCTTCTCTCCCCACCCATCAGAGCGTGGACGTGGTTGATCTGCTGCCCGCCCTCATCTGGCACATCATCTTCTGCCTCCTGCTGCTGCCGCCAGCCAATTCTTCTCAGCTGTAGAAGCAGGGCCAATCTTGTGAAAATTTGCCGTCACCGACGGCATACAGCAATTTGTGTGACCTGGTGGATCAGCATCCTGCATGCGATTTTATTTCACTGCAAAATCGACCCGATTTTTATGACGAGTTAGAGCTGGAAGCAAGCAGCACCTCATGTGCCACGACCAGACCGCTTTCTGCCAGCGAGCAGCATGAGGAGAACAGAAGGCGCTTCGGCTCCTCATGGCCTCTACTGCGGTGTTCCATGGCCAGCAAGAGGCTCTTCGAACATCTCATCTTGTTCTCTGTGAGTGCTCCCATGCTTTCCACATACCACCCACCTACTTTTCTATCCCCTTTTATAACTCTCGGTGACTGCTCATGCCTACACGAACCTCCTTCTCCGTGAATCATGTACTGCAATGGTACAAGCTCCTTAAGCAGATTGGAATATTCATGTCATAGGAAGCTGTACGAATGAGAATTGTGGCTTGATTTTTTTTTTTGTAACTCCTGCCCTGACTTCCAAATCGTCACATCTGTGCTTGCAAGAGCTGGAGCCCATCTGCCTCGCATTCAACAGTGAGGAGCCCCAGTGGACGGAAATGCTTTCCCGCTTTCTCAAGCTGTTAGGTCACAAGTCCCTTGACCTCCTTTTTATCAGCTTGACGGACCTGCAGAGCCTTGGCTGTCTCATGGCTTCCTCTGCTCACTCCCTCACAAGCCTGGGTCTTAGGCTCACGGATTGTCTTGGGGGTAGGAGCTGCCTTGAAGGCAGGGACTGCCCTGGAGGTTTGTTCTGCCTCGGGGGAAAGGGCTTATCACATGATTCTATCCAGCGCAAGCTTATCAATGTGGCATTTCTTGGGAAGTTTTGGCAGCTGCAACGGCCGAAGCTAGGTCGTGGGAGGTGGCAACTAAGCAGCGCTAATGCAGCGTGGTTCCCAGCGCTAAGGATTCTGACCATAGATCATGTAGACTGCAACAACTACGACCATAACTTCCTGTCGTTCATCTCACCACAGCTGCATGAGTTCTCACTGTCCACCTCCAGTTGTCGCTCGTGCTTCCTCAATCTCGAGTTCAAAGCTGCTCGAGTTATCACAATCAGCTATGAATTAACGTTTCTGTCAAACTTATATCTGCTATGGTCTATTTAGGCTGTAGTGGGGTAGCTCTTAGAGGGTACAACACTTATGTGTTTCCTATTTGTACCCATCTCATTTCTAGTTCATTCATTCTTTCGTCTATCTTTCTCACATGGTATAGAGCTTGTTTCGAGAATTTTTAAAAAGGGCCCACCACTAAAATTTTTACTGCCTACTTGACGCGCGCGTCGCGCTTTCCCTTCGAGGCCCGTCGCGGCCCCTGCGCCTGCCCTCAGAGCTAGCGCCCGCCACGTAAGGCCACGTAAGGCCCCGTTATGCCCCGTAAGGCCCCGTAAGGCCCCGTTAGAGGCCCCTTAAGGCCCCGTCAGGCCCCGTTAGAGGCCCCGTAAGGCCCCGTCAGGCCCCGTTAGAGGCCCCGTACGGCCCCGTCAGGCTCCGTTAGAGGCCCCGTGAGGCCCCGTCAGGCCCCGTTAGAGGCCCCGTACGGCCCCGTCAGGCCCCGTTAGAGGCCCCGTAAGGTCCCGTCAGGCCCCTTTTGGCCCCGTTTAAGGCCCCGTAAGGCCCCTTTCGGCCCCGTTAGAGGCCTCGTAAGGCCCCGTCAGGCCCCGTTAGAGGCCCCGTACGGCCCCGTCAGGCCCCGTTAGAGGCCCCGTAAGGCCCCGTCAGGCCCCGTTTGGCCCCGTTTAAGGCCCCGTAAGGCCCCTTCCGGCCCCGTTAGAGGCCCCGTAAGGCCCCGTCAGGCCCCGTTAGAGGCCCCGTACGGCCCCGTCAGGCTCCGTTAGAGGCCCCGTGAGGCCCCGTCAGGCCCCGTTTGGCCCCGTTTAAGGCCCCGTAGGCCCCGTCAGGCCCCGTTAGAGGCCCCGTCGGCCCCGTCAGGCCCCGTTAGAGGCTCCGCACAGCCCCGTCAGGCCCCGTTAAAGGCCCCCTTCAGGCCCAGCCGGCCCTACTGCGGCTCTGTCGCAGCTCTGCCCCGGCCCTCGCCCCGACCCTGTCTCCGCCCTGCCCCAGCCCTGCTCCTGCACTGCCGCGGCCCGGCCCCGACCCCGCCCCGGCCCTGTCGCGACCTCGCCCCGGCCCTGCCCCGGCCCTACCCAGGCCCTGCCCCGGCCCTGCCCCGGCCCTGCCCCGGCCCTGCATCCTGCCCCGGCCCTGCCCCGGCCCTGCCCCGGCCCTGCCCCGGCCCTGCATCCTACCTCTGCCCTGCCCCGGCCCTGCCCCGGCTCTGCCTCGGCCCTGCCCCCTGCCCCGGCCCTGCATCCTGCCTCGGCCCTGCCCCGGCCCTGCCCCCTGCCCAGGCCCTGCCCCGGCTCTGCCTCGGCCCTGCATCCTGCCTCGGCCCTGCCCCGGCCCTGCCCCCTGCCCCGGCCCTGCCCCGGCTCTGCCCCGGCCCTGCCCCGGCCCTGCCCCCCCCTGCCCCGGCCCTGCCCCGGCTCTGCCTCGGCCCTGCCCCGGCCCTACCCCTGCCTTGTCACTGGTAAGAGCGCCGCGCTTCCGAGCCGCGCCGCCCTGCCTAGCCTGCCCTGCCGAGTTGCACTGCTGCTGCTGCTAGCCTACTGCTGCTCCTGTCATGGCTAGTCTCAATGTTCTTACCTTTGATGCTGAGGGTCGAGCTGTTGACTTTGAGGTCTGGCTAGATGATCTGCAGCTTTTCCTACAGTGCGATAGCAAGGATGGTCTCTCACTGTTCGATCTCACGTCTGGCGCCTCTACTGCCCCTACTGCTGATGCTGACAGTACTGTTCTCTCGCAGTGGCTCACGCGCGATGCTGCTGCTCGTCTTGCTGTGCGCAATCACCTGCCGTCTACTGAGCGCGCGCACTTTAGTCAGTACAAGAGTGCTAGGGCTCTGTACGACGCTGTAGTTGCACGCTACTCCTCCCCTACCACTGCTGCCCTCAGCCGCCTCATGCTGCCGTACCTTTTTCCTGACCTTGCCGCCTTTGCCACAGTTGCTGACCTAGTTGCTCACCTCCGCACTAGTGACGCTCGCTACCGCGCTGCCCTTCCCACTGAGTTTCTTTCCACGAACTCCCCCCCCATGTACATCACCCTTTACTACCTAGTCACCCGCCTCCCTGACTCTCTCTCCTCAGTCAAGAATCACTTTCTCTCCCTTTGCCCTACCGAGCTGACTGTCGACTTGCTAGAGGAGCGCATAGCTGCAGCTGAGAAGAGTATCTTAGCTGTTGGGGCTTCTCGCGGCGACCGTCGCACCCCTTTCTTTGAGGGGTGTTCCCCTGTCCCCCTTCTCCCCTCTGTTGCCTCTGCTGCTGCTGTCGACCTCGTTGGCGCTGAGGAGGTCGGCGCTGCGTCTGCCCCTAGTGGGCGACGTGTTGGTGCAACCCTACGGTTTGCACTCGGCTTGTTGTCCGTGTGCGTGAATGTGTGTGTGTATGGAATGGTATGAGGGCATGGGATAATATATATTTCATGCTTATAATTGTGTGTGAATGTTGAGTCATGATGTCGAGTGTGTGTGTCGAGTCAATAGCGAGTTATCGCTAGACGCGTGTTACGCGGTCGTTTGTGTCTCGCGCGCGGTTTCTATTTTGTCGTGCGCGGTTTCTATTTTGTCATGTGTCGAACGTTCGGCGTGTCGCAGGTGTGTGCAGCAGACCCATCAAGAACTCAAGGATGAGTTTGTGATGAAGAGCCCGAGCCTTGGTGTCAAGCCTCAAGTGATTTCGAAGCTCGCCAAAAGGGTACACCTCAAGATATTGAAGATAGTTACATTACTTTGTGTAGTGTAACATTTCACTTGGTGTAGGCCCTAGTGAAGGGTAGTTTCGAGACCCTTCGTGGTTGGGGACAGTGTGGCACTGTTCCACATCACTGTACCTCGGCTCTTGGGGTTTGTAGGAGCTGGGAGTCATTCCCAACTCGTAACTCTTCCTATCTTGTGTTCTAAGACTATAGTGGCTGCCATAGTACCGTTCGTTCAAACCGACGCTGTGTCGTCAATTCTTTATCAAATCGTGCAATCTAAATTGATCATTGTAGACGACGTGAAGACGCTCCAGATCCAATTTGAATCAAGTCATTTGCAGCTGTGAGCAGAACGCTATCAACGTTTGAAGCCGCTGTGCAGAAATCCGTCTGTGCTCTCTATCTTTCGTTTTAGGCACATTCAAGCCTATTGTGACTATAACAAGTGGTATCAGAGCCCCTTGGAGCAGTTTCGACAATGTCTGGACCTGAGGAAAGGGGTGGCAGAGGTGCTGGTGGCAGTGGAGAAGCTCAAGCTCAAGGCCAACCCCGTGATTCAGCCATGGCGCCCATGCAACCAAGTCTTGGCCCACCTAGGGATGAGCCTAGGGTGTTTGGGCTTGACAAGTTCAACGGTGACAACTTTGCTGAATGGTCCTTCAAGATGGAGAACATCTTTGACCACTATGACCTGCTGGAGGTGATGGAAGGAACGGAGAAGCGCCCCGAGAACGACCCGGAGAAGAGCCCGTGGGTGCGGAAGAGCGCACAAGGCTATCTCTTACTTGGGCAAGCGTTGGGGAGCAGTCAGATCCGTCACATCAAGCCATTCCAGCGTGAACCAGAGAAAGGACCAAAGGCATGGGCTGCTCTCAAGGGTGTACATGCTCCTGCAACAGCGGCGGTAGCGGTGGTGTTGGAACGGCAAATGGCGGCACTACGAATTGAAGAAAACGAAGCGGTTGAAGAAGGGGTGCAGAAATTCTTCGACTTGTTGACGCGGCTTGAGGGAGCTGATTTGAACTACAGTGAGCTCCAAAAGAAGACCAAGTTGCTGGCCTTACTCCCAGAGTCATGGTCCTCGCTCATCATCAACCTTAATCGCGACTTGCCCCGCCTCTCGCTTGAAGACGTGAAGCGAGCTATCCTTCAAGAGGATTTCCGCCGCCGTGAGTTGGCGAGTGCGGATGGCGCTGGGGCAGCGAGCATCGGCCGTGGATATGGTCGAGGAAGAGGCAGAGGACGAGGGGGAGGAAGGTTTGGTGGCAGCAACTTCGGCGGAGGCCGCAGGAGTGGCGGTTACGGCAGCGACGACAAGAGCTACGGACGCGGTCGCGGCCGATTCGACGGCGAGTGTCACTATTGCCACAAGAGCGGACACATGTGGCGCGACTGCTACAAACTCCCTGATGGTTGGACCCCTGCTCAAGGCCAAGAGGGTAGAGGAGCAGGAGGAGGGAGAGGACGAGGCCGTGGAGGCCGTGGCAGTCGCGGTGGCGGAGCTGCAAACATGAAGAGCGGAGACAACGACAAGGACCCGAGCGACGATCGATACCCGGGTCTATTCTACTTCGTGTCGACGCAAGTACCGGCTGGTCCAGAGAAGGATGAAGGCTTTGAGGAGCCAGCAGCTGTGGGGAAGGTGACCCTACACCCCCTGGACTATTGGGTGATTGATAGTGGCGCTACCTATAGCATGACACCTCGCCCGGACTTGCTCACCGAACTCGAGCCGTCACCGGTGAAGCATGTCACATCGGCTTTGGGGCAGCGAGCAGAGGTGAAAGGCATGGGCAAGGCCATGTTCAAGGGTGCTGATGGGAAGATGGTGGGCCTCAAGAACGTGCTTTGGGTGCCCAGCCTTGCTGCAAACCTGATTTCCGTGCGGCGGTTGGCAAAGGCCGGCATGGACACGAACTCGAAGGGAGCCAAGACCTACACCGCAAGGCTTGGCGATCGAATTCTTTGGGACCTTCATGAGGACAGGGATGTCTACAACGAGATGTGGCAGATCCCAGTGGTCCCTATGCCTAAGGAGAGGCAAGTGGCAGCAAGCATCAGCACCAAGGATGGAGCGGTCGGTAGCGACGATGGCGCGAACGGTCGCGCTAAGGAGAATGAGCTCAAGAAGAGCAAACCTGGAGGGACCAGCAAGTTCAGTGAACCTAAGGAGAGTGGTGCAGCAACCAAGGAGCAGCAAAAGGGTGAGGAGAACCCAGAGGCAGCAGCGGAGGAGGACTACGGAGAGAGTATGTGGAGCGCTATTGCGAGCGCGGCATTCTCCAATCCAACTTCGGCTACGGGGGAGTGTGATTGGCTCACCTTGCATCGGCGCATGGGGCATGTGGCCCTGCCCATCTTGCAGCAGCTAGTGAAGAATGAGATGGTTGCTGGCATACGTATGAAGGGGGAGCCCGATGAGGTGCTTGGCTGCCCGACGTGCATTCAAGCCAAGTTCACCCGGTTTCCGTTCCCTAGTTCGGAGGCAACGGCAAAGGCACCGCTTGATGAGGTGGTGATGGACGTGGTGGGCCCCCTGAAGCTTGGAGCTGCTGGAGCTGAGTATTTTCTCACCATTGTCGACGTCTACACCCGCATGACTTGGGTGTACGTGCTGGCCAAGAAGAGCGACGTGGCTGAAACGTTGAAGACGGATTGGTTCCCGATGGTGGAGCGGCAACAAGACCGTCTAGTCAAGTCAATCCGCACCGATCGAGGGGGAGAGTTCCTGAGCAAGGAGTTTGGGTTGTGGCTGAAGAAGAATGGTATTCGGCACTCCCTCACCATGCCATACTCCCCTGCAATGAACGGCATCGCCGAGCGAGCGAACCGCACAATCACGGAGGCGGCACGCGGGTTGCTCATTGAAGCCGGGCTACCCGACTATTTTTGGCCTGATGCGGTGCGGAGCGCGTGTGTGGCCAAGAACAGAGCCTTGACTCATGTGGGAGCAGACAAATGGGTGCCCTATGTGGAGTGGCTAGGAAGGAAGCCAAAGGTGGATATGCTTCGGGTGTTCGGGTGCATGTGCATGGCGCTCGTGCCTAAGCATCTTCGGCACAACAAGCTTGGTGCCAAGGCGGTGTGGGCCGTGCACTTGGGCATGGCTCAAAACAGCAAGGGATGGCTTCTTTGGGACCCATTCACCAAGAAGTTCTTGGTGAGCAGGGACTGCAAGTTCATGGAGAACTTCATGTACAAGGATTGGAAGGCGGAGAATGAGGCGAAGATAGGCGTGCGGTTTGGGGAGGTGAAGAGTTCCGGTTTGGAGCATGTGGAGCTGCCTTTGGAGCTGAGCAGCGGCAGCACAACCACAAGGCAATCCTCCCTTGTGAATGGGGGAGAGGAGGCCAATGATGCAGAGGAAGAAGAGGAGGAGGTGCAGCAAGTGAGCGAGCGTGCACCGTCACTCCCTTCCCGTACTACGAGTGCTCCACGGATTCGAGCCACACCGCAGCAACGCCAAGGCCTTCAAGTCCCTGCAGCTGAGGAGGAAGGAAGGGGGAAGAGGAGAGTTCAACCCCCTAATAGGCTGACCTATGATGCGCCGGGAAAGCAGGGCAAGACAGCCCTGGCCGGAGCGGCAATGATGGTCGGAGACGACGAGGAGAGTGACTACGAGGAGTGTGCCTTCGCGTTCTTCTCTCCGGTGGAGATGCCGGGAGAACCAGCAACTCTCAAGGAGGCTTTGGAGAGTAGTGATGCTGAGGAGTGGAAGAAGGCCATGGAGAGTGAGCTGAAGAGCATCGAGGAGAATGACACGTTTGAATTGGTGGAGCTACCGGAGGGGCGTACGGCGATAACGTCCAAGTGGCTCTTCAAAATCAAGTCGGATGCCGACGGCAAGATCGAGCGCTACAAGTCTAGGCTTGTAGCCAAGGGGTACCAGCAGAAGGAGAAGGTGGACTTCAAGGAGCTGTTTGCCCCTGTGGTGAAGCCGACGACGCTGCGAACCCTATTCGCGGGAGCCGCCATCAAAGGATGGGTAGTAAAGCAAATGGACATCGTAACGGCATTCCTTAACGGCATCCTTGAGGAGGAGATTTTTATGGCGCAGCCAGAGGGGTTTGATGATGGTAGTGGCAGAGTGTGGAAGCTGAAGAAGGCCCTCTATGGGCTGAAGCAGGCCCCTAGGCAATGGTACATGAAGCTGCGCGAAGTGTTGGAGGGAATCGGCTTCACTCCCTCAACGGCCGATCACTCCTTGTTCATGCTTGGCGAGGGGGAGCAGAGGAGTTTCATGGTGGTTTATGTGGATGACATCCTCATTTTCTCACCCTCTTCTGACCTTGTGAAGGAGGTGATGCTGAAGCTTCAAGACAAGTTCAAGTGCAAGGCCCTTGGTGACGTGAGCTTCTACCTTGGGCTCCACATCGAACGAGATGTGGAGAAGCGGTGCATGCGGGTGCATCAACGAAAGTACCTGGAGGCATTGGCTGCCAACTTTGGGCAGAGTGAAGGCCATGTGGCTACACCCTTTCCCTCTGGGTTCAAGTGTGTGAAGGGACCAGAGGAGGAGAGCGTTGGTGAAGAGGAGAGGCGCCGATTTCACTCGTTGGTGGGCAGCCTCATGTATGCGGCGGTAAACACCCGACCGGACGTCGCGTTTGCTACCGGGCAGCTGGCTAGGGTTGTGCAATGCCCTAATGAGGAGCAGGTAGCAGCTGGAATGAGGGTGGCCAAGTATCTTGGCCAAACACCGACCGTTGGGCTGCAATACTCGGCGGCGGCACAAAGGCGCCAAAAGGGCGCGGATGGTGTTGAACCCGGGCGTTTGCTCCTCACCGCCTACTCGGATGCTTCATATGCATCAGAACCAGAGGACATGACAAGTGTGGGAGGCTTCATATGCTGTGTTGGTGGAGGCCCAACTGCTTGGGAGAGCAAGAAGCAGGTTGACCAAGCTTTGAGCTCGGTGGAGTCCGAGTACATGGCACTCTTCCGTGCCGTACGGGAGATTGTGTGGCAGCGGCGTTTGTTGGCTGAATTGGGGGAGGAGCAGCAAGGACCTACCCCACTGTACTGTGACAGCCAGGGTGCCATTGCTCTTGCTAAGAACCCTGTGTTGCATGGACTCACGAAGCACATGAGGGTGAAGTGGCATTGGACGAGGAGCATGGTAACCGCGGGTGAAGTTGAGTTGCGCTACGTGAAGACCACGGGGCAGCCGGCTGACATGATGACCAAGAGGCTGGTGGAGCAGCAGCATTGGAAGTGTTGCAAGCTGGCTGGGATGGCTCTGAACTGAGAGAGCAACATATCCAAAGGCCAACAATCCGAGGGGGAGTTTGTTGGTGCAACCCTACGGTTTGCACTCGGCTTGTTGTCCGTGTGCGTGAATGTGTGTGTGTATGGAATGGTATGAGGGCATGGGATAATATATATTTCATGCTTATAATTGTGTGTGAATGTTGAGTCATGATGTCGAGTGTGTGTGTCGAGTCAATAGCGAGTTATCGCTAGACGCGTGTTACGCGGTCGTTTGTGTCTCGCGCGCGGTTTCTATTTTGTCGTGCGCGGTTTCTATTTTGTCCTGTGTCGAACGTTCGGCGTGTCGCAGGTGTGTGCAGCAGACCCATCAAGAACTCAAGGATGAGTTTGTGATGAAGAGCCCGAGCCTTGGTGTCAAGCCTCAAGTGATTTCGAAGCTCGCCAAAAGGGTACACCTCAAGATATTGAAGATAGTTACATTACTTTGTGTAGTGTAACATTTCACTTGGTGTAGGCCCTAGTGAAGGGTAGTTTCGAGACCCTTCGTGGTTGGGGACAGTGTGGCACTGTTCCACATCACTGTACCTCGGCTCTTGGGGTTTGTAGGAGCTGGGAGTCATTCCCAACTCGTAACTCTTCCTATCTTGTGTTCTAAGACTATAGTGGCTGCCATAGTACCGTTCGTTCAAACCGACGCTGTGTCGTCAATTCTTTATCAAATCGTGCAATCTAAATTGATAATTGTAGACGACGTGAAGACGCTCCAGATCCAATTTGAATCAAGTCATTTGCAGCTGTGAGCAGAACGCTATCAACGTTTGAAGCCGCTGTGCAGAAATCCGTCTGTGCTCTCTATCTTTCGTTTTAGGCACATTCAAGCCTATTGTGACTATAACACGACGCCGCACTGGCAAGGGCAAGGGAAGCAAGGGTGGTGGAGGGGGCGGTGGAGGAAGCGGTGGAGGAGGTGGAGGTGGTGGTGGGGGTGGTCCCGGGGGTGGGGGCGTCGGTGGCGGCGGTGGAGGCCGTGGAGGCGGTGGCGGAGGCGGTGGAGGCGGCGGCAGCGGTGGTGGAGGTAGCGGAGGAGGTGGTGCTGGTCGCGGTGCAGCCACGCAGCGTGGAGGCCTTGGTGGCGGCCATCGTCAACAGCAGCTGCGCACCCGTGAGACCCCGTCTGTTCAGCAGCTTCGTGAGTGGTACGCTGGGCGTGGGAGGTCTGGGGGTGCAGGTCCCTGCGCGTACGTTCTTCGCACAGGCACTCGTAGTGGGGAGGTGTGTGGTCTCCCACACACCACGCAGCGCTGCTTCGGCCACCTGACTGACGCTTGGCGTACCCAGTTTCTTGACGCTGTTGAGCTTCCTCGTTGGCATGATCTGCTTCTGCAGAATGTGCCTATCTTTGATCTAGACTTTGATGCTATCCTTGCTGCCATGTATGCTCTTGCTGATATTACTGAGGGTGACTGTTACCTGCGTGTCCCGCCCGACCCGGGCACTGTGGCTGCTGCTCTAGGTGCTAGTGCGGCTGCTGCTCTAGGTGCTAGTGCGTCTGCTGCTCCAGGTGCTGGTACGTCTCCTCCCTCTGGTACTGCACCTACTGATTCCTTTCACACCTTCACACTTGACTCTGGTGCTTCGCGCTCTTTCTTTAGAGACAGCACCACGCTCACGCCGCTCCGTCGGCCTGTTGCGGTCTCCCTTGCTGACCCCTCCGGGGGCCCAGTCCTTGCACACACCTCCACGGTTCTACCGTGTCCTGCGGCCCCGTCGGGCTTGCTGTCGGGACTCCACCTCCCCTCGTTCTCTACGAACTTGGTGAGTGGAGCTGACCTCCAGGACGCGTGGGTTGACCAGTTCACCCCTGGAGGTCAGCGTGTGACCCACTGCACTTGCTCTCGGACGGGCCACCACCTGGCCACGTTCACCCATCGGCCAGGGTCGAGCCTGTACACACTGACTACTGCGCCTCCTTTGGTCCCTGCGTCTGGTCAGGTAGCTACGTCTAGTTAGTTGTTTGCTGCTGCGTCCAGGTCTAGTCCTGCGTCTGCCCCCTGCTCGTGTCGTCCTCTGGCGCACGAGACTCTCCTCTGGCACCACCGCCTTGGTCACCCCTCCCTGCCTCGTCTTCGAGGTATGGCCTCCCGTGCTCTTGTCTCTGGACTCCCCAGGTCCCTCCCTCCCCTTCCTCCGGGGCCTGCCCCCACCTGTGTTCCTTGTGTCGAGGGCCGGCAGCGCGCCGCTCCTCACTCCTCCTCGTTTCCTCCGACTGAGGCCCCTCTGCAGACTCTTCACATGGACGTGTGGGGCCCAGCCCGCGTTCGTGGACAGGGTCACGAGCGTTACTTCCTGCTGGCCGTTGACGACTACTCGCGTTACACCACAGTCTTCCCCTTGCGCAGCAAGGGTGAGGTCACTGAGGTGTTGATCGACTGGATCCGCGGTGCTCGTCGCCAGCTTAGTGAGAGTTTCGGCTCCGACCTTCCTGTTCTGCGTCTGCACTCAGACAGAGGCGGGGAGTTTTCCTCCGACCTCCTGAGAGCCTTCTGTCATTTGGAGGGCATCCGCCAGACGTTCACGCTTCCAGCCTCCCCGCAGCAAAATGGGATTGCTGAGCGCCGCATTGGCATGGTCATGGATGTCGCTCGTACGTCCATGATCCATGCGGCTGCTCCCCACTTTCTGTGGCCGTTCGCGGTTCAGTACGCTGCGCATCAGATCAACCTTCAGCCTCGTGTCTCCTTGCCGGAGACCACACCTACTCTGCGGTGGACGGGGAAGGTTGGCGATGCGTCCGCGTTCCGTGTCTAGGGATCTCGAGCTTTTGTCCGCGATACTACAGCGGACAAGCTGTCCTCCCGTGCCGTTCCCTGTGTCTTCCTTGGCTTCCCTCCTGACGCACCCGGGTGGCAGTTCTACCACCCCACCTCGCGTCGTGTTCTGTCCTCTCAGGACGTCACGTTTGACGAGTCGGTGTCGTACTACCGTCTCTTTCCCTACCGCACTGCCTCTCCCCCTCCCCCGCCGCTCTTCCTTGCCCCAGGTACTCCTCCGGTAGACCCCCTCCCCCCCCAGGGTCCTGCCCCCTCAGGTGTGTCCCAGGTAGACCCTGCCGAGCCGGTCGAGGTAGCTGTCGACTCAGGTGCTGCTAGGGGTGCTGACCCTGCGGGTGCGGGGACAGGGGGTGCTGAGACTGGGGGTGCTGAGTCTGGGGGTGCTGTGTCTGGAGGTGCTGAGCCTGCACGTGTTGAGTCTGGAGGTGCTCTAGGTGTCCCGTCGCGGCGGGAGCCCCTCTCTCCACAGCGGCTTCGTGAGTGGTACTCTCGGCGCTGTCGGGTTGCTGCTGGAGGTGCTGCTGGTGCAGGAGCTGCTGGAGGTGCTGGCGCTGCTGGAGGTGGTGCTGGTGCTGGAGCTGCTGGAGGTGCTGCTGGTGCTGGAGCTGCTGGAGGTGCTGCTGGTGCTGGAGGTGCTACTGGAGCTACTGGAGGTGCTGGCGCTGCTGGAGGTGGTGCTGGTGCTGGAGCTGCTGGAGGTGGTGCTGGTGCTGGAGCTGCTGGAGGTGCTGCTGGTGCTGGAGGTACTACTGGAGCTACTGGAGGTGCTGGCGCTGCTGGAGGTGGTGCTGGTGCTGGAGCTGCTGGAGGTGCTGCTGGTGCTGGAGCTGCTGGAGGTGCTGCTGGGACTGGAGACCCTGAGGCTGAGGGTACCGGTTCTGTCTCTGCTGTTTCTGGAGGCGCTGTGCGGCCGCGGCCGTACTACGTTCCGCTTCTTCAGAAGGTTCTTGGCTCCCCGCCTTCTCCTGGTCCTCCTCCTCCTTCCCTGAGTCCACCGCCTGTCCCGTCTCAGTCGCAGTTACAGCCGGCCTCTCCGCTGCCTGGTCCTTCTCCTTACTCTGGTCCGACTAGAGGTCTCACAGAGCGTCGTGAGCCTGAGTTGCGTCCTGTGTCGCCTGCGTCTCGTTCTACGTCGCCTGTCCGTTCTGTTCGCGCTGGTCGTGTTTCGCGTCCGCGTCTTCCTCCTGTCCCTGGCACTCACTCTATGACTCTGCGTCCTTCCACTGCTCCACAGCGTGTCCCTCTGCCCTCTCCTCCTACGTCCTCTCTTCCTAACGGTCCGGATGCGGAGTCTGACTCCCTTCGTGCTGCTAGTCCCACTGTCACGCGCTTTCTGGCCACTGCTGTCACTGACCCCCTGTTTGAGTTCTCTGCTGCGTCTGCTCTTGTTGCTGAGCTTGTTGACTTTGCTGCAGCCTGTCGCCTAGACTACGCCGCTAGTCTTGTTGCTGAGTCTGCGTCTGTGTCTGTCTGTCCTCCGTCCGTCGGGGGTGAGTGTGCTCTTAGCACGGACGTCCTTGAGGACATGCAGGAGGACCTTGAGTGTTTTGCTGCTGCTTCACCTCATCTCGTGTCCATGCTGCTTGCCCCTAAGGGAGACCCGGATGCACTAGACATCCCGACCCCGCGCTCTTACGTAGAGGCGATAGAGGGTCCCTACTCCTCTCAGTGGCAGGCAGCCATGGACGCAGAGATGGCTTCCTGGAAGTCCACAGGCACCTACGTAGACGAGGTTCCCCCACCTGGGGCGAACATCGTCAGTGGCATGTGGATCTTCAGGGTGAAGCGGCCGCCGGGTTCTCCGCCTGCCTTCAAGGCGCGTTACGTTGCACGTGGCTTCAGTCAGCGACAGGGAGTTGACTTCTTTCAGACCTTCTCCCCTACCCCGAAGATGACCACTCTTCGGGTACTGCTGCACGTTGCTGCTCAGCGTGACTACGAGCTCCACTCGCTTGACTTCAGCACAGCCTTCCTACAGGGCAGCCTGCACGAGGAGATCTGGCTGCGCCGCCCACCTGGCTTCACTGGGTCGTTTCCTCCTGGTACCCAGTGGAGCCTCCTGCGGCCAGTCTACGGTCTCCGCCAGGCGCCCCGTGAGTGGCACGACACGCTCAGGACGACTTTTGCTGCTCTTGGTTTTGCTCCTTCCACTGCTGACCCTTCTCTGTTTCTACGCACTGACGCTACTCTGCCGCCGTTCTACGTTCTTGTGTACGTAGACGACCTTGTCTTTGCTATTGCTGACACAGAGGCACTCGCCCACGTGAAGTCCGAGCTGCAGAAGAGACACACGTGCACAGACTTGGGTGAGGTGACAAGCTATCTTGGCTTGCGGATCACCCGGGACAGAGCACAGCGCACCATTACCTTGACTCAGTCACACATGGTGCAGCAGGTCCTTCAGCGCTTCGGCTTCACGTACTCCTCGCCACAGTCCACTCCTCTGCCTACCGGTCACTCGCTCTCAGCTCCACCTTCGGACGAGTCCGTAGAGCCGAGTGGCCCGTATCCAGAGCTTGTGGGCTGCCTCATGTACCTGATGACTTGCACACGACCTGACCTCGCATACCCTCTCAGCCTTCTGGCTCGCTACGTGGCTCCCGGCAGGCACCGAAAGGTGCACTGGGTGTCAGATTTATATGACATAGCTACTGTAGGCTAGAGTGGGGTAGCACATATGGGGTACAGTTTTCTAGGGTTTGCTTCTTGTACCCAACTTTCACTTAGTCATTCTCATTCCTGTTTTTCTTGAGTCACCTGGTATAGAGCGGGTTCCTACATGGGACCGTTCCTTCCTAAGGGCCCACCATAAGGAATTTTTTTTTAGCTGCCCGCGCACATTGCGCCCTGCCCTAAAATTTTTTTTAGCGGCCCCTACGCTGCCTCTACGCGGCCCCTACGCCGCCTCCCACGCGCCCCCTATGCGGCCCCTGGCGGCGCCCTGACGAGGCCCCTGCCGGCGCCCTATCGCGGCCCCTGACGCGCCTTCCTGGTGGCGCCCTGACGCGGCCCCTGGCGGCGCCTGACGCGGCCCTGACGCGGCCCCTGGCGGCGCCCTGACGCAGCCCCTGCCGCGGCCCTGACGCGGCCCTGCCGCGGCCCCTGACGCGGCCCTGACGCGGCCTGCCGCGGCCCCTGCCGCGGCCCTGAAGCGGCCCCTGACGCGGCCCTGACGCGGCCCTGACGCGGCCCTGCCGCGGCCCCTGGCGGCGCCCTGACGCGGCCCCTGACGCGGCGCCCTGACGCGGCCCCTGCCGCGGCCCTGACGCGGCCCTGCCGCGGCCCCTGACGCGGTCCTGACGCGGCCTGCTGCGGCCCCTGCCGCGGCCCTGAAGCGGCCCCTGACGCGGCCCTGAAGCGGCTCTGCCGCGGCCCTGACGCGGCCCTGACGCGGCCCCTGACGCGGCCCCTGCCGCGGCCCCTTACGCGGCCCTGACGCGGTCCTGCCGCGGCCCCTGGCGGCGCCCTGACGCGGCCCCTGACGCGGCGCCCTGACGCGACCCTGCCGCGGCCCCTGACGCGGCCCCTGCCGCGGCCCCTGACGCGGCCCCTGACGCGGCCCCTGTCGCGGCCCTTGACGCGGCCCCGCCTCCTCTCAGCGGCTCCGCCGCCTCCTCTCAGCGGCCCCGCCGCCTCCTCCCAGCGGCCCCGGACGCCGCCCTCTCAGCGGCCCCGCCGAGCCGCCCAGCAGCCGAGCCGCCGAGCCGCCCAGCAGCCGAGCCGCCCAGCAGCAGAGCCGCCGAGCTGCCCAGCAGCCGAGTCGCTGAGCCGCCCAGCAGCCGAGCCGCCGAGCCGCCCAGCAGCCGAGCCGCCCAGCAGCCGAGTCGCCGAGCCGCCCTGCAGCCGAGCCGCCTGAGCCGCCCTGTCCGGTAAGAGCAGCGCCTCTCTCACAGCACTGCCCTCACCCCACTGTTTGCACTGCTAGTCTACTACTGTCATGGCTACCCCTAGTGTCCTCGCTTTTGACGCTGAGGGTCGGGCCATTGACTTTGACGTCTGGATAGATGACCTGCAGCTTTTCTTACAGTGCGATAGGGCAGACGGCCTCTCCCTCTTTGACCTCACTTCTGGTGCCTCTCCTGCTCCCGCCACTGATGCTGACGCAACTGTTCGCTCCCAGTGGGCCACGCGCGATGCTGCTGCACGTCTTGGTGTGCGTCGCCACCTGCCTACCTCTGAGCGTGCGCACTTTAGCCAGTACAAGAGTGCTCAGACCTTGTACGACGCTGTAGTTGCACGCTACTCCTCCCCTGCCACTGCTGCACTGAGCCGCCTCATGCTACCGTACCTCTTCCCTGACCTTGCTGCCTTTCCCACAGTCGCTGACCTCATCACGCACCTCCGCACTAGTGACACTCGCTACCGCGCTGCGCTTCCTGCTGAGTTCTGCGCCAAGAACCCCCCCCCCATGTACATCACCCTCTACTACATCGTCACCCGTCTCCCTGACTCCCTTCGCGTAGTCAGGGACCACTTCCTCTCGGTTTGTCCCACCACTCTCACCGTTGACCTCCTCGAGAAGGCCCTCCTAGCAGCAGAAAAGAGCATAGTCGCTGTAGGAGCCTCTCGTGGTGACCCTCGCACCCCCATCTTTGAGGGGTGTTCCCCCTCCCCTCTTTTGCCCTCTGTTGCCTCTGCTGCTGCGGCCGACCTCGCTGGTTTGGAGTCGGTTGGGGCAGCGTCTACCCCTAGCGGGAGACGCCGCCCTGGCAGGGGCAAGGGGGGCAAGGGCGCTGGAGGAGCTAGCGGGGGCGGTGGAGGCGGCGGTGGAGGTGGTGGAGGAGGTGGTGGTGGCGGTGGGAGTGGTGGCGGGGGTGGAGGTGTAGGTGGCGGCAGTGGAGGCGCAGGAGGCAGCGGCGGTGGCGGAGGGAGCGGAGGTGGAGGCGGTGGAGGAGGAGGCGGCAGAGGAGGTGGAGCTGGTCGGGGTGGCGCTGCGCAGAGGGTCAGCTCCGGTGGTGGTCAGCGCCAGCAGCAGCAGCAGCAGCAGCAGCAGCAGCAGCAGCAGCAGCGCACTCGTGACGTCCCCTCCCCTCAGCAGCTCCGTGAGTGGTACACTGCACGCCAGAGGGGTGGGGGTGCTGGTCCGTGCACCTACGTCCTGCGCACCGGCGACCGCGCGGGTGAGCAGTGCGGGGGTGCGCACTCCACCCAGCGCTGCTTTGGCCGCCTCACAGACGCTTGGCGTCACCAGTTTCCTGAGGCCACTGAGATCCCCCGCTGGGGTGAGCTGTCTAGGGCGGGTGTAGCTGTCTTTGACCTTGACTTTGATGCTATTCTTGCTGCCGTGTATACTGTGACTATTAGTGATGAGGGTGACTGTTACCGGTGTTTTCCGCCCGACCCGGGCATTGAGACTGCTGCTCTAGGTACTGGTGAGGCTGCTGCTCTAGGTGCTAGCGAGGCTGCTGCTCTAGGTGCGTCTACTCCCTCAGGTGCTGGTGAGTCTGCTCTCTCAGGTTCTGCGTCGGCTTCGGCCTCCCACACCTTCACACTTGACTCGGGGGCTTCTCGCTCCTTCTTTCGAGACCGCACCACACTCACGCCGCTTGGCCGGCCAGTTGCGGTCTCCCTGGCAGACCCCTCTGGGGGTCCTGTCCTTGCTCACTTCTCCACTGTCCTCCCGTGTCCGGCGGCCCCCTCTGGCACCCTGTCTGGTCTCTACCTCCCCTCGTTCTCTACGAACTTGGTGAGTGGTGCTGACCTACAGGATGCGGGGGTTCACCAGTTCACTCCTGCGAGTCAGCGGGTGACCCACTGCACGGACGCTCGGACAGGCCGCCACCTGGCCACGTTTACACGTCGGCCAGGGTCGAGCCTGTACACACTGACCACTGCGTCTCCTCCAGTCCCTGCGTCTGGTCAGGTAGCTGCGTCGGGTCAGGTGTTTGCTGCAGCGTCCAGGTCTGGTCCTGAGTCTGCCCCCTGCTCGTGTCGCCTCCTGTCTCACGAGACTCTCCTCTGGCACCACCGCCTTGGCCACCCCTCCCTGCTTCGTCTCCGGAGCATGGCCTCCCGTGTCCTTGTCTCTGGTCTTCCCCGGTCCCTCCCTCCCCTTCCTCCGGGGCCAGGCCCTACCTGCGTCCCCTGTGTCGAGGGACGGCAGCGGGCTACCCCTCACTCCTCCCAGTTTCCTCCGACAGAGGCCCCGCTGCAGACGCTTCACATGGACGTGTGGGGCCTGGCCCGCGTCCGTGGACAGGGTCACGAGCGCTACTTCCTGCTGGTGGTTGACGACTACTCGCGTTACACCACAGTCTTCCCCTTGCGCAGCAAGGGTGATGTCACTGAGGTGTTGATCGACTGGATCCGCGCAGCTCGTCTCCAGCTCAGGCGGAGCTTTGGCTCGGACTTTCCTGTTCTGCGTCTGCACTCTGACAGAGGCGGAGAGTTCTCCTCTGGCCTTCTGCGAGCCTACTGTCGTGCACGAGGCATCCGCCAGACCTTCACGCTTCCGGACTCTCCACAGCAAAATGGGATTGCTGAGCGCCGCATTGGCATGGTCATGGACGTCGCCCGTACGTCCATGATGCATGCGGCTGCCCCCCATTTTCTGTGGCCGTTTGCGGTTCGGTACGCGGCGCATCAAATCAACCTTCAGCCCAGGGTCTCCATGCCGGAGACCTCCCCAGCTTTGCTGTGGACGGGGAAGGTTGGCGATGCGTCTGCGTTCCGTGTCTGGGGATCTCGGGCGTTTGTCCGCGACTTGTCTGCGGACAAGCTGTCCCCTCGTGCTGCTCCTTGCGTCTTCCAGGGTTTCCCCCCTGACGCCCCAGGGTGGCAGTTCTACCACCCCACCTCTCGCCGTGTTCTGTCCTCCCAGGACGTCACGTTCGACGAGTCGGTCCCCTACTACCGCCTCTTCCCCTACCGCACTCCGTCCCTCCCCCCGCCACCGCTCTTCCTTGTACCAGGTCCCCCCCCGGTAGACCCCCTCCCCCCTCAGGGTCCTGCTCCTTCAGGTGTGTCCCAGGTAGACGCTGTTGAGCCTGTCGAGGTCGCTGGTGACTCTGGTGCTGCTGAGGGTGCTGAGCCTGGGGGTGCTGACTCTAGGGGTGCTGAGCGTGTGGGTGCTACGCCTGGGGGTGCTGAGCCTGGGGGTGCTGAGCCTGGGGGTGCTGAGTCTGGGGGTACTACGACTGGGGGTGCTGAGCCTGGGGGTACTACGCCTGGAGGTGCTGAGCCTGGGGGTGCTGCGTCTGGGGGTGCTGAGCCTGGGGGTACTACGCCTGGAGGTGCTGAGCCTGGGGGTGCTACGCCTGGTGGTGCTGTGCCTGGCGGTTCACCGGGTGCTCCCTCTCGCCGAGAGCCACTCTCTCCCCAGGAGCTGCGTGAGTGGTTTGCCCGGCGCTGGAGGCGAGCTGCTGGTACTTCTGGAGCTGGAGTTGCTGCGGGTGTTGGCGCGGAGGCTACTGCTGTCGGTCCTGGAGGCAGTCCTGCTGGGGGTACTACTGGTGCTGCTGGGGGTTCTGGAGCTGGAGCTGCTACTGGTGCTGGTGCTGCCCCTGCGGGTGCTGGTGCTGTCCCTCCTGTGTCTGGAGTCGCCGCGCGGCCTCGGCCGTACTTCGTTCCGCTCCTTCAGCAGGTTCTTGGTCTCCCGCCTTCTACTGGTCCTCCTCCTCCCTTAGAGTGTCCACAGCCTGTCCCGTCGCAGTTACAGTTACAGCCGGCCTCCCCACTGCCTGCTCCGTCTCCCTACACTGGTCCTACTGGAGGTCTTGCTGAGCGTCGTGAGCCTGCGTCTCGCCCTGCGTCGCCTGTCCGTGCTGCTCGCACTAGTGGTCGCGGTTCGCGTCAGCGTCCTCCTCCTGTCCCTGGCACGCACCGGATGTCTCTGCGTCCGTCCACTGCTCCTGTGCGTGCCCCTTTGCCTTGTCCTCCTGAGTCTTCTCTTCCTACTCTTGCCGACCCGGAGTCGGACTCTCTTCGCGCTGCCAGTCCTACTGTCACGCGTCTCCTTGCTACGGTTGTCACTGACCCTTCCTTTGAGTCCACTGCTGCGTCTGCTCTAGTTGCTGAGCTCGTCGACTTTGCTGCTCGCTGTCGCCTAGACTACGTCGCCAGTCTTGTTGCTGAGTCTGAGTCTGTCTGTCCTCCGTCCGTCGGGGGTGAGTGTGCCCTTGGCACGGACGTCCTTGAGGACAGGCAGGAGGAGTTCCAGTGCTTGGCCGCTGCTTCACCTCATCTCGTGTCCGTACTGCTTACCCCTGAGGGAGACCCGGATGCACTTGACATCCCGACTCCGCGCTCTTACGCGGAGGCGATAGAGGGTCCCTACTCCTCTCAGTGGCAGGCAGCTATGGACGCAGAGATGGCTTCCTGGAAGTCCACAGGCACCTACGTTGACGCTGTTCCCCCTCCTGGGGCGAACATCGTCAGTGGCATGTGGATTTTCAGGGTGAAGCGACCGCCGGGTTCTCCGCCTGTCTTCAAGGCGCGTTACGTGGCTCGTGGCTTCAGTCAGCGGCAGGGAGTTGACTACTTTCAGACCTTCTCTCCCACCCCGAAGATGACCACTCTTCGGGTACTGCTGCACGTAGCTGCTCACCGTGACTACGAGCTACACTCTCTTGACTTCAGCACTGCTTTCTTGCAGGGCAGCCTGCACGAGGAGATCTGGCTGCGTCGCCCACCTGGCTTCACTGGGTCTTTTCCTCGTGGCACCCAGTGGAGCCTACGGCGGCCAGTCTACGGTCTCCGCCAGGCACCGCGTGAGTGGCACGACACACTGAGGACTACACTTGCGGCTCTTGGGTTTGCTCCCTCTACTGCCGACCCGTCGCTGTTTCTGCGCACCGACACTTCTTTGCCGCCGTTCTACATCCTCGTGTACGTCGACGACTTGGTCTTTGCCACAGCTGACACTGCTGGACTAGCCCACGTGAAGTCCGAGCTGCAGAAGAGACACACGTGCACTGACCTGGGTGAACTGCGCAGCTACCTTGGCTTGCAGATCACTCGGGACAGAGCACGCCGCACCATTACCCTGACTCAGTCACACATGGTGCAGCAGGTCCTTCAACGCTTCGGCTTCACGTACTCCTCGCCTCAGGCCACTCCTCTGCCTACTCGCCACTCGCTCTCAGCTCTGCCTTCGGATGAGTCCGTAGAGTCGAGTGGCCCGTACCCAGAGCTTGTTGGCTGCCTCATGTACCTGATGACCTGCACACGACCTGACCTTGCATACCCTCTTAGCATTCTTGCACGCTATGTTGCTCCTGGGAGACACAGACCGGAGCACATGGCTGCAGCGAAGAGGGTGTTGCGCTACTTGTGCAGTACGTCGGGCATGGGGCTTGTGCTTGGAGGGCAGAGTCCAGTGGTCCTTACTGGGCACGCAGACGCTTCTTGGGCTGACGACCAGGCTACGCAGCGGTCGTCGCAGGGTTACACCTTCAGCCTTGGTTCCGGCTCTGTTTCGTGGCGGGCTACTCGCTCGTCCTCTGTTCTCGGCTCCAGTTGTGAGGCTGAGATCTACGCAGGAGCCATGGCTGCACAGGAGCTTCGCTGGCTCACCTACCTGCTGACTGACCTCGGAGAGTTGCCTCGTTCTCCTCCAGTGCTGTACGTAGACAACAAGGCCATGCTGGCCTTGTGTCGGGAGCAGCGACTGGAGCACAGAACGAAGCACATTGCCCTCCGCTACTTTCTTGCTCGTGAGCTGCAGCAGCGTGGTCAGCTGCGTCTTGCGTACGTGGCCTCTGAGGCCAACACTGCTGATATCTTCACCAAGGCACTTGCGCCTTGTGACCATCAGCGCTTCTGTACTCAGCTGGGCCTTGTGCCTACCTTGCCTCACTTGCTCACCTCTTGATCTTGCTTGTACTATTACATATATATATACCTGCTCTTGTTTGTCTAGCCTTTTTTATATATATGTGTACTCCTGCTTGTGAACTGGCCTTGTGGCCTTGAACTTGTGCTCGGAATGTGTGGTGACTTTGTGATCCACCCTGAGCTTGTTTTTTGCTTTGATTTGCTTGACTGGTCTTGTGACCCCTTGTTCTCCCCCACTTTGCCTATGGGGGTGTGTCAGATTTATATGACATAGCTACTGTAGGCTAGAGTGGGGTAGCACATATGGGGTACAGTTTTCTAGGGTTTGCTTCTTGTACCCAACTTTCACTTAGTCATTCTCATTCCTGTTTTTCTTGATTCACACTGGGATGCTGCGAAGAGGGTGTTGCGATACTTGTGCAGTACATCGGGCATGGGGCTCGTGCTTGGAGGACGGGCTCGAGTTGTCCTCACTGGTCATGCTGACGCCTCCTGGGTTGACGACTTGGCTACGCAGCGGTCGTCACAGGGTTACACCTTCAGTCTTGGCTCCGGCTATGTCTCCTGGCGGTCTACCCGCTCTTCTTCTGTTCTCAGCTCCAGTTGTGAGGCTGAGATCTACGCTGGGGCCATGGCTGCACAGGAGCTTCGCTGGCTCACCTACCTGCTGACCGACTTGGGAGAGGCGCCTCGTTCTCCTCCAGTTCTGTACGTCGACAACAAGGCCATGCTGGCCTTGTGTCAGGAGCACAGACTGGAGCACAGAACGAAGCACATTGCTCTGCGCTACTTCCTTGCTCGAGAGTTGCAGCAGCGTGGCCAGCTTCGTCTTGCTTACGTGGCCTCTCAGGCCAACACTGCTGATGTTTTCACCAAGGCACTTCAGCCTTGTGATCATCAGCGTTTCTGTACTGTGTTAGGCCTTGTACCTACTGTGCCTCACTTGTTGACTTCTTGACTCTGCTTGTACTGTACTGTTTGCTTTCCTGTATATAACTCTGCATGTGAACTGGCCTTATGGCCCTTTGCTTGTGCTCAGACTGTGTGGTGACTTTGTGATCCACCCTGAGCTTGCTTTGCTTTTCTTGACTGGTCTTGTGACCTCTTGTTCTCCCCCACTTTGCCTATGGGGGTGTGTCAAACTTATATCTGCTATGGTCTATTTAGGCTGTAGTGGGGTAGCTCTTAGAGGGTACAACACTTATGTGTTTCCTATTTGTACCCATCTCATTTCTAGTTCATTCATTCTTTCGTCTATCTTTCTCACAGTTTCTCGATGCTGGCTTCACCCTCCCTTCAAGTCCTTTTCTGCTGCAGAGAATGAGCTGGAAATCGACTGGAAGCGCTCCAGCCCGCTCTCTCTTGACTTCTTAACTCTGATTGGGCATTTCAATCTTGTCGTTTTCCCGCTCCCACTGGTTTTCGCCAAACTATCTGCTTGAATGGATCAACCCACCGAGAAACGCCCAAATCGTTGTACGATATAGAGCTATTTTTGTTGGTGCAACCCTACGGTTTGCACTCGGCTTGTTGTCCGTGTGCGTGAATGTGTGTGTGTATGGAATGGTATGAGGGCATGGGATAATATATATTTCATGCTTATAATTGTGTGTGAATGTTGAGTCATGATGTCGAGTGTGTGTGTCGAGTCAATAGCGAGTTATCGCTAGACGCGTGTTACGCGGTCGTTTGTGTCTCGCGCGCGGTTTCTATTTTGTCGTGCGCGGTTTCTATTTTGTCCTGTGTCGAACGTTCGGCGTGTCGCAGGTGTGCGCAGCAGACCCATCAAGAACTCAAGGATGAGTTTGTGATGAAGAGCCCGAGCCTTGGTGTCAAGCCTCAAGTGATTTCGAAGCTTGCCAAAAGGGTACACCTCAAGATATTGAAGATAGTTACATTACTTTGTGTAGTGTAACATTTCACTTGGTGTAGGCCCTAGTGAAGGGTAGTTTCGAGACCCTTCGTGGTTGGGGACAGTGTGGCACTGTTCCACATCACTGTACCTCGGCTCTTGGGGTTTGTAGGAGCTGGGAGTCATTCCCAACTCGTAACTCTTCCTATCTTGTGTTCTAAGACTATAGTGGCTGCCATAGTACCGTTCGTTCAAACCGACGCTGTGTCGTCAATTCTTTATCAAATCGTGCAATCTAAATTGATCATTGTAGACGACGTGAAGACGCTCCAGATCCAATTTGAATCAAGTCATTTGCAGCTGTGAGCAGAACGCTATCAACGTTTGAAGCCGCTGTGCAGAAATCCGTCTGTGCTCTCTATCTTTCGTTTTAGGCACATTCAAGCCTATTGTGACTATAACAAGTGGTATCAGAGCCCTTGGAGCAGTTTCGACAATGTCTGGACCTGAGGAAAGGGGTGGCAGAGGTGCTGGTGGCAGTGGAGAAGCTCAAGCTCAAGGCCAACCCCGTGATTCAGCCATGGCGCCCATGCAACCAAGTCTTGGCCCACCTAGGGATGAGCCTAGGGTGTTTGGGCTTGACAAGTTCAACGGTGACAACTTTGCTGAATGGTCCTTCAAGATGGAGAACATCTTTGACCACTATGACCTGCTGGAGGTGATGGAAGGAACGGAGAAGCGCCCCGAGAACGACCCGGAGAAGAGCCCGTGGGTGCGGAAGAGCGCACAAGGCTATCTCTTACTTGGGCAAGCGTTGGGGAGCAGTCAGATCCGTCACATCAAGCCATTCCAGCGTGAACCAGAGAAAGGACCAAAGGCATGGGCTGCTCTCAAGGGTGTACATGCTCCTGCAACAGCGGCGGTAGCGGTGGTGTTGGAACGGCAAATGGCGGCACTACGAATTGAAGAAGACGAAGCGGTTGAAGAAGGGGTGCAGAAATTCTTCGACTTGTTGACGCGGCTTGAGGGAGCTGATTTGAACTACAGTGAGCTCCAAAAGAAGACCAAGTTGCTGGCCTTACTCCCAGAGTCATGGTCCTCGCTCATCATCAACCTTAATCGCGACTTGCCCCGCCTCTCGCTTGAAGACGTGAAGCGAGCTATCCTTCAAGAGGATTTCCGCCGCCGTGAGTTGGCGAGTGCGGATGGCGCTGGGGCAGCGAGCATCGGCCGTGGATATGGTCGAGGAAGAGGCAGAGGACGAGGGGGAGGAAGGTTTGGTGGCAGCAACTTCGGCAAAGGCCGCAGGAGTGGCGGTTACGGCAGCGACGACAAGAGCTACGGACGCGGTCGCGGCCGATTCGACGGCGAGTGTCACTATTGCCACAAGAGCGGACACATGTGGCGCGACTGCTACAAACTCCCTGATGGTTGGACCCCTGCTCAAGGCCAAGAGGGTAGAGGAGCAGGAGGAGGGAGAGGACGAGGCCGTGGAGGCCGTGGCGGTCGCGGTGGCGGAGCTGCAAACATGAAGAGCGGAGACAACGACAAGGACCCGAGCGACGATCGATACCCGGGTCTATTCTAATTCGTGTCGACGCAAGTACCGGCTGGTCCAGAGAAGGATGAAGGCTTTGAGGAGCCAGCAGCTGTGGGGAAGGTGACCCTACACCCCCTGGACTATTGGGTGATTGATAGTGGCGCTACCTATAGCATGACACCTCGCCCGGACTTGCTCACCGAACTCGAGCCGTCACCGGTGAAGCATGTCACATCGGCTTTGGGGCAGCGAGCAGAGGTGAAAGGCATGGGCAAGGCCATGTTCAAGGGTGCTGATGGGAAGATGGTGGGCCTCAAGAACGTGCTTTGGGTGCCCAGCCTTGCTGCAAACCTGATTTCCGTGCGGCGGTTGGCAAAGGCCGGCATGGACACGAACTCGAAGGGAGCCAAGACCTACACCGCAAGGCTTGGCGATCGAATTCTTTGGGACCTTCATGAGGACAGGGATGTCTACAACGAGATGTGGCAGATCCCAGTGGTCCCTATGCCTAAGGAGAGGCAAGTGGCAGCAAGCATCAGCACCAAGGATGGAGCGGTCGGTAGCGACGATGGCGCGAACGGTCGCGCTAAGGAGAATGAGCTCAAGAAGAGCAAACCTGGAGGGACCAGCAAGTTCAGTGAACCTAAGGAGAGTGGTGCAGCAACCAAGGAGCAGCAAAAGGGTGAGGAGAACCCAGAGGCAGCAGCGGAGGAGGACTACGGAGAGAGTATGTGGGGCGCTATTGCGAGCGCGGCATTCTCCAATCCAACTTCGGCTACGGGGGAGTGTGATTGGCTCACCTTGCATCGGCGCATGGGGCATGTGGCCCTGCCCATCTTGCAGCAGCTAGTGAAGAATGAGATGGTTGCTGGCATACGTGTGAAGGGGGAGCCCGATGAGGTGCTTGGCTGCCCGACGTGCATTCAAGCCAAGTTCACCCGGTTTCCGTTCCCTAGTTCGGAGGCAACGGCAAAGGCACCGCTTGATGAGGTGGTGATGGACGTGGTGGGCCCCCTGAAGCTTGGAGCTGCTGGAGCTGAGTATTTTCTCACCATTGTCGACGTCTACACCCGCATGACTTGGGTGTACGTGCTGGCCAAGAAGAGCGACGTGGCTGAAACGTTGAAGACGGATTGGTTCCCGATGGTGGAGCGGCAACAAGACCGTCTAGTCAAGTCAATCCGCACCGATCGAGGGGGAGAGTTCCTGAGCAAGGAGTTTGGGTTGTGGCTGAAGAAGAATGGTATTCGGCACTCCCTCACCATGCCATACTCCCCTGCAATGAACGGCATCGCCGAGCGAGCGAACCGCACAATCACGGAGGCGGCACGCGGGTTGCTCATTGAAGCCGGGCTACCCGACTATTTCTGGCCTGATGCGGTGCGGAGCGCGTGTGTGGCCAAGAACAGAGCCTTGACTCATGTGGGAGCAGACAAATGGGTGCCCTATGTGGAGTGGCTAGGAAGGAAGCCAAAGGTGGATATGCTTCGGGTGTTCGGGTGCATGTGCATGGCGCTCGTGCCTAAGCATCTTCGGCACAACAAGCTTGGTGCCAAGGCGGTGTGGGCCGTGCACTTGGGCATGGCTCAAAACAGCAAGGGATGGCTTCTTTGGGACCCATTCACCAAGAAGTTCTTGGTGAGCAGGGACTGCAAGTTCATGGAGAACTTCATGTACAAGGATTGGAAGGCGGAGAATGAGGCGAAGATAGGCGTGCGGTTTGGGGAGGTGAAGAGTTCCGGTTTGGAGCATGTGGAGCTGCCTTTGGAGCTGAGCAGCGGCAGCACAACCACAAGGCAATCCTCCCTTGTGAATGGGGGAGAGGAGGCCAATGATGCAGAGGAAGAAGAGGAGGAGGTGCAGCAAGTGAGCGAGCGTGCACCGTCACTCCCTTCCCGTACTACGAGTGCTCCACGGATTCGAGCCACACCGCAGCAACGCCAAGGCCTTCAAGTCCCTGCAGCTGAGGAGGAAGGAAGGGGGAAGAGGAGAGTTCAACCCCCTAATAGGCTGACCTATGATGCGCCGGGAAAGCAGGGCAAGACAGCCCTGGCCGGAGCGGCAATGATGGTCGGAGACGACGAGGAGAGTGACTACGAGGAGTGTGCCTTCGCGTTCTTCTCTCCGGTGGAGATGCCGGGAGAACCAGCAACTCTCAAGGAGGCTTTGGAGAGTAGTGATGCTGAGGAGTGGAAGAAGGCCATGGAGAGTGAGCTGAAGAGCATTGAGGAGAATGACACGTTTGAATTGGTGGAGCTACCGGAGGGGCGTACGGCGATAACGTCCAAGTGGCTCTTCAAAATCAAGTCGGATGCCGACGGCAAGATCGAGCGCTACAAGTCTAGGCTTGTAGCCAAGGGGTACCAGCAGAAGGAGAAGGTGGACTTCAAGGAGCTGTTTGCCCCTGTGGTGAAGCCGACGACGCTGCGAACCCTATTCGCGGGAGCCGCCATCAAAGGATGGGTACTAAAGCAAATGGAGGAGATTTTTATGGCGCAGCCAGAGGGGTTTGATGATGGTAGTGGCAGAGTGTGGAAGCTGAAGAAGGCCCTCTATGGGCTGAAGCAGGCCCCTAGGCAATGGTACATGAAGCTGCGCGAAGTGTTGGAGGGGATCGGCTTCACTCCCTCAACGGCCGATCACTCCTTGTTCATGCTTGGCGAGGGGGAGCAGAGGAGTTTCATGGTGGTTTATGTGGATGACATCCTCATTTTCTCACCCTCTTCTGACCTTGTGAAGGAGGTGATGCTGAAGCTTCAAGACAAGTTCAAGTGCAAGGCCCTTGGTGACGTGAGCTTCTACCTTGGGCTCCACATCGAACGAGATGTGGAGAAGCGGTGCATGCGGGTGCATCAACGGAAGTACCTGGAGGCATTGGCTGCCAACTTTGGGCAGAGTGAAGGCCATGTGGCTACACCCTTTCCCTCTGGTTTCAAGTGTGTGAAGGGACCAGAGGAGGAGAGCGTTGGTGAAGAGGAGAGGCGCCGTTTTCACTCGTTGGTGGGCAGCCTCATGTACGCGGCGGTAAACACCCGACCGGACGTCGCGTTTGCTACCGGACAGTTGGCTAGGGTTGTTCAATGCCCTAATGAGGAGCAGGTAGCAGCTGGAATGAGAGTGGCCAAGTATCTTGGCCAAACACCGACCGTTGGGCTGCAATACTCGGCGGCGGCACAAAGGCGCCAAAAGGGCGCGGATGGTGTTGAACCCGGGCGTTTGTTCCTCACCGCCTACTCGGATGCTTCATATGCATCAGAACCAGAGGACATGACAAGTGTGGGAGGCTTCATATGCTGTGTTGGTGGAGGCCCAACTGCTTGGGAGAGCAAGAAGCAGGTTGACCAAGCTTTGAGCTCGGTGGAGTCCGAGTACATGGCACTCTTCCGTGCCCTACGGGAGATTGTGTGGCAGCGGCGTTTGTTGGCTGAATTGGGGGAGGAGCAGCAAGGACCTACCCCACTGTACTGTGACAGCCAGGGTGCCATTGCTCTTGCTAAGAACCCTGTGTTGCATGGACTCACGAAGCACATGAGAGTGAAGTGGCATTGGACGAGGAGCATGGTAACCGCGGGTGAAGTTGAGTTGCGCTACGTGAAGACCACGGGGCAGCCGGCTGACATGATGACCAAGAGGCTGGTGGAGCAGCAGCATTGGAAGTGTTGCAAGCTGGCTGGGATGGCTCTGAACTGAGAGAGCAACATATCCTAAGGCCAACAATCCGAGGGGGAGTTTGTTGGTGCAACCCTACGGTTTGCACTCGGCTTGTTGTCCGTGTGCGTGAATGTGTGTGTGTATGGAATGGTATGAGGGCATGGGATAATATATATTTCATGCTTATAATTGTGTGTGAATGTTGAGTCATGATGTCGAGTGTGTGTGTCGAGTCAATAGCGAGTTATCGCTAGACGCGTGTTACGCGGTCGTTTGTGTCTCACGCGCGGTTTCTATTTTGTCGTGCGCGGTTTCTATTTTGTCATGTGTCGAACGTTCGGCGTGTCGCAGGTGTGTGCAGCAGACCCATCAAGAACTCAAGGATGAGTTTGTGATGAAGAGCCCGAGCCTTGGTGTCAAGCCTCAAGTGATTTCGAAGCTTGCCAAAAGGGTACACCTCAAGATATTGAAGATAGTTACATTACTTTGTGTAGTGTAACATTTCACTTGGTGTAGGCCCTAGTGAAGGGTAGTTTCGAGACCCTTCGTGGTTGGGGACAGTGTGGCACTGTTCCACATCACTGTACCTCGGCTCTTGGGGTTTGTAGGAGCTGGGAGTCATTCCCAACTCGTAACTCTTCCTATCTTGTGTTCTAAGACTATAGTGGCTGCCATAGTACCGTTCGTTCAAACCGACGCTGTGTCGTCAATTCTTTATCAAATCGTGCAATCTAAATTGCTAATTGTAGACGACGTGAAGACGCTCCAGATCCAATTTGAATCAAGTCATTTGCAGCTGTGAGCAGAACGCTATCAACGTTTGAAGCCGCTGTGCAGAAATCCGTCTGTGCTCTCTATCTTTCGTTTTAGGCACATTCAAGCCTATTGTGACTATAACAATTTTACGGACCCGTCCCCTAGTTTTCTTTGACCCAGTTACTCAGCAGCATAGCGCCAACAGTGGAATCGCTTATAGTGAGGCATGGCTGGCCGCTAGAGAAGGTGAAAGTGGAGTGGAGTTGCCTGCGCTGCCTTGCCATTGGTGTCGACAACTGGGGTTCAGATGGGGGTCGTGATATGACCACAGTGGAAGATTTTCCACTCACTTATTCCCGGAGGAGGGACTTTGGTGGGGAAGGCGAGAGCAGCAGCAACAGCAAGCTCGCAGAGTTAAGCCCTCCTGTTATACTAGCTCCGAAGCTGGAGTGCATCTTCTTTGCAACTCGGCAGTGGCATCCGGATATGCTGGCTTGTTTGCCTATCAATTTCCCGTCCCTCACGTTGTACCGCATTGTTGGTCGGTCGTTTCACTGGGAGGGGGAGGGGGAGAAGTGGAGCCAAGAGCTGGTAGTGCATATGAGGCCAGATTATGCTGCATGCACCATGAAGGAGGAGGACATGGAGCAAGATGATCGCATCATGCGGTTCCTTCAAACCCTCTGAGCTGATTTTGCATTTCAAGAGGAGTTGGGCTTGGGCGACGACTGGCTGAGGAATAGAGGGAGTGGATAGAACCAGGTTATGCATGTATGAGAGTTTGCGTGCAGGGACGAGCAGGGAAGATGCTGTGTGCTTTTGGAAGTGGTGACAATTATGTGACCATGGGGTGGGATGGTGTGCACTTGTCGTGTTTGCGCAACGAACATCCATGAGGGTTCAATGTACATATATGTTGATTGCGGGTTCAGTTTCTTACAATGCGCATTGAAGGTGTGTCAAAAAGGTACATACAGTTTCGGCATAATACCCCAGCCAACCATTTCAAATGTAGGAACAAGTACACTCGATGGTACAAGGCCCAAATGATTATAGTGTGTACATAGATTCTGCAGCTGGTAGTAACGGCGAAACGTCGTACGTATGCATGGCCGAAGCACCACTTAGGCAGTCGATGCTGACTTGCGTATCGAGACCTAGTAGTGTTGAGATCGATTCAGGTGAGTTCTTAAGAATGACATCAGCGTATCCAACGTTCTGCTCAACGAGCGGGACTCTCCCAGGCGCATCGCAGGACTCACCGCCGGGTTACCACGCCATCCTCGTGCCTCGTACTCGCCCTCCCCCGCCCATTCCCCTGCCTCGCGGACTTGGTCCCGCCCGCCGGTCCACTGGGTTGCTCCCGCCATTGCGCCGAGTGGCGAAAATCATCCGGAGGCCAATCAGGACTTTGAATACAGACACCCAGCTCAGCAACCTGGAATCTGAACCGCAAGTTTCTTCAGTGACTGGAATCAGCAAATTCAAGGTCACGAGCATTAGGGGAAGTTTGTTCGGCTTCTGTGAACCTCTGTATTCGAGTTTCTTAGACGAATTACTTGCGAAGACAACTAACACCGTTGATGGCTACCCATGGGAAGGAGGTGCTGGAGAGAATTCATGCTTTCAAGGTGACAGCACCTTCTGATGCCGAGAATCATCGTGAGGTGAGTGACAGCGCAAGTTCGTTTTCTTCTCTTCACTTTCTGTGTGAAACAACGATGGATCCTTCCTTGATTCCCAGCTGATTCCCTTGATTCCCATTGCACTACATCTCCTGATCATCCCTTACTCCTCTCATCTTCAATAATTCTCCCCCCACCCACCTGCCAAAGCGTGGACGTGGTTGATCTGCGGCCCGGCCGCATCTGGTTTTCTGGTTTCTCATCACACCTCTTCTAATACTCCTTTGATTCCTTGCTCGCATCTGATTTTCTGATTTTCGGATTTTCTGGTTTCTCCCAACCCATCAGAGCGTGGACGTGGTTGATCTGCTGCCTCTCCCCATCTGGCACATCATCTTCTGCCACCTGCTGCCGCCGCCAGGCAGTTCCTGTTCCCCTCAGCTGAAAGAACAGGGCGACTCTTGTGAGGATGCATCATCTCGGGGAAGAGACAGCTGTTTGCGTGACTTGGTCCATCTGCAGCAACAGGCCGATACGTTAGGAGCAGACTGCTGCTCGGCGTTCACCACCAGTCCGCTTTCTGCCAGGGAGCAGCATGGTGAGGAGAACGCAAGGCGCTATGGCGCCTCCTGGCCTCTGCTGCGCTGTGCCATGGCCAGCAAGGGTCTCCTTGACCATGTCATCTCCTTCTCCGTGAGTGGAACACAACGCTGTTTCTATTTCAACCACCTACTTGTGTTCCACCATGTCGTCTCTTTCTCCATGAGTGCTCTGCTGCTCTCTGCATCCAATCATGCAACCGCTCTGGTACAGTGCACATCATGCCATGGAAACTTCTGCTCTGGCTGCTGAATCTTCGCTTCTCTGTGCGTACAGGAGCTGCAGCCCATCTCCCTTGTTTTCAACCGTGAGGACCTGCAGTGGAGGATGATGCTCTCGCTTTTCCTCAAACGGACAGGCCACAAGTCCCTCGACCTTGAGTTCAATTACGTGGTAGATCTGCACAGCCTCGGCCGTCTCATGTGGTCTGCTGCTCACTCTCTCACAAGCCTATCCCTTGGGGTCAAAGATTCCTCGTATCTAGATGAGACTATCCATTACAAACTGATCAATCCAGCCTTTCTCAGGAAGTTTGGGCAACTGCAGCGGCTGAAGCTAGGCCGTGGAAGGTGGGAATTGAAGAGTCTGAATGCGGCATGGTTCACGGCGCTAAGGAGTCTGACCATCGAGCATACTGACAGCAAGGGCTATGACTGTAATTTTTTGTCTTCCATCGCTCCGCAGCTGCATGAATTCTCTCTCTCTTCCTCTAGCCGTCAACCTTGCAGCCTCCGACTCGAGCTCTCAGCTGCTCGAGTTATCACCCTCCGTTTTGAGCAGCAGAGCCTTGATGTTTGCTTCTCCTTCACACCCTCCTTAATGGCCTTTTCCATTGCAGCGGAGAATTTACAGGTTGACTGCCTGTGCTCCAGCCCTCTCTCTCTCGACTCCCTCACTCTGATTGGCCGCAGGAAGCTTGTCGTTTCTTCGCTCCCACTAGCTTCTGCCAAAACTGTATATTTGAACGGACCAACCACCCTGGTTCAGCCCAGCTTGCCATATGATGAAGTTTTTGACCGCTCTTCCATCTCTCAAAAATCAGTGACCGCCTCTCTGCTTTCCTTGTCGCAGCTACTCAGCAACATAGCGCCAACAGTGGAGACGCTTATAGTGAGGCATGGCTCACCTCTAGAGGAAGTGCATGCAGAATGGAGCTGCCTGTGCTGCCTTGCCATTGGCGCGAATGGCAGGGGAGTTGGTTTCAGCTACATGACCACAGTGGAAAGTGCTGGGTGTGCTGAATACTGGAGGAAGAGGTTCCTTTTGGAGGATAACGAGAGCAGCAGCAGCAGCAGCAGCGCCGAGCAGGAAATCATCCGCCCCCCCTTCCTCGATGCTCCAAAGCTAGAATCCATTTTCTTTGCAACCCGGCAGTGGCAGCCCGAGACGCTAGCTTCTCTACACTGTGATTTCCCTTCTCTCAACTTCTACTGCATTGTAGGGAGGTCCTTTCGGTGGGAGGGGGAGGCAGAGAAGAGGAGCAATGAACCCTCAGTGGAGGTGAGGCCAGATCGTGCCACACACAGCATGAACCAGGACATTGTGCAGGATGATCGGATCATGAATTTTCTTCAAGTTCTCTGATTTACTTCATGCCACGAGACGACATGAGAGGGGAGAAATTGATCGGAGTTTGTGATTGGATCTATCCAAGGTAGACAGCTGGGAGTGGTGTGGGTGAGCGGCAGAATTGAGGATGGGAAGGCATGAGTGGAAGAGAGGGAAGTTCGGGATGGTGCGTGGTTGGCAGCACATAAAAACAGTACAAAGGAAGCAGCCGATGGGATGCGAGGAGGTGCAGAGGGCTTGGTGGCAGGAAGCTTCCTGTCCAGTGGAGCTTTAACTTGGGGCTTGATATTGGGGGTTGATGAAGAGATCTGTTACCAGTATGAAGAGCTGATACTGCCGCTGCTGCTGCTGGTTGCGTGCTGGTGCTGCAGCTGTGGAAGCCTTCGATTGAGCATGAAATCACACGATCGGCACAAGATGTGTAAGCATAGGCATACGGTAATCACTGGCAGAAGGGGGATGGGAGGTAAGATATTGTATGACTACCCTCCCTGATCAAACACTGTATTGTTTTAAGGATTTTAGTTAATTGTAAGTGTTTTAAATCATAAATATTTTTCATCCCTTTCCCTATTTCCGAATGGCATGTTCACACCAAGGAATGTATTATTGCTGTAAGAGTAGTACGCCCTCCAGAGACTCCCACTGTACTTCAAACGGGTATACGCAATTTGCCCTCGAGAACCAGCGACAAGCGTATGTCTTTCGAGTTTATCGAGGTGTGTGAAGCATAGCAACTCGGCAGACTCGAGAGTCCAGCGACGCGATGAACGCGATTCACGGATTCATGTCGACGAGTGGTATTGCGTGTAGCGGCGCGGCTATGGGTTGCATGATGCGTGAGGTGCTTGTCAATTTCTAGAAACGATTTCTAGAAGCTTCAAAACTGGTCAGAAATCGTTTGTCCAATGAGACCGTTGCAGCTGCCAGAAGCCAGGGAACTCAATTGCCAGCTGTCGGAGCCAAAACAGAAGCATGGTTATCGCCGTTCATCGATCCGAAATTCTCAGAGGCATCCCGCAGCACCCCTCGGAACCCCGGTCGTTGCGTCCTGTCCATTCCTTCCGCCGCTGCTCAGCATCCTCCTGCCTCGCCGTGTCGCGCTGCTACGGGCTCAATCAACCCGCCGCGGCGGCCGCCATGGCGACGACGGGCGAGCCTCGCCGTGGCCGAACCTGACAGGCGAGGGTAGCAGGTTCTCAGGATGGTCTCACGATGCTGTGAGTACGGTGAGCGGCGTGTGGGATGCCAAAGCGAAGACTACGAGCAGAGATTTGAGGTCCCGCGAACTCAAATCACCGTCAGCAAAAGGAAAGCTAGGCGGCCTCAATTGCAAGGAGTTTTCGTGCCTTCGTGAAACCTTCTGTAACCTGTAGTTGTCCTTCAATCCATCCAGGGTTTCGTTTCTGTAATCGAGCAGCGGACGACCTTCGTAACCTTGGAACGAATTGATTCCCGTAGTTGTCACCGGGCCTATGGGCTCCAGCCTTGGGGATGCGGTGCCAGGAGAAAACATGGCTGCTTTCAAACTCACCCAGCCCTCACAGCCCTCTGCTGCTGAGAATTTTCACCAGGTGGGCATGATTTTATAAACAGTGGCTCCTCGCGCATCCTTCCCATTCCCCTCCCATGCCCTTTCTACACTCTCTTCCTCTCATCTCCACTATTTCTGCTCTCCCCACCCACCAGAGCTTAGACGTGGTTGATCTGCTGCCCGGCCCCATCTGGCACATCATCTTCCGCCACCTGCTGCAGCCACCGGCCGATCCTGCTCAGCAGCAAAACCAGGGCGACTCTATGGAGGAGGTATCATTGCGGAGAGCAGTGAGCAGTTTGTGTGACTTTGTCGCCCTGCAGCAGCAGCCTGATTCAACTGATCCATTCGAGATTGAAGAAGAGAACGAGTACTGTCCCATTATGAACCCGCTGTCTGGCAGAGAGCTTTATGAGGAGAATGCCAGGCGTTTCGGCTCCTCCTGGCTTCTGCTGGACTGTGCCATGGTCAACAAAAGGCTGCTACACCATGTCATCTCCTTCTCCGTGAGTGACTTGCTGGTTTATCATTCCATCATACAGCTTCCTCTATACAATGTAATTTATGTTATGATGTAGCTTCTTGTTCTGGCTGTTGAATCTTCACTCACTCACGTTAACACAGGAGCTGGAGCCAATCTCCCTTAGATTTAAGGATAAGGAGCTTCGTTGGAACCGATCAATCTTTTGATTCCTCCAATTAAGAGGTCACACTTCCCTCAGCCTCACTTTCAACAACTACATGGGTCTGGAGAACCTCCACCGGCTTATGGCATCCTCTCTGCACTCCCTTACCAGCCTGTGTCTTAAGGTCGATGATACTATAACCAATTTTTATTCTATCCATTTCAAGCTGCTCAATCCGGCCTTTCTTGAGGAGTTTAGTCAGCTGCAGCGGCTGGAGTTAGGCCCTGGGCTTTGGCAATTAAACCGAGTGAATGCAGCATCGTTGAAGGCACTACAGAGTCTGACCATTGAGCATTTGAGAAGCAACAGCTATGATAAGTTTTTGTCTTCCATCTCACCGCAGCTGCACGAAGTCTCCTTCTCTTTCCCTGGACGTCTCGATCGTAGCTTCAGACTCGACTTCTCTGTTGCTGGAATCATCACAGTCAGCTCTCCACGGCAAACGCTTATCATTGACTTCTCCCTTCCTCCCACTCTGAAGGTACTCTCTCTCACAGCAGAGGTCCTGAAGGTCAACTGCAAGTGCACCAGCCCTCTTCATCTCGACTCCTTAACTCTGATTGGCCATCGGCAGCTTGAGGTGCATTCACTTCAGTTGGCTTATGCCAAAACAGTCTACTTAGACGGATCACAGACTCAAGGAACACACCCGTACATGGGGGATATGCTTCTCTTGACCCAGATACTCAGCAGCATAGCGCCTACAGTGGAGACGCTTATAGTGAGACATGACATGCCACTAGAGAAGGTGCCTGCAGAATGGAGCTGCCTGCACTCCCTTGGAATCGGTGGTCGCCAGAGAAGCCCTGGTGACTGGAATGTCAAACTTTTATTTCTCCAGAGGAGGGGCTTCGGTGGTAAAGGAGAGAGAAGCACCAGCAGTCAGCAGCAAGAACTTATCCGTCCCCCCCTCATCAAAGCTCCAAAGCTGCGCTCGATTTTCTTTGCCACCCGACACTGGCAGCCCAGCACCCTTGTTTCTCTGCACCAGCAGTTCCCTTCTCTGGCTCTCTACTGCATTGTTGGGCGGTCGTTCCGCTGGGAGAGGCAGGGGGAGAAGCGGAGCAAAGAGCCGGTAGTGCAGGTCAGGCCGGAGCGTAATGCTTTCAATGAGGCTGTAGTTTGGGTGTGGCGAGGTGATGCTCCACGCACCATGCAGCAGGAGATTATGGAGCAGGATGATAATATCATGCATTTTCTTCAATCCGTTTAGTGTTTTTGAGAGGAGAAGGGCGAATACTTGCTGCTGAGGTACCGAGTGAGTGGGTGGAACCAAGTTATGCAGGTGTGGGTGGGAGGAGTTTGTGTGTGCGTGCGTGTGTGTGCGTGGAATGTGTGGAGTGGACTTGCTGATGGGATGACGATGGGTGTTGGTAGTGGGGTGGCAACAACGATTGGCATATGTCGTGTCCAGATGGTGTTCACTGCTGCTTACAACGCAGCCGCCGCTGCCGCTGCCGCTACCGCTGCCACTGCTTGCTGCTGCCAGGTTTCACGGCTGAGCACAGGAAAGCAGAGAGCAGACGGTGAGCGGCGCGGATGGAGGGGCCGAAGAGATGCACCGTTTTTTCGGGTTTGTATGGGTCCTCGTGGATTGAGGTTAAGGCTGCGTGTGGCCATCCACGTTGCTGGCGATATGGTATAATCTGTTAGTACGTATTGTATTGTAATAGCAAGAGATCAGATCATGATTTCCGTGCCATGATGAGTCAGGGCATAGCGCACGCAAGATGATCAGATTAGAACATGATTGTTTCTTCAAACCAGGAGGCTCCTTTTGTATTTCAACTTAAATTACCACCATTGACATGTCTACACCAATTACTGCATTCTAGATGCCATACAAACAATAAGCCCTCCAGATGGTCCCTTTAAATTTCAACATATAAGCCTCATCTTTATCAAAACTGTACCCTTCAACCAGCTCCCTATTCACACTGTGCATCTTCTCCCCCACATTTTTCGGCCGCTTCTCCCCAAAGCCATTGCTTGACATGCCGCTCCTCCCCTTCCTCTCATGAACCACAGGGAACTCAGCCAACTCATTTCCCTGCTTTCTCCAGTAGAATGAACGACGTGCGATGCAGTACAGGGCGAGGGAGGGACAGGATTCGCTCAGGGGAGCAAGGGTCTGCTGCTCGCATGTGCGGGTGGGGAAGAATATCGCTTTCAAGTTCGGAGCCCTGATTATTGGGGGTTTTCCTCCTTGCTGCTGCTCCTCCTCCTCCCCCTCCTCCTCCTCCTCCTGCTCCGCCTGTTGCCGCCATGGCTGCTGCTGCTGCTGCTGCCGCCGTCGCTGCTGCAAAACCCTCTGCGTTTGATTCCGCTCTTGAAACTCCTCCACTGTAACCTCCTTCTCACCATCATCTTCACACTTCTCAACCTCCCAATCCACCTCAAACCGCTCCTCACTCTCCACGACAATCCCAAGGCTGAGTTGACTTTTGAGTCGACTCAAAAGTCAACTCCTCCACTGTGACCTCCTTCTCACAATCCTCTTCACACTTCTCAACCTCCCAATCCACCTCAAACCGCTCCTCATTCTCCATGACAATCCCAAGGCTGCGCAGTCAGCTCCACTCCGCCTCCACCTTCTCTACAGGCACCCCGTGCCTCACTATAAGCACCTCCACTGTCCGCGCTATAGCGCCCAGCCATGCCACCCAGGAGAACTCAGGGGAGCTGCTGCGGTGCGAGTTCAGCCAGCCAGGGGGCGGAGCAGGGGTGGCCCAGTGGGAAGAGCTGGCATCATCGCGGGAGTGCCAGTCTCTAGGGGGGCCGTTGAGGTAGGCCTCTCGGGCCGATGCGATGGGGAGGGAGGAGATGATGAGCCGCTCCTGGCCGTAGAGTGAGAGGTGGTGGAGATAGAGAGGAAGGGTGCTCTTGCAGGAGAGGACGAGGCGTTTGGCCACGGCTGAGAAGGCCTTGAGCGAGCGGGAGAGGGTGAGGAAGAGCGTGAGGCTGCTCTGTGCGAAGAAGAAGCGGAGAACACGAGCTGATGAGCAGTCGAAACAGAATCGGCTGCTGCCATCACTCCTAGGCCCGGAGGATGCTTCATCCAAATTCCAACGCTCGTAAAGCGTGAATTCCGTGAGCCGCAGTGTGATTGTGGTGAGATGCTTGAAATCCACATAGCTCCAGTCCACGTGCTTGAGAGTCAAGCTGCGCAGCGCCTTGAACTCGTCTGCCCAGCCGTTTTGTAGAACCCCCTTGCCGCGGCCCAGCTTCAGCCGCTGCAGACGTGGGCAGTCAAAGTACTGCGTCCAGTATTCCTCCTCCACCTCATCCCTATCGCCCTGCTCCACTGTGTCAAACTGCTGGGCGGAGTCCACACAGCCGCGCAGCTTGAGGCTGAGCGAGGTGAGGGAGGAGAACTGCCACTGGTCCTGGGAGCAGAGCATGTTGAGCTGCATGATGTGCGTGTAGGTGAGGGCGAGGGACCCGCAGGCCCACCGCAAGTGGCCCTTCTCCTCCGTCACCTCACCACTCGGCCTGCGAGCAGAGCGTGTTGAGCTGCATGATGTGCGTGTAGGTGAGGGCGAGGGACCCGCAGGCCCATCGCAAGTGGCCCTTCTCCTCCGTCACCTCACCACTCGGCCTGCGAGCAGAGCGTGTTGAGCTGCATGATGTGCGTGTAGGTGAGGGCGAGGGACCCGCAGGCCCATCGCAAGTGGCCCTTCTCCTCCGTCACCTCACCACTCGGCCTGCGAGCAGAGCGTGTGCAGCTGCATGATGTGCGTGTAGGTGAGGGCGAGGGACCCGCAGGCCCATCGCAAGTGGCCCTTCTCCTCCGTCACCTCACCACTCGGCCTGCGAGCAGAGCGTGTGCAGCTGCATGATGTGCGTGTAGGTGAGGGCGAGGGACCCGCAGGCCCATCGCAAGTGGCCCTTCTCCTCCGTCACCTCACCACTCGGCCTGCGAGCAGAGCGTGTGCAGGCATGATGTGCGTGTAGGTGAGGGCGACGGACCCGCAGGCCCATCGCAAGTGGCCCTTCTCCTCCGTCACCTCACCACTCGGCCTGCGAGCAGAGCGTGTGCAGCTGCATGATGTGCGTGTAGGTGAGGGCGAGGGACCTGAGGCCGCGCCAGCGCAGGAAGAAGGCGACGCTCCTCTCCCACTGCGGGTGTAGGTCGTTGTAGACCAAGGAGATGGGGTGCTGGGCCTGCGGAGAGGAGAGGGATGCGGGAATGGAACACCAAAAGGCTCTTCAATCCTGATTTGAAGTGCGATTGAAAGGAGGCGACGCTCCTCTCCCAGTGCGGGTGCAGGTTGTTGTATACCAAGGAGATGGGGTGCTGGGCCTGTGGAGCGGAGGGGGATGGGAGAAGGAGTGCGGCGCCGGAAAGTTGTTAACAATCCAGACCTGAAGTGCGATGCACAGGAGGCGACGCTCCTCTCCCGCTGCGGGTGCAGATCGTTGTAGACCAAGCATATGGGGTGCTGGGCCGGCAGAGACGGATGGGTGTGAATGGAGGAGGGAATATGAAAGTGGGAGAGGAGAATGATGTGCGTGTAGGTGAGCGCGAGGGACCTGCGGGTGCAGATGGTTGTAGACCAAGGAGGATATGGTGTGCTGGGCCTGCAGGGAGGAACAAGCGATGGAGGAGAGAGAGTGTGAAGCATGTCCTAGAGAGGAGAGAGGCTGACGCTTCTCTGCAGTAGTGGGCGCAGATGGTTGAAGTAGTGTTTTAAGACCAGCGCGATGGGGTGCTGGGCCTGCAGAGAGGAACAAGTGATGGAATGGGATGGGAATTCTGGTGCTCGATTGGTTGTTGCTCTTTTGAACTGTCTGGACCCGTTCTAGCAGATGCAGATCCAACTCATGTTGGATTTCAGATGGCATGCGTTTCAGAACCTATGACCCATGTCGGCAGTTAGCGCGCTCAAATCCCGAGTGCAACAGGTAAGAAGCTAAGACAAGGCACACTGAACGGTATTGGGCTGAAAAGGGCAGGACATGTGGTGGTTGCGGCAATTCCCGAGTGCGACGGGTCTGTTGAGGAAAAGAGGTGAGCACTCACAGCCGAGGCCTTCCAAACATCAAGTCAAGCACAGACAGAGCAGCACTCACGGAGAAGGAGAGGACGAGCGTGAGGAGCCTCTTGCTGGCCATGGCGCAGCACAGCAGTGCCCACCCGCTGCCGTAACTCTTCGCATTCTTCCGGTGCTGCCCGACTGCCGTGAAGTCAGGGTCCACAAATTTCACGGGCAGGATTCTGCCCGCTGGGGGCTGTGTTGTGGCGGTGAGATACCAGGGCGTCTTTCGTCTGCTGTGGACGAGGGGGTTCTCGGAGTGCGAGGAGCCGGGCGGTAGCAGCAGGCAGCGGAACACCCGGTGCCAGAGAGACGCCGGTAGCATGTCCATGGGGTTACGGGGGGTGGCGGCTGGAAGGAGAGATGGGTGAGATGAGTGATCTGCTCTGGCATTTCCATGCAAGCACTTCTCGACGCACCCAACAATTCCCACCCAGGCCCAAAAAGCCCAATCGTGCAAATCATGAGGGTGACGCAGTGGAATTCAACGACCTAATGTTTTGAGTCTCTTTCGCAAAATGAGCGACAGAGAAAACGATGAAAAATTGGTGCTGGTGTGAAATTGTTAGGAATTGAGAGGGGATCTGTAGAAGGGACGAAAATTGAAATCATGAATACTGCATGAGCTACTAGGTTCGCACTGAACGCGTATCTCCGCGACGAGGAAGAAAGGCGGGAGCGAAATCAACGAATGACGGACAGTTTAGAATGAGGTGGATGGGAGAGGACCTACTACTCACACGGAATCCCAGCGAGAGTCATCTAAGCAGGAAGGTGCTTCTCGCTCCGAGCATGAAGGCAATGGCGTGAAAAGCGGGATGCCGAGACGCGAAGCAATAAAAGTGCTTGCCTATTGAGTCAGCATTGCTCTTCCGTCTCTTCGTCTCCCGTCGCTCGCGCTCTCTCAGCTCGGCCGTGCCATCGCCAGTACTACCCTCCAGCGATGCCGCCATGGCGATCGAACAATTATGAGCACCCGATCCACATGGTGGTAGTTAAATAATTTTCGTGTCGTGCATATGCACTCGTCATTAGATTAGGCGTACTTTCCGCGACTAGAGCTGCCTAATGTCCAATTTCCGGTTGTCGAGCAGCTCTGCCCCGTTGTCCTACACGTAGAAAAAAACTACATTCCTCGAAACTATTTCTGTCGTTCCGCAGGACCTGTGATGTGGAGAACTCGCCTCACCAACGCTTCGTCGGGCTTGAGTCGAGTTGAGAGAGAGGGCGGGTCACACTTCGTTTGACGCAGTTTGATACGGTCAGTTACGTTTAAGGGCGGTTCCTGGATTTCACCGCTCTAGACCATTGCGCACCAGAGTGAACCTTTCAAAGTCAGATGCAAGCGGATGACCTCAGATTCACGCCCCATTGCATCGAGCCCAGCTGATAATCCAGTGATACGCGAAACGGCACAGTGCTGTGTTACGTATTTCGCGAAACTTCGAAGCTATCCATTCCCTTGATAACGTGAACCCGCGTTTTACGATTTCAGCGACGGAGTTGGTTTGCCGTGAATCGAGACACCTTCAAACGGGTATACGACGTTTCCCTCACAGACCTAGCAGTGTGTGGCGTGGAGGTGACCTAGACCTTTCGAGTTGAGCGTGCGAAGTTTAGAATCTCAACGACAGCGACGCGATGGATTCTACTAATGGCTACGGCCATCTGCAGTTCAGTTCACTAGGACGCGAGCCAACAAGGTAGAAAGGAGATCATGTCGACGCGTAATAGCTGCTAGCGGCGGAACCACCAGTTGCATGACCAAAGCGTGTGACATTTTTCAAAGCCACTTCGAAGCAATTTCCGAGGAGCCTCAAAACTTCTAAAAAATCGTCTGTCCAATGAGACCGTTGCAGCTGCCACTAGTCAGCCATTAGAAGCCTGGGAATCCAGTGCTAGCTGTCGATGCCAAAGCAGCAGCATGCTTATCGCCGGTCATTATTCCAGAATATTCAGAGGCATCCCGCGCAACCCCGGTCCTCGCGTCTTGTCCATCCCTTCCGCCGCTGCTCAGCATCCTCGTGCCGCGCCATCATGTCGCGCTGCTACTGGCTCAATCAGCCCGTCGCAGCGTCCGTCGCCGCCGGCAAACATCATCAATAGACTGTCGCCTTTGCCAGATACTTTAACCTTTGAGTCGACTCAAAAGCCTGTGCCAGCTACTCTAACCCTGCGCTCTCCGCCGATCTTTCGCCATGAAGGATTTCGGCGATCCACTCACACGCTGTTCGCCTCGAAGCGCGAGAGCTTGTGGCGGAGCCGTAACATGGCGGGAGAGCGGTGGACGCGGTTCAAGAGCTGAAACTGGCCGCCGTGCTTGATGCTCGAGACGAGCAGCGCCGGTGGGAGGAGGAGGAAGAGGAGGAGGAGGAGGAGGAAATGGGGGAACTGGAAGAGAGCGAGGAGGAAGAGATGGTCGGTTTGACCAGCCGCGCTGATACCTCACCCGAGGCAGGGAGCGCGGGCGCTGGCGCGGGCGCGGGGAAGCGGTGGGTGTGCGGGGCGCGCGTGGAGGCGGTGATGCGCAGCAAGGTGGCGCGGCTAGTGAAGCTGGACCTGCTGCTGGCCCTGCAGGAGCTGCAGCGCCAACAGCAATGGCGCCTGGCCGCGCGGGTGAGTTTTGAGACGTCTCAAAAGCCAGCAGCAATGGCTACTGGCCGCGCGGGTGAGAAAGAGAGTGAGAGAGGTGACGGTGAGGGGGTGAAAGATATATTTCTGAACAGTAGGAACGGATGGGTGGGTGGTATCTGGAAGCGTTGGGAGTATGGCGGATTGTGGTAGAGCGACGAAGGAAGGAGAGAGACGAGGGAGACGGAGAGCATCCAATCCAAGAGAGAAGAACGAGCAGTTGCTAAAAGAGGTTGCCACAAAAGGACTATGAGTCTTCTCCCTGTTATGATCACTGGTGTTGGAAACGTGAAGTGTTTGGGAGGGTTTTGGTGTATGTGGGGAGGGTTTTGGTGTGTGTGGGGAGGGTTTTGGTGTATGTGGGGAGGGTTTTGGTGTATGTGGGGAAGAAGATCTCTTTGAGGGTTTGCTTCCTACCACGATGTCAACTTGATTTCCTGCGAGTGTTAGCACACGATTGCAGCACGATTCCCACAGCAGCACCCTCATGTTTAATCCAATGTCATTCCCCTCACTATGTTCTCTCCCCCCCCCCCCCCACTGTGCCTTCTTTTCTGTCTTCCACCTCCCCCACTTTCCCACCCCTCCCTGCGTCCGAGGGTCTGTTCCCATGTCACATTCATACGTTGCATCAATCATTGTACCCATGTTCAATGCTTCCCTTCATATCAATCTTTACACCCCTGTCATGCCATGCCTCGTTATGCCATCGTTCTTCCGCATGCACACTGGTCTACGATACCACCCTCCCTTTTGAGGCGCCTCAAAGTTCCCTTCTACACCCCTGTCATGCCTCCTCATGCCATCGTTCGTTCTTCCCGATGCACACTTGTCTACGATACCATACCACCCTCCCTGTCTTCCCTCCATATGTCCCTTTCTCCAGTGCAAGCTTTTACGTAGTGAGTTCTCGTTGTGGGTCCATATTACATCTTCTCTCTCCATGTGCTCGTTTCTCCCGTGTTTCATTCTGCGCTGGCCTTTTCTACAGCTGTTAAGCCCTTAAACCCCTCTTCCGCTCCTCCAACCCTCCTTCCCTCCCGTCCCTCCGCCAAAGCCTCCTCCACACAGTTCCTCCTTAAGACTCCCTCCATTCAGGGTAAACATCTCCCTGTGTCCGCATCTCTCCCTCGCACCCCCCATGCCACCTGCATTTCTCTCAGGTGTTTGAGCACGTGCGCAGGGAGCACTGGTAAGGATGGAATGCCCGCCTGCTCGCCCCCCTGCTCGCCCACCTACACTGCGCTGCTCGCCGCTCACTGCCGCTCCGGGGACTACAGGAGTGGCCGGGAGGTGCTGGGGAGGATGAGGGAGGCACGGGCGGGGCCGTATGATGCGGCGTACATGATTCTGATCAAGACGTGTGAGGCGCAGGGGGATGCGGGGGCAGCAGCGGAGTTGAAGCAGGAGCGGGATGTGGTGCTGGCAGAGTGGGGGCAGTTGGGGCTGCCTAAACTCCCAAGGCGCTCAAAGAAGATGTAGGCCAGTTGTGCAATGATTCGTTTGCTTGCTCTCCTCTCGTGCAATGAGTCGACTCAAAAATCGGGTCATCACTCGCAGTTGGGTTGGGGGTGCCTAAACCCCCAAGGCGGTCAAAGAAGAAGTAGGCCGATTGTGACAAGACTCTGAAAGGAGTCTGCAATGCAATTATTCGGGGTTTGCTCTCCTCTCCTCTCGTCTCGTGCGATGATGTTGTCAGAATGTAATTGTATACATTACTGTAACTGCCTGTAGTGTAGACCTAGTGTAGTTCTTTGGCTTGCTATAACTTGTAACTTTTCTCATACTGAACATCATTCTCGTTTCTCCTTTGGTCAACACCCTCGACATTCCCTCTCCTCCTAACTGAACCCTAGGCTACTAAGCCTACTAAGTTAAGCTCGTATTACAACATATGTTTGTGTTTGCTTGATGGTGGTGGCCAGTTGTGGAAGGTGTTGTAAGCAGTTCTGGCTGAAGCAAGTCACGTTTAAGTTACGCACATTCAAAGTTCTGGTTTGACACTGGAGTAGCTGCAATACCCCATAGGCTAACCTATGGTTGTGAATTGATGAGTTGGATGCCTGCTGAAAGGGTGAGCAGCTATGACCTGCTGAAAGGGTGAGCAGCTATGACCTGCTGAAAGGGTGAGTAGCTATGACCTGCTGAAAGGGTGAGCAGCTATGACCTGCTGAAAGGGTGAGCAGCTATGACCTGCTGAAAGGGTGAGCAGCTATGACCTGCTGTAAGGGTGAGCAGCTATTGTTAGAATCCTAGGCAAAAGTGGTATTGAATGTCGAGAGTGTTTGTACAAAAGTGAAACCTAAGCGGTTGTACCCCACAGTGAGTACCCCACTAAAGCCTATCTAAACTACAACATATAAACATATGTTTGACACACCCCCATAGGCAGAGTGGGGGAGAACAGAGGGTCACAAGGCCAGGTAGGAAGTGCAAAGCAAGCTCAGGGTGGATCACAACGTCACCACGCAGTCTGAGCACAAGCAAAAGGCCACAAGGCCAGTTCACATGCAGAGATATATATGTAACAACAACAGCACAGTGATATCTACCTAAAAGAGCAAGCATGCAGGTCTATATATAGATCACAGTACAAACAAAGCCTACAGCAAGTGAGGAAGCGTAGGCACAAGGCCTAACAAAGTGCAGAAACGCTGATGATCACCAGGCGGAAGCGCCTTGGTGAATATATCAGCAGTGTTGGCCCGAGTGGCCACGTAAGTAAGACAAAGCTGGCCACGCTGCTGCAGCTCTCGAGCAAGGAAGTAACGGAGAGCGATGTGCTTTGCTCTGTGCTCCAGTCTATGCTCCTGACACAAGGCAATGGCGGCCTTGTTGTCGACGTACAGAACTGGAGGAGAACGAGGCCGCTCTCCCAAGTCGGTCAGCAGGTAGGTGAGCCAGCGTAGCTCCTGCGCAGCCATGGCTGTGGCGTAGATCTCGGCCTCACAGCTAGAGCCGAGAACTGAAGACGAATGTGTAGAACGCCAGGAAACTGAACCAGAACCAAGGCTGAAGGTGTAACCCTGTGACGACCGCTGCGTAGCCTGGTCGTCAACCCAAGAGGCGTCCGAGTGACCAGTGAGGACAACGTCACCCCGTCCTCCAAGCACGAGCCCCATGCCCGATATACTGCACAAGTAGCGTAGTACCCTCTTAGCAGCATCCATGTGCACCTTTCGGTGCCGACCAGGAGCCACGTAGCAAGCCAGAAGGCCAAGAGGGTATGCAAGGTCAGGACGAGTGCAGGTCATCAGGTACATGAGGCAGCCCACTAGCTCTGGGTAAGGACCACTCGGCTCTACGGACTCGTCCGAAGGTGGAGCTGAGAGCGAGTGACCTGTAGCCAGAGGAGTGGCCTGTGCTGAGGACCAGGTGAAGCCGAAGCGCTGAAGGACCTGCTGCACCATGTGTGACTGAGTCAGTGTGATGGTGCGGCGTGCTCTGTCCCGGGTGATCTGCAAGCCAAGATAGCTGTGCAGTTCACCCAGGTCTGTGCACGTGTGTCTCTTCTGCAGCTCCGACTTCACCAGGGCGAGAGCTTCAGTGTCAGCAGTGGCAAAGACCAAGTCGTCGACGTACACGAGGATGTAGAACGGCGGCAGCGAAGTGTCGGTGTGCAGAAACAGTGACGGGTCAGCAGTCGACGGAGCAAACCCAAGAGCCGCAAGTGTCGTCCTCAGTGTGTCGTGCCACTCACGTGGCGCCTGGCAGAGACCGTAGACCGGCCGCCGAAGGCTCCACTGGGTACCAGGAGGGAACGACCCAGTGAAGCCAGGAGGGCGGCGCAGCCAGATCTCCTCGTGCAAGCTGCCCTGTAAGAAGGCTGTGCTGAAGTCAAGAGAGTGAAGCTCGTAGTCACACTGAGCGGCAACATGCAGCAGCACCTGAAGAGTGGTCATCTTCGATGTGGGGGAGAAGGTTTGGAAGAAGTCAACTCCCTCTCGCTGACTGAAGCCTCGAGCCACGTAACGAGCCTTGAAGACAGGCGGAGAACCTGGAGGCCACTTCACCCTGAAAATCCACATGCCACTGACAATGTTCGCCCCAGGAGGGGGAACCTCGTCGACGTAGGTGCTTGTGGACTTCCAGAATGCCATCTCTGCGTCCATGGCTGTCTGCCACTGAGAGGAGTACTCACCCGCGATCGCCTCAGCGTAAGAGCGCGGGGTAGGGATTTCTGGTGCATCCGGGTCTCCCTCAGGGACAAGCAGCATGGACACAAGATGAGGCGCAGCGGCTGCAAGACACTCAAGGTCCTCCTGCCTGTCCTCAAGGACGTCCGTGCCAAGAGCACACTCACCCCCGACGGACGGAGGACAGACAGACTCAGACTCAGCAACAAGACTGGCGGCGTAGTCTAGACGACAGTGAGCAGCAAAGTCAACAAGCTCAGCGACTAAGGCAGACGCAGCAGCAGACTCAAACGACGGGTCAGTGACAACAGTGGCAAGCAGACGCGTGGCAGTAGAGTGCTCAGCATGAAACTGGTCAGACGCAGGGTCAGCAACGACAGGCAGAGAGGACGCAGGCGGAGACGGCAGAGGAACACACGACGGAGGAGAGGAAGGACGACGAACAACAAGGGGAGGGCCGGAGACAGCCGGCTGGCTCGGACGAGGAACACGATGACCGGAACGGACAGGTGAGACAGGACGCGACGCAGGCTCACGACGCTCTGCAAGGCCCCCAGTTTGCTCTGTGTACGGAGAAGGAGCAGGCAGCGGTGAGCCAGGCGGTAACGGAAGACCAGTAGACGAGGGAAGACTGAGAACCTGGCGAAGTGCAGAGTGAGGTGGTGGCTGAGACGACGGAGATGGCGGAGTGAAGAACAGACGCGGCTGAGCAGTGCCACCAGCACCAGCAGTACCTCCAGTAGCGCCAGCACCTCCAGCAGCTCCAACACCTCCAGCAGCTCCAGTACCCTCAGCAGCACCAGCACCACCAGTAGCTCCAGCACCCTCAGCAGGTCCAGCACCGCCAGCAGCTCCAGTACCTCCAGCACCAACACCGCCAGCCCCAGCAGCTCCAGAACCCCCAGTACGAGCACCTCCGGGACCAGCGACACCAGTAGAAGAACCCCCAGCAGTAGAGTCCTGAGGTGCAGAAGTGCGACGCTGACGGCGACCGTACCAGTCGTGCAGCTGCTGGGAGGTGAGGGGCACACGCGGACGAAGACAGCTACTCCAAGGAGACCGCGTAACAGCAGTCTCAGAACCCTCAGGTGACTCACCCCCAGACTCAGCACCTCCAGGCTCCGCACACGCAGGCTCAGCACCCCCAGACGCAGCACCCCCAGACGCAGCACCTCCAGACGCAGCACCCCCAGACGCAGCACCTCCAGGCTCCCCACGCTCAGCGCCCCCAGACTCAGCACCCCAAAGCTCCGCACCCCCAGGGACAGCACCACTCCCAGCAGGACCAGAGTCACCAGTGACCTCAACAGGCACAGGCGCGGGGGGGTCTACCTGAGAGACACCTGAAGGAGCAGAACCTGGCGCGGGGAGGGGGTCTACCTGGGGCGAGAAAGAGCGGCGGGGGGGGAGGGGCGAGGAGCAGTGCGGTAGGGGAAGAGGCGGTAAAAGGGGACCGACTCGTCAAAGGTGACGTCCTGAGACGCAAAGACACGGCGCGAGGCGGCGTCGTAAAACTGCCAGCCAGGCGCGTCAGGGACAAAGCCAAGGAAGACACAGGGAATGGCGCGAGGGGAGAGCTTGTCCGCGGTGGTATCGCGGACAAAGGCACGAGCACCCCAGACCCGGAAACGCGACGCGTCGCCAACCTTCCCCGTCCACAGCAGTGTGGGCGAGGTCTCCGGCAAGGAGACACGGGGCCAAAGGTTGAGCTGATGCGCGGCGTACCGGACCGCAAACGGCCACAGAAAATGGGGGGCAGCCGCATGGATCATGGAGGTACGAGCGACCTCCATGACTAAGCCAATGCGGCGCTCAGCAACCCCATTCTGCTGCGGAGAGGCCGGAAGCATGAATGTCTGGCGGATGCCGTGCTCCGCACAGAAGGCTGCCAAGAGGTCTGAGGAGAACTCACCACCTCGGTCAGAGTGCAGACGCAGGACAGGAAAGTCCGACTGGAACCGCTCGCGGAGCTGGAGACGAGCAGCGCGGATCCAGGGGATCAGAACTGCAGGGACATCCCCCTTGCGCTGCAAGGGGAAGACCGTGGTGTAATGCGTGTAGTCGTCGACAACCAGCAGGAAGTACCGCTCGTGGCCCTGTCCACGGACGCGGGCTGGGCCCCACACGTCCAGGTGGAGAGTCTGCAGTGGAGCCTCTGTGGGAGGGAACGAGGAGGAGTGAGGAGCGGCGCGCTGCCGCCCCTCGGCGCAAGGAATGCAGAACGGCGCAGGCGAGGGAGGGAGGGCAGGCAGAGACCTGGGAAGACCAGAGACCAGGAAGCGATAGTGCATGCTACAAAGGCGAGGCAGGGAGGGGTGACCAAGGCGGTGGTGCCACAGGAGAGTGTCATGCGACAGCCGGCGACACTCACACTGTGTAGCTACCTGAGCAGACGCGTGTAACTGGGGAGACAAAGGGGCGGAGCGCGACGCAGTGGTGAGGGTGTACAGACTGGACCCTGGCGCACGAGCGAACGTGGCAAGGTGGCGACCAGTCTGGGAGCACGTGCAAATCGCCACACGCTGCCGGCCAGGGGTGAAGGTGTCAACCCCCGCATCCTGGAGGACAGCGGTACTCACCAAGTTCGTAGAGAACGAGGGGAGGTGGAGACCAGACAGCTCACCAGACGGGACCGCCGGACCCGGAAGCACAGTGGAAGACCGTGCAAGCACTGGGCCCCCAGAGGGGTCAGCCAGTGAGATAGGAACAGGTGCAGGGAGGGGAGTGACTGTGGTACTGTCGCGAAAGAAACAGCGGGAAGCACCAGAGTCAAGCGTAAAGGTGTGCAAGCGCAGGACCAGGGGGAGCAGACTCACAAGCACCTAGTGCTGCAGGGGCTATACCAGGGGTTATACCAAGATCCGGCGGCACACACAAGTAGCAGTCACCCTCAGCACTAACAGACAATGCATACATAGCAGCAAGAATTGCGTCATAGTCAAGATCAAAGATAGGTACATCACGCCTAAGCAAGTCTGCCCAGTTGGGGAACTCAGGAGCATCAGGAAACTTGGCGCGCCAGGCGTCGCTAAGTCGAGCGAAGCAGCGCTGCTCAGTGTGAAAACCTGTGCACTGGCGACCAGTGCGGGGACCTGTGCGGATGATATAGGGGCAGCGACCAGGACCCCCAGAAACCCCACGCCCGGCATACCAGTCAAGAAGCTGCTGGGAAGTGGGGGTCTGGCGCTGGCGCTGATGCTGCTGCTGCTGCTGCAGCTGCTGCTGGCCCTGACCACCACTGCCACCACCGCTCCCTCCTCCCCCACTGCCGCTGCTGCCCCCTCCACCGCTCCCAGTGCCTCCGTCGCCCCCACCACCACCTCCACCGCCTCCACCCCCACCACCTCCACCTCCCCCGCCGCCTGCACCACCGCCACCTCCACCGCCACCCCCACCGCCCCTGCCACCCCTGCTGCCCCTGCCGCTGCGACGCTTCCCACTAGGAGCGGAAGCAGCTCCGACCTCCTCAGCTCCAAGGTAGTCGTGAGCAGCAGCTGCGGAGGCGTAGGAGGGGGTGAGAGGGGAGGGGGAGCACCCCTCAAAGAGGGGAGAGCGAGGAGTGCCACGAGCAGCACCTACAGCGAGGATGTTCTTCTCTGCTGCGAGGAGGTGCTTCTCTAAGTCGTCGACAGTGAGAGTGGTGGGGTCTAGCGCTAGGAATTGCTCCCTGACAGAGCTAAGAGTGTCAGGGAGGCGGGTGACGAGGAAATAGAGAGTGAAGTACATGGGGGTGGGGGGGGGGGGGGGGGGGGGGGGGGTGGTTTGCGGCGCAGAACTCGGCTGAAAGGGCGGCACGAAAGCGAGAGTTAGTAGCGCGCAGGTGAGAAACTAGGTCCTCAGCAGTGGTGAACGAGGAAAGATCGGGGAACAGGTATGGTAGCATGAGTCGACCTATGGCTGCAGTGGCCGGGGAGGAGTAGCGCGCAACTACAGCGTCATACAGTGTCTTAGCAGTTCTGTGCTGGCTGAAATGCGCTCGCTCAGTAATCGGCAGGTGGTTCCTAATAGCTAGGCGTGCAGCAGCATCACGAGTCTGCCACTGGGAACGTGCTAGAGCGGGAGCATCAGCAGCAGGAGTAACGGCAGTGCCAGAGATGTAATCAAACAGGGAAACACCCTCTTTGGCATCAGTCAGAAGGAACAGCTGGAGATCGTCTAACCACACAGCGAACTCGATGGGACGACCGTCAGGCTCGAACGCTAGAACATTAGGCGTCGCCATATTGGCTTACGGCAGGAGGCAGCAGGCAGCAGGCAGCAGGCAGAGGCAGCAGGCAGCAGACAGGAGGCAGTAGGCGCCAGGTAGGAGGCAGGCAGCAGAGGCAGTAGGCAGGGGCAGCAAGCAGTAGGCAGGCGGCAGCAGGCAGCAGGCAGCAGGCAGGCAGCAAGCAGGCAGGCAGGCAGCAGGCAGGTAGCAGGCAGGCGGCAGCAAGCAGCAAGCAGCAGGCAGGCGGCAGCAGGCAGCAGGCAGGTAGGTAGGCAGCAGGCAGCAGGCAGGTAGGCAGGCAGCAGGCAGGCAGCAGGCAGCAGGCAGGTAGGCAGGCAGCAGGCAGCAGGCAGGCAGCAGGCAGGCGGCAGGCAGGCGGCAGCAGGCAGCAGGCAGGTAGGTAGGCAGCAGGCAGGCAGCAGGCAGGCGGCAGCAGGTAGCAAGCAGCAGGCTACGCGTGGCTACGGGCAGCGCGTGCGGCCGCAGGCTGCGTGCGACGACGGGCTGCGCGGGCTGCGGGCTGCTTGCAGCTGCGGGCTGCGCGTGGCGGCAGGCAGCATGCGTGGCTGTAAGTGGCGTGCGGCTGCGGGCTGCGCTGGGCGACGGGCCGCACGTGCGCGGCTGCGTGCTGGTCGCTAAGCTGCGAGCTGCGCTGGGCGACGGGCCGCGCTGGCGTGGCCTAACTAGGTTGCGCGCGGGCGGCTTAAGGGGCGCACAAGCGGGGCCGAAACGGGCTGCGCGGGCTGCTGAAGCGGCGCACGTGGAAAAAAAAAAAAAAGTAACGCCCAAGGCGCGCGCGGGCACTAGACAAGGCAGGCAAGTACGGTGGGCCCTAATCCTAGGTCCTAAGGACCTATGCTCTAGATGCCATGTTAGAATCCTAGGCAAAAGTGGTATTGAATGTCGAGAGTGTTTGTACAAAAGTGAAACCTAAGGAGTTGTACCCCACAGTGAGTACCCCACTAAAGCCTATCTAAACTACAACATATAAACATATGTTTGGCAGCTATGACCTGCTGAAAGGGTGAGCAGCTACCTGACCTGCTGAAAGGGTGAGCAGCTATGACCTGCTGAAAGGGTGAGCAGCTATGACCTGCTGAAAGGGTGAGAAGCTACCGTATTCTCCCGGATAAAACACCCTAGGGTATTATGAAAACCACTGGAAAAAAATGGGGGGGTCTCCTCAAAGGACAATCCTACATAATACCCGGGTCTTATTATATGGTATATTTTTTAGCAAGCAAAAAAGCTGTGAAACAAAATCTGGGGTGTGACTTCACTTCTAGATTGTTGATCAGTGTCGCAAAACCGAGTGTACGAGGATAACGTGGTTGCCCATTGGAATCGGCCACATGGCAAATTCCAGTGGGCAACTCTGGCACATGATAGGCTGAAAACAAAGCCAACCTTGCGTAGCGAGAGTTCATGCAACCGCCGAGGCCGGAATCGCGCACAGTGCTGCGTTGTCACTGTACCAGTCACGTCTTGACTGGTTCTGTCACGTCCCTATGCCTCAAATGTGTCTCTCACCTTCTCTTTGTGCAGCGGTTCCATAGCACGATACTGAAGAGTGCTCGGAAGGCTGTGAGAGCGCCTCTGTCCTACACTCTAGTTTCTTTGTTTATAGCCATTTCCGCTATGGCGAGTGACACGAATCTGCAGTAGACTAGAATAGCTTCCTCACCCGATTCTAGCAGTACGGTAGTTAGGCGACAGCAGCCTACGAACTCTCGGTGTGCCGCTGCTGCACGCGCAAGGACGTCACCTTGCCCCGTCTTGCCCCAGCCGTCTCCTCCTGGTAGTGCTTCTACCCGGGATGAACCGAGCAGTAGCACCGAAGCTCCTCGCCCTCCCCTGCCACGCGTGGCTGTTCCCACCTTCCCGGAGAGTAAGCGCCCGCAGGGACAGAAGAAGCGCATCGCGGATGGTGAGACACCATCCCCTCGCCATCGCATGACGAAGAAAGTGCGTCACGCGATCACTGTGAAGGAGAAGCTACACTGGCTGAAGATGCAAGACTCTCAGCCCGATCTTGGGAATCGCGCCCTGGCTAAGCTCGCGAAGGTGCAGCCCTGCCAGATCCGCGAGTGGAAGAAGCTGAGGGAGCGGCTGGAGGTCGCATCTAGCTGCCGGCGTCGCCTCGTGGGTTCCGGCCGCAAGGCGAAGTACCCATTCATGGAACGGGCGGTCTACCGCCACTTCCTTAACCACCGGGTGAAGGGTCTCGCCGTCTCGGTCCGCATGCTCCAGCAGTGGAGCTCCAAGTACATGAAGCACCGGATGCCGTCGGTCAATTGGCGCACATCGTTCCGCTGGGCGACGCGTTTCCGCTCGCGCTGGCACTTGGCGAGGTGGGTGAAGATGAAGATGGGGCAGAGGTTGGCCACCGGTAAGTTATTCTTTATTCTGAACGTGTTTACGACCATGACATTGATCTAATGCTTGCCGTGGCACTCTTTTCAGATTGCAAGGAGAAGGTGGAATCGTTTTGGGAGTTTGTGCGCCAGATGCGCACTGTGAACGACTACCCACTCGACCTCATCGTGAACGCGGACCAGACTCCGCTATTCTTGGAGATGCCGGCGGATCGCACGATCGAGATGAAGGGAGCGCGTACGGTTCACATACGCAATGCAGGATATGAGAAGGAACGTGTTACTGTCATGCTGGCAGTAACTGCGGGTGGCCTCAAGCTTCCTCCCTACGTCGTCTTCAAGCGAAAGACTATCCCGAAAGTGCCCATACCTGCCGGTAAGTGAACCAACCATGTTTACGGTTTGACCCGTGCTCTTGCCTGTCACGCGTCCTGACCCCACGACACTCTCGCGTTGTGATTGGCAGGTGTGGTGGTCCGTGCACAAGCGAAGGGGTGGATGGACGAATCTCTGGTGCAGGACTGGATCACCTAGGTGCTGGTGCCGTTTCTGAAGCCTCTGCGGGAAACCACCGGACGCCGCAGGAGGCGTTGGTGGTGCTCGACTCCTACCGCGGCCACTTGACGGAGGCCGTCGGTCAGACGGTGCGGATGTTCAGGTTGTCAAGGGCGGTCATCCCAGGGGGCTGCACACCGCTTGTGCAGCCTCTGGATGTGTCAGTGAACCGCGCGTTGAAGTGCGGGGTGCGTTCTCGCTACAGCGGATGGTTCGAGGAAGACGGCATCAACCAAACCACTCGCGCAGGTGATTTGAAGCCAGGGCCCCTACCGTTTGTGCAACTTTCGCTTGAGTGACAGCGAATGCTTTGCAGTTACCATTCTCACTCCTGATTCTAAACCTCTTCCCTTCCCACAGGTATGTCAAACTGTATGTTTGTCTTATCTCTAGGCTATAGTGGGCTAGCCTACAAGGGGTACAACACTTTAGGGTTAGGTACTTGTACTCATGCATGCTACGTGGTCCACCATTTCTGCCTGCTTATTCTAACATGGTATTAGAGCAGAATCGTTCCTAGGGCCCACCGAACGTTCCGCCCCTGCAGCCGCGCTGCCCTTGCAGCCCGCGTGCTGCCCCTGCGACCGCGCTGCCCCTGCAGCCGTGCTCGCCCCTGCGACCGTGCTGCCCTTGCAGCCGTGCTCGTCCCTGCGACCGTGCTGCCCCTGCAGCCGTACTCGCCCCTGCGACCGCGCTGCCCCTGCAGCCGTGCCTGCCCCTGCGACCGTGCTGCCCCTGCAGCCGTGCTTGCCCCTGCGACCGTGCTGCCCCTGCAGCCGTGCCTGCCCCTGCGACTGTGCTGCCTCTGCAGCCGTGCCTGCCCCTGTGGCCCGCGTGCTGCCCCTGCAGCCCGCTAGTTCGCCCTTGCAGCCCGTGGGCGCTACCTCTGCAGCCCGCGCGCCGCCCTGCCGATCCGCGCGTCGCCCCTGCAGCCCGTGCGCGTTGCCCCTGCAGCCCGTGGGCGCTGCCCCTGCAGCCCGCGCGCCGCCCTGCCAAGCCGCGCCTTGCCCCTGCAGCCCGTGGGCGCTGCCCCTGCAGCCCGTACGCCGCCCTGCAGAGCCGCGCGTCGCCTCTGCAGCCCGTACGCCGCCCTGCAGAGCCGCACGTCGCCCCTGCAGCCCGTGGGCGCTGCCCCTGCAGCCCGCGCGCCGCCCTGCCGAGCAGAGCGTCGCCCTTGCAGCCTGGGCGCCGCACTGCCGAGCCGCGCGCCGCCCTGCCGAGCTGCGCGTCGCCCCTGCAGCCCGTGGGCGTAGCCCCTGCAGCCTGCGCGCCGCCCTGCCGAGCCGCGCGTCGCCCCTGCAGCCCCGGCCGCGCGCAATCCTAAACCCTAAATAATAATATTATTAAAAAAAAAACAACAACAACAACAACAACAACAACAACAACTATTGCTGCTGCTGCTACTAGTGCTACTGCTGCTGCTGGTGGAGGTGCTGCTGGGAGTGCTGGAGGTGTGGCTGCCCAGCCCCACTGAGCCGCCCTGCTGCTGCTGCTACTCGTGCTACTGCTGCTGGTGGTGGAGGTGCTGCTGGTGCTGGAGGAGCTGGAGGTGCTGGACCTACTCCTGACCATCGCTGTCTGTCATGGCCACTATCGCGGCAGTTGCTGCGGCCAGGGGTGGACAACAGCGGGCACTGCCTCTCCCGGACGACCCCACCCCTCAGCAGCTTCGTGAGTGGGTTGTTCAGCGAGGCAGGCCTGGTGGTGGAGGTTGTCGTTGTGTTAAGGCTACTGCTCTTGGTGCTAGTGAGTCTACTGCCACTCCAGGTGCTAGTGAGTCTGCTGCCGCTCCAGGTGCTAGTGAGTCTGCTGCTGCTCTAGGTGCCCGTGAGTCTGCCGACGCTCTAGGTGCTAGTGCGTCTACTGCCACAGGTCCTGCCTCCGCTGAGGTCTTGCACACTTTCACACTTGACTCAGGCGCGTCACTTTGCTTCTTTCGTGATTGCACCACAGTCACACCACTCACAGCACCTGTCCCAGTCTCACTGGCTGACCCCTCTGGGGGCCCAGTAGTTGCGAGAGCCTCCACGGTCCTCCCTTGTCTAGCAGTCCCCTCCGGTTCTCTGTCAGGTCTCCACCTCCCCACGTTCTCGACGAACTTGGTGAGCAACGCTGCCATTCATGATGTCTGGGTTAATACCTTTATTCCTGGAGGGCAGCGTGTGGCGATCTGTACGTGCTCCCGGACTGGCCGTCACCTGGCTACGTTCACTCGACAGCCTGGGTCTAGTCTGTACACACTGACCACTGCGTCTGCACAGGTGGCTGAGTCAGGTCAGGTGGCTGCGTCGAGTCGGGCGTCTGCGTCGGGACAGTTAGTTGCGTCTTGCTCGTGCAGAGTACTCACGCACGAGACTCAGCGCTGGCACCACCGTCTTGGTCACCCCTCCCTGCTGCGTCTATGCAGTATGCACTCTCGTCTCCTTGTCTCTGGCCTCCCCAGGACCCTGCCCCCCCTGCCGCGCTCGCTTGCCCCGCCGTGCCTTCCTTGCGTCGAGGGGCGGCAGCGCGCCGCTCCTCACTCCTCCGAGTTTCCTCCGACCACTGCTCCTCTGCAGACTCTCCACCTGGACGTGTGGGGCCCGGCCCCAGTCGGTGGAACGGACCAGGAGCGCTACTTCCTGCTGGTTGTTGACGACTACACACGCTACACCACCGTCTTCCCCTTGCGGTGCAAGGCGGACGTCAGCGGTGTTTTGATCCCCTGGATCCATGCTACTCGTCTCCAGCTGCATGAGCGTTTTCAGCAGGACTTCCCAGTCCTGCGTCTGCACTCTGACAGGGGTGGTGAGTTCTCCTCTGGCGTCCTTGAGACGTTCTGTCAGGACGAGGGCATCGCCCAGTCGTTCACGCTTCCGGCCTCTCCGCAGCAAAATGGGATCGCTGAGCGTCGCATTGGCCTGATCATGGAGGTTGCTCGTACCTCCATGATCCATGCGGCTGCTCCCCATTTCTTGTGGCCGTTTGCGGTCTGATACGCCACGCATCAGCTCAACCTCTGGCCCGTATCTCTGCTCCAGAGACCTCGCCCACACTCCGTTGGACGGGACAGCCTGGTGATGCGTCGTCGTTTCGGGTCTGGGGCGCGCTCTCCTTTGTTCGCGATACCAAAGCGAGCAAGCTCTCTCCTCGCACTCTCCGCTGTGTCTTCCTGGGCTTCCCCACCGACGCTCCGCCCTGGCAGTTCTACCACCTTGCCTCGCGTCGTATTCTGTCCTCTCAGGACGTCACCTTCAACGAGTCGGTCTGTTACTACCGACTTCACCCGCACGCGTCCCATCCGGTCCCCCTCGCGCCTCTCTTCCTGGTACCAGTCCCCCCCCCGGTAGTCCCCCTTCCCCCACAGGGTCTTGCTCCCTCAGGTGTGTCTCAGGTAGACCCACCCCCCTTGGATGAGCCAGTGGAGATCTCTTCTAACTCCTCTGACCCAGCTGAGGGGAGTGACACCGCCGCCGACGACACGGCGACCACTCGCCGCACTCCTCGCTTGGAGACCCCCCCGGGTTTCCCGCCTTGGCCGTCTTCGCCACCTCTGCAGCCTGCTGCTGTGGACTCTGGAGCTGAGGATGCTGGAGCTGGGCCTGAGGGTGGTACGTCTGGGGGTGTCCACTCTCCTCGTTTGGCTACCCCCCCCGGTTTCCCTCCTCTGCAGCCTTCTGCAGTGGACACTAGAGCTGAGACTGAGGGTGCAGGGACTGAGGGTACTGAGCCTGCGGGTGCTGGGACTGAGGGTACTGAGCCTGCGGGTGCTGGGACTGAGGGCACTGAGCCTGCGGGTGCTGGGACTGAGGGTACTGAGCCTGAGGGTATTGAGCCTGGGGGTACTGAGACTTTGGGTGCTGACTCTGGGGGTGCTGAGACTTCGGGTGCTGACTCTGGGGGTGCTGCGAGTCCTTCTGGAGGTCGTGGAGCTGGAGGTACTGGAGCTACTAGACCTGGAGGTACTACTGGAGGTACTAGAGGTACCACTGGTGCTGGAGGTACTGGAGCTGCTGCTGGTACTGGAGGTGCTGGAGCTGGAGGTACTAGAGGTGCTTCTGGTACTGGAGGTGCTCGAGCTACCACTACTGGAGGTACTGGAGCTGGACAGCCACCGCAGACTGCTCTACTTGAGACGCTCTCGCCGCAGTGCGTGGGTCGTTCGGCGAGGCAGTCCTGGTGGTGGAGGGTACAGTCCTGCTGGTGCTGGAGCTACTAGTCCAGGAGGTACTGGAGGTGCTGCCGGTGCTGGAGGTACTGGAGCTGGAGGTACTGGAGCTGCTGGTGCTGGAGGTACTACTGTTACTGGAGGTGCTGGGGGTACTGGAGCTGCTGGCACTGGAGGTGCTGGTGCTACTGGTGCTGGAGCTGCGGGAGCTGCTGACCCTGGAGGTGCTGGTGCTGCTGGTGCTGGAGGCGTTGGAGCAGGTGGTGCTGCTGGTGCTGGAGGTGCTGGAGGTGCTGGAGGTGCTACTGGTGCTGCCGGCACGGGAGGTACTGGAGGTACTACTGGTGCTGGAGGCGCTGGAGCTGGAGCTGGAGGCACTGGAGGTACTGGAGGTACTACTGGTGCTCGAGGTGCTGGCGCTGTCGGAGCTCGTGGTACTGGAGGTGCTGGTGCTACTGGTGCTGGAGGTGTTGCTGGGGGTACTGGAGGAGCTGCTCGTGCTGGAGGTACGGGAGCTACTGGTGCTCTTCGCCACCTTCTCAGTCTTCCGCCAGGTGCTACTGACTTCCCTGTGGCAGGTACTACTCCTCAGTTACTGTTTCCACCGGCGGACCAGTCGCAGCCGCCAATGCTACCACACTCCCCACTGCCTGCTCCTGCTCCTTACACTGCGGTGACACAGTCCCTGACTAAGCGTCGAGAGCCTGAGACTCGTGCTTCCACCCCTGAGTGTCGAGAGCCTGGGTCTAGCTTTGACCTTGAGCCCGAGCCTAGAGCTGCTGTCCGTGCTCGTGTTCCTCGTGTTCGTCGTCCACGTGCTCCGGCTGTCCCAGGCACTCACGATATGACACTCCGTCCTTCCTCTCTTCCACAGCGTGTTGTCCTACCGCTACCTCCTGCGTCCTCTCTTCCTGACGTTGCTGACCCTCCGTCTGACCTTGCTCGTGCGCCTAGTCCGACTGTTACTCGCTTCCTTGCTACGGTTGTGACAGACCCTACGTTCTCGTCTCCTGCTGCGTTTGCCTTAGTCGCTGAGCTCGTTGACTTTGCTGCTGTGTACCGCCTAGACTACCTTGCGAGCCTTGTCTCTGACCCTGACCCTGCCTGTCCTCCGTCCGTCGGGGGTGAGACTGCCCTTGGCTGTACTGCCCTTGGCTGTGACGTTCTTGAGGATAGACAGGAGGAGCTGGAGTGCCTTGCGGCCACTTCACCCCATCACGCGATCATGTTGCTTGCCCCTAAGGGAGACCCGGATGCACTTGACATCCCCACCCCGCGCTCCTACAGGGAGGCGATTTCGGGTAAGTACTCCTCTCAGTGGCAGACAGCCATGGACGCAGAGATGGCTTCCTGGAAGTCCGCACGCACCTACGTCGACGAGGTTCCCCCACCTGGGGTGAACATCGTCAGTGGCATGTGGATTTTCAGGGTGAAGCGGCCGACGGGTTCTCCGCCTGCCTTCAAGGCACGTTACGTTGCTCGAGGCTTCAGTCAGCGTGAGGGGGTCGACTTCTTTCAAACCTTCTCCCCCACCCCGAAGATGACCACTCTTCGGGTGTTGCTACACGTTGCAGCTCAGCGTGACTACGAGCTGCACTCCCTCGACTTCTCGACAGCTTTCTTGCAGGGTAGCCTTCACGAGGCCATCTGGTTGCGCCGTCCACAGGGCTTCACTGGGTCGTTTCCTGAGGGTACCCAGTGGAGCCTACGGCGACCAGTGTACGGCCTGCGTCAGGCGCCCCGCGAGTGGCACGACACACTGAGGACGACACTTGCGGCTCTTGGGTTTGCTCCTTCGACTGCTGACCCGTCGCTGTTTCTACGCACCGACACTACTCTGCCGCCGTTCTACATCCTCGTGTACGTCGACGACTTGGTTTTTGCTACTGCTGACACTGAGGCACTGGCCATAGTGAAGTCGGAGCTGCAGGAGAGACACACCTGCACTGACCTGGGTGAGCTACGAAGCTATCTTGGCTTGTAGATCACCCGGGACAGAGCACGGCGCACCATCACCCTGACTCAGTCACACATGGTGCACCAGGTCCTTCAGCGCTTCCGCTTCACGTACTCCTCGCCACAGCCCACTCCTCTGGCTACCGGCCACCTTCGGACGAGTCCGTAGAGCCGAGTGGTGCGTACCCAGAGCTTGTGGGTTGTCTCATGTACTTGATGACGCGCACACGACCTGACCTCGCGTACCCTCTCAGCCTCTTGGCTTGCTACATGGCACCTGGTCGACACCGAAAGGTGCACTTTGATGCTGCGAAGAGGGTACTGCGTTACTTGTGCAGCACATCGGGCATGGGGCTCGTGCTTGGAGGACGAGGTTCAGTGGTCCTCACAGGACACTCTGACACTTCTTGGGCAGACGACCAGGCGACTCAGCGTTCGTCACAGGGCTACACCTTCAGTCTTGGCGCTGGTTCTGTCTTGTGGAGGTCCAGTCGTTTTTCTTCTGTGCTTGGTTCCAACTGTGAGGCCGAGATCTACGCTGGGCCCATGGCTGCACAGGAGCTCCGCTGGCTGACCTACCTGCTGACCGACTTGGGGGAGCGGCCTTGTTCTCCTCCAGTTCTGTACGTCGACAACAAGGCAATGCTTGCCTTGTGTCACGAGCAGAGACTGGAGCACCGAACGAAGCACATTGCTCTTCGCTACTTCCTTGCGCGGGAGCTGCAGCAGCGTGGTCAGCTGCGCCTTGCTTTCGTGGCCTCTCGGGCCAACACTGCTGATGTCTTCACCAAGGCCCTTGGGCTGGTGATCATCAGCGTTTCTGCACTGCTCTTGGGCTTGTGCCCACTCTGCCTCACCTGCTGGTTGCTTGACTTGCTCTTGTTATACACTGATATATATCTTTATACCTGCTTGTTTACTCTTGCTAGGTTGTGATCAGTGTACTGCCTTACTATTATAACTCTGCATGTGAACTGGCCTTGTGGCCGCTTGCTTGTGCTCAGATTGTGTGGTGTCCTTGAGATCCACCCTGAGCTTTGCTTTGCTTTGCTTGTTCTCTTGCTTGACTGGTCTTGTGATCGTCTGTTGTGTTTGCTATCTCTCACTTAGCCTATGGGGGTGTGTCAAACTGTATGTTTGTCTTATCTCTAGGTTATAGTGGGTTAGCCTACATGGGGTACAACACTTTAGGGTTAGGTACTTGTACTCATGCATGCTACCTGGTCCACCATTCCTGCCTGCTTATTCTAACAAGGTAACCTGAAGAAGCCGCCTGCGGACTTGGTTCTCCGCTGGATCGACGAGTCCTGGGAAGCTGTCCCAAAGGAGCTTGTGAAGAAAGCATTCGTCACCTGTGGGATCTCCGCCAAGATCGATGGCACTGAGGACCACCTCATCCTTGCCCACATGCGGTACAAGGGTGAGGTCGAGGTCGTTGACGACGTCAATGACCTCGTTGACGACGAGCTCGTCGTCAACCCGTTCTACGCCGAGGCCCCCGTGCCGCCCGAGGAGCTGCAGGCGGCAGAGGAGGATGACGCCGCTGAGGAGGCGGAGGAGGCAGCGGCGGCGGCAGAAGAGGAGGAGTGGAACGCGCCTGAAGAAGGCGGTGAGGCGGGAGAGTGCAACGAGGTGGATGATGATTGGTGGCGCCCTGGCCGCTATGACGGAGAAGAGTGTGACGAGTGGCACGCAGGGGACGATGAGGAGGAGTAGGCAGCATAAAGAAAAGCACAGTAGAGCAAAGACAGAAGTATGGTAGGAGGTGATGGTAGTGCTGTTTCTGACAAAATGTAGGGTCTAGGTGCTGTGCGCGATGCTTGTACAATAGATTGTACCCCTAACTGTGACATGAACCCTGAATTTGCACTTTTTGCCACACATAACACCCACCCCCCGGGTCTTATAGAGAATCACCCCAAAAGGGGGGGTATAGTACTAACGGGGTCGGATATAACTCCCACCCCGTATTAGCTACCCGGGGGTGTACAATTACGGGGGGGTGTTTTATCCGGGAGAATACAGTATGACCTACTGAAAGGGTGAGAAGCTATGACCTGCTGAAAGGGTGAGCAGCTATGACCTGCTGAAAGGGTGAGCAGCTATGACCTGCTGAAAGGGTGAGCAGCTATGACCTGCTTGTGGTGGTCCATGTGTGAAGTGGTTGGGCTCGAGCCTTTTCCAGTACGCATTTGGCTTCTGCACTTCTACGTGTTCTTCCTGTATCATAGAAATTGCAGTCTTCAAGCATTTGCTGTCGGACGGAACAAACAAACAAGGTGAAACGATAATTTAGCATTCTACAGTGCTTCTGCTGCACCATTCCAACCACATCCATTCCACCCCCATGAAGCATCATAAACATAAAATGTACTGCACACCAAACTTAGACATCATAAATACCGTATCAAATGCACACCAAACTCAGACATCATAAATATCAAATGCACACCAAACTCAGACATCATAAATATCAAATGCACACCAAACTCAGACATCATAAATATCAAATGCACACCAAACTCAGACATCATAAATATCAAATGCACACCAAACTCAGAAGCAGCACACGCCGCTAACTTCTCCCTTGATACTTCAGAATATGCCGTTCATCCTCCTCCCCAATGTATCCCTCCACCAGCCCCCCATTCACACTGTGCATCTTATTTGCATCCCTCTTCTCATCAAAGAGTCACCGCAGCACGCCACTAGGATCGGCCTTCGTACTTCAGGATATGCCGTTCGTCCTCCTCCCCAATGTATCCCTCCACCAGCCCCCCATTCACACTGTGCATCTTCTCCCTCACATTCTTCGCCCGTTTTTTCTCATCAAAGCGACACCTTAGCACGCCGCTCTTCTCCTGCCGCACATGCACTACAGGCCCCCCCATCACCCTCATCCCCTTCCTCTCCCAATAATACGAGCGATCGATAACACAGAAAAGCGCCAGGGAGGGGAAGCTCATGCGCAGGCGAGCAAGGGCGCGCGAGTCATAGGGCCTGCGAGTGGGGAAGAAAATAGACTTCAGATTTGGAGCGTTGATGGTCGGAGGCAGGAGTGCTTGCTGCTGCTGCTGCTGCTGCTGCTGCTGCTGCTGCTGATGCTGCTGCACCTGTAGGTGCTGCTGTACGTCCCTCTCATACTCGTTATAGTCTCCCTCCTCCTCGCCGCCTCCGTACTCATCGCACCTATCCACCGCAGCCTCCCAGTCCGGGTCGTGACAAACCTTGCCGCCCACGACAATCCCGAGGCTGCGCAGGCTCCTCCACACCGCCTTCACCCTCTCTATAGGCACCCCGTGCCTCACTACAAGCACCTCCACTTTAGGCGCAAGCGCACGGAGCCACGTGCTCCAAGAAAAGGAATTTCTGCTTCGGGAAAGGGGGAGCCGCAGGTATAGAGGCAGCTGCTCGGAGTAGCGAAGATAAGGGAAGGATGAGAGGGAGGAGAACTCATCGGTCGCAGGGCCGTTGAGGTAGGCCACTCGTGCCGATGCGAGGCGGAGGGAGGGGATAACCAGACGATCCTGGCCGTACAGCGAGAGGTGGTCGAGATCGAGAGGGGCGATGCTCTTGCAGGAGAGGACCAGCCGTTTGGCGATCACTGAGAGAGTCTTGAGCGTGGGGGAGACGGTGAGGGTGGGCTTGAGATCGCAGTGGGGGAAGCGGAAGCGGAGGAGGCGGGCAATGTAGAATGAGAAGGAGAGGCTGTGGTAGCGAGAGGCTGCCGAACAGCTGCCGAAATGGGGCTGCGGCTCATAGAGCGTGAACTCTAAGAGCTGCGGGGTGATTTGCTGGAGGACTTCGACGTTCAGGCTGCTCCAATCCACATGCTTGATGGTGAGAGATTGGATGGATTTCGTCCACGTGGCGTCAGCGCATAGGCTGGTGAGATCCCACCTGCCGCGGCCCAGCTTCAGCCGGTGCAGCTGCGAGCAGTCTTTGAGAAAACTAAGGGACCAGTATGCGTGCTCGTGCTCCTCTTCCCCGTCCACCGTGCCGCGCAGTTTGAGGGAGAGGGAGGAGAGCTTGCGGCGGGAGCATGCGATGTGGGGGCCGAGGGAGCGGAGTTGGGGAGGGGCGGTGAAGGAGAGGGAGAGCTGGCGGTGCGGCCACCGAAGGAGGTAGAGCACGCTCTTGCTCCACTCGGGGTGCTGCTGGCTGATTGCCAGGGTGGTAGGTTGGCTTGTCTGCGAGGAGGGGGCGAGTGAGGTTGGGGAAAGGGGAAGGGTCGAGCAGGAGGGGGAAGGGGGAGGAAGGACGATGAGGGGATGGGGAGGGGCTCGGAAAGGGAGAGGAGGCCTCCGAGGTGAGAGAACAAAGAGAGAGATATCGTCTGGGCAGAAGATCAATGCACACCGGTTTCAACACTCAGGTCAGTCAAGATTTTGGGGCGTCTCAATATTAGAGAGGAATCTAAAGCGAGGGAGACAAGAGAGACGTGTCACTCCAGCAACGCAACGCGTGAGCAGCAATTCAACGCACAGCTGGTTCATCAATCGAGAGAATCAAGGAGCTACGGCGGCGAACTTCGGAACAGTGGAGGAAAACGCTGGTAAGGCAACAGGAGAGCAGCAGATAGCAGCAGAAGAAAAGCAGACAGAGCATCAATCGAGCAGGAGAGGACGTGGAACAGCCGCCTCCTGCTGGCGAGCGGAGGGAAGGAGGGAGGGAGGGAGGGAGGGAGGGAGGGAGGGAGGGAGGGAGGGAGGGAGGGAGGGAGGGAGGGAGGGTGTGGAGGGTGTGGAGAGCGAGCATGGTACTCAAAGAGAAGGAGAGCACGTGGAGCAGCAGTCTCCTGCTGGCGAGCGCACAGCACAGCAGCGCCCACGAGGGGCCGTAGCTCGCCGCGTTGTTGTGCTGCTGCTCGCCCCACGTGCTCTGCGCGTCCCTCAGTACCACCGCGCCTCGCCTCTCCGCCTGCTGTTGCTGCCGCGCCTGCTGCTGCGCCAACTGCTGCTGCAGCTGCAGCTGCTACTGTAGCCTCGCCTGCTGCTGCTGCTGCCGCTGCTGCCAACGCTGCTGCTTCGACGTGGCACGGTGGTGGTTGGGGTGGCTCCTCCTCGCGGCGCCGGTGCCTGCTGCCGCCGCTGCTGTTGCTGCTGCTGCTGCGGCGGCGGCGGCGGCGGCAGCGGCGTCGGCGGGTTCGTCGGGGCGGGCGGGCGGCAGCAGCAGGAGGCGGAAGATGATGTGCCAGATGGGCGCGGGGAGAATGTCCGCAATGTCAGCTGCGGGGATAGGGCGATACGAATGTGGGGATGGGGCAATAAGTAGGGATCGAAACGAAACGAACGTGGGGACAAGATGGTAAGCAGGTAGGTCTGGGGTAAAAGGAGCTCTTCGATAGTGAATGCGCGTATAGATGTCGCGTCAAAACATATGCATAATTGTATCTAGGCTATATTGGGGCTAGCCTTAGGGGGTACACAAATAGTCTCGACACTCTAGTCTTGTACCCCAATCTTCACCTAATCATCACCTTTTCTCGTTCCCTAGCTAGTGATTCTAACATGGTATTAAGAGCACAATGCTCCTTAGGACCGATTTTTTAAAAAGGGCCCACCACTACTATTTCGATCTACTGCCCGAGTCGCGCCCCTAGGAGAAATGCGGAATTCGAAACCGTGCTCTAGGCGAGACGGTTCCCTAGGCGCGATTTTTTTTTTCCTCCTAGTCACGTGCGACCCCCCCCTGAACGCGTAGGCCCGTCGCGAAGCCCGTACAGCCCACGTAGGCCTGTCGCGAAGCCCGTACAGCCCGCGTAGGCCCGTCGCGAAGCCTGTACAGCCCGTGTAGACCCGTCGCGAAGCCCGTACAGCCCGCACCAGGCCGTCGCGCAGCCCGTACAGCCCGCGCCAGGCCGTCGCGCAGCCCGTACAGCTCACGTCAGGCTCGCACCCAGCGCGTAAAGCCCGCGCCAGGCCCGCACGCAGCCCTTACAGCCCGCGACTGGCCCGCACGCGGCCCGTGTTACTGTTACTCACTGCTGCTGCTACTGAAGCTAGTGCTGCTACAACTAGTGCTACTGCTGCCACTGCTACTACGGCACTTGCTACAGCTACTATTGTCTGAAACTACTCTAGCTACAGCTAGTGCTACTGCTGCAGCTCCTACTACTACACTTGCTACAGCTAGTGCTACTGCTGCAGCTCCTACTACTACACTTGCTACAGCTAGTGCTACTGCTGCAGCTCCTACTACTACACTTGCTACAGCTAGTGCTCCTGCTGCAGCTCCTACTACTACACTTGCTACAGCTAGTGCTACTGCTGCAGCTCCTACTACTACACTTGCTACAGCTAGTGCTACTGCTGCAGCTCCTACTACTACACTTGCTACAGCTAGTGCTACTACTGCAGCTCCTACTACTACACTTGCTACAGCTAGTGCTACTGCTGCAGCTCCTACTACTACACTTGCTACAGCTAGTGCTACTGCTGCAGCTCCTACTCCAGCGCTTACTGCAGCTGCTCCTGACTGAAGCTACTGCTGCTACAGCCCCTGAAGCAGCCGCCCCTGGTGCAGCCGCCCCTGGACCCTAGAGCAGCCGCCCCTGGCCCCTGAAGCAGCCGCCCCTGGTGCAGCCGCCCCTGGACCCAGAGCAGCCGCTTTGCACGCCCTCGCGTGCCCCTAGCGTACCGGCCCCGCCCCACTAGCCCGCCCTTGCTGGCCTCGTGCGACCAGGCCCCGCCCTAGCTAGCTCGCCACCTCGTGCCCCGTGCGGACCGCCCCACTCTGCCCTGCACGCCCTCACGTGCCCCACCTCGAGTAGCCGCTGCCTAGCCGAGCCGAGCCGCCCCACCGAACCGCGTCACCCGGCCCGAGCCGCGCCGCCCTACCGAGCCGCGCCCCTGATTCTGTCACTGCTACTGTCACTACTGCTGTTTCTGCTACTACTATTACTACTGCTCCTACTGTCGCTATGGCTAGCCCCCCTGTGCTCGCTTTCGATGCTGAGGGCCGCCCAGTGAAGTTTGACACCTGGCTCGATGACCTGCACCTATTCCTACAACTCACTGCCAAGGAAGACATCTCACTGTACGATCACGCCTTAGGCCATGCCACTGCCCCTGCTGCTACTGCTGACAGCACTGCCCGCTCACAGTGGCAGACTCATGACGCCCACGCTCGCTTTGCTATTCGCAACTCCCTGCCGATAGATGAGCGCGAGCACTTTGGCCAGCACAAGACTGCACAGGCACTGTACACCGCTGTCGTTGCCCGCTACTCCTCACCTGCCTCTGCCGCGCTAGGCCGTCTCTCACTCCCCTACCTGTTCCCCGACCTGGCCTCTTTCCACACAGTCGCTGACCTCATCACGCACCTCCGTACTAGTGAGGCCCGCTTCCGTGCCGCTATGCCCGATGAGTTTCTTGCCACGAACCCCCCCCCGCTCTGGCTCACTCTCTACCACCTAGTCACCCGCCTCCCTGACACTCTGCGTGCAGTCAGGGATCACTTCCTATCTCGCTGCCCCACTGAGCTCACCATTGCCCTCCTCGAGAAGGAACTCCTTGCAGCTGAGGCTAGCATAGTCGCTGTAGGTGCCTCTCGTGGCGACCCCCGCACCCCTTTCTTTGAGGGGTGTTCCCCTTCCCCCCTTCTTCCCTCTGTAGCCTCTGCTTCTGCTGCCGACCTCCTTGGTGCTGAGAAGGTCGGGACTGCGTCCACTTCGAGCTGGCGCCGCAGCGGCAAGGGCAAAGGGGGCAAGGGAGGCGGAGGTGACGGCGGGGGAGGCGGTGGTGGGGGCGGTGGAGGCGGTGGGGGTGGTGGTGGGGCTGGAGGGACTAGTGGCAGCGGTGGGGGTGGTGGCGGCAGCGGCGGGGGAGGTGGCAGGGGCGGGGGCGGTGGTGGGGGCGGCGGTGGTCGTGGCGGCGGCAGGGGAGGGGGTGGTCGAGGAGGTGGCGGCGGCGGTGGTGGTCGTGGAGGCGCTGGCAGTGGCCACAGCCAGCAGCGCACTCTGTCGCCCCAGGAGCTCCGTGAGTGGTACTCTCAGCATGGGGGGGGGGGGTGGCCTTAGCTGCACGTACGTCATCCGCACTGGTGACCGCACTGGTCAGACGTGTGGGAGGGCGCACACCACGCAGCGCTGCTTCTCTCGCCTCGACGACGCTTGGCGTACTCAGTTCCCTGATGCCACTGAGCTGCCCCGCTGGGCTGATCTGATGAAAAAAGAACATTGATATCTATGCTCTAGACTTTGATGCTATTCTCACTGCCATGTATGTGATGTCTACTAGTGGAGAGAGTGCTCAGTACCTGCGTGTTCCGCCCGACCCGGGCATTCGGACCAGTGAGGCTACCGCTCTAGGTGCTGGTGAGGCTGCTGCTCTAGGTGCTAGTGAGTCTGCGCCCCCTGGTACTGAGTCGACTGAGGCACTACACACCTTCACACTGGACTCAGGTGCTTCTCGCTGTTTCTTTCGTGACCGCACTGCCCTTGAGCCGCTTGCTCGGCCAGTTGCTGTCTCCCTCGCTGACCCCTCTGGGGGTCCGGTCATTGCGACCTCCTCCACTGTCCTTCCTTGTCCTGCGGTCCCGTCGGGCACACTGTCAGGTCTCCACCTCCCCTCGTTCTCTACGAACTTGGTGGCGGGTTGTGCGCTCCAGGACGGGGGTGTTCACCAGTTCACCCCTGCCTACGAGCGCGTGACACACTGCACGTGTGCTCGGACGGGCCGTCACCTGGCTACCTTCACTCGGCAGCCGGGGTCGGACCTGTACACACTGACCACTGAGTCCCCTCAGGTAGCTGCGTCTGCATCTGCGTCAGGTCAGCTGTCGGCCCCCTGCTCGTGTCGCTCTCTGGCGCACGAGACCGTCCTCTGGCACCACCGACTTGGTCACCCGTCTGTGCAGCGCCTTCGTGCCATGCATAAACGGTACCTTGCCTCTGGTCTTCCCAGGGTTCTCCCTCCCCTCCCACCCTCGCCTGCTCCTCCCTGTCTTCCCTGTGTCGAGGGGCGGCAGCGCGCCGCTCCTCACTCCTCCTCGTTTCCCCCGACGACTGCTCCCTTGCAGACGCTCCACATGGACGTGTGGGGCCCAGCCCGCGTCCGTGGTCAGGGTCAGGAAAGGTACTTCCTGATAGTTGTTGACGACTACTCGCGCTACACCACGGTCTTCCCCTTGTGCACCAAGGGTGAGGTCCCTGATGTTTTGATCCCTTGGATCCGTGCTTCTCATCTCCAGCTCAGCGAGCGTTTCCACTCGGACTTTCCTGTCCTGCGCTTGCACTCTGACAGAGGTGGTGAGTTCTCCTCCGACCTCTTGGCAGCCTACTGTGCGGAGCACGGCATCCGCCAGTCGTTCACGCTTCCGGCCTCTCCACAACAGAATGGGGTTGCTGAGCGCCGCATTGGCTTGGTCATGGAGGTCGCTCGTACCTCCTTGATCCATGCGGCTGCCCCCCACTTTCTGTGGCCGTTTGCGGTCCGATACGCTGCGCATCAGCTCAACCTCTGGCCCCGTGTCTCCTTGCCGGAGACTTCCCCGACACTGCGTTGGACGGGAGAGGTTGGCGATGCGTCGCGTTTTCGGGTCTGGGGATCTCGAGCTTTTGTTCGCGATACGTCCGCGGACAAGCTCTCCTCCCGCGCTGTTCCTTGTGTCTTCCTTGGCTTTGTCCCGGACGCGTCTGGTTGGCAGTTTTACCACGCCACCTCGCGCCGTGTCCTGCCCTCACAGGACGTCACTTTTGACGAGTCCGTGCCCTACTACCGCCTCTTCCCCTACCGCACTGCCCCGCTCCCCCCCCCGCCTCTCTTCCTCGCCCCAGGTGCTGCTATGGTAGACCCCCTCCCCCCTCAGGGTGTCGCTCCCTCAGGTGTGTCCCAGGTAGACCCGGTTGAGCCTGTCGAGGTAGCTGTCGACTCTCGTCCTGCTAGGGGTGCTGAGCCTGAGCGTGCGGAGCCTGGGGGTGCGGAGCCTGGGGGTGCGGAGCCTGGGGTTGCGGAGTCTGGGGGAGCTGCCTCTGGGGGTGCTGAGTCTGGGGGTGCTGAGTCTGGAGGTGCTGAGCCTGGGAGTACTACACCTGGAGGAGCTCTCTCCTCACAGCAGTTGCGTGAGTGGTACTTACAGTACTGCAGCCTCAGGAGAGGTGCCTCTGGAGCTAGGAGTGCTGCTGGAGCTGGTGCTAGTGCTTCCCCTCCTAGGCGGGAGCTGCCCTCTCCCCAGCGGCTCCGAGAGTGGTACGCGCGGCGCTGCAGTCTCCGGAGTGGCGCTCCTAGTGTCGCGGACCCTGGTGCTGGAGGTGCTACTGCTGCTGGCGGTGCTGCTGGTGCTCCTGGAGGTGCTGCTGGTGCTGGTGCTACTGACGCTGCTGGAGGTACTGCTGGTACTGGTGGTACTGCTGGTGCTGCTGGAGCTGCTAGAGGTACTCCTACTACTGGAGCTGCTGCTGGTGCTGAGGACCCGGGTGTTGGAGCTGCTGCTGGTTCTGCGGACCCTGGAGTTGGAGCTGCTGCTGGTGCTGCCGACCCTGGAGTTGGAGCTGCTAATGGAGCTGAGGACCCTAGAGTTGGAGCTGCTGCTGGTGCTGCGGACCCGGGAGCTGGTGCTGCTGGTGTAGCTGGAGACCCTGGAGCTGAGGGTACTGGTGGTGCCTCTGCTGGTTCTGGAGGCGCTGCGCGGCCGCGGCCGTACTTCGTTCCGCTCCTTCAGCAGGTTCTTGGTCAGCCGCCTCCCCCTAGTCCTGCTCCCTCCTTAGAGTGTCCTCCGCCTGTCCAGTCGCAGTCACAGTTACCGCCTGCCTCGCCACTCCCTGGTCCTTCTCCTTACACTGGTCCGACTGGAGGTCTTACAGAGCGTTGTGAGCCTGAGTCTCGTCCTGCGTCGCCAGAGTCTCGTCGTGCGTCACCTGTTCGTGCTGCTCACACTGGTCGTCGTGTTCCGCGTCAGCGTCCTCCTGCTGTCCCAGGCACTCACCAGATAGCACTTCGTCCTTCCACTGCTCCTCAGCGTGTCCCTCTGCCGTCTCCTCCTGTGTCTTCTCTTCCTGCTCTTGCTGACCCGGAGTCTGACTCCCTTCGTGCTGCCAGTCCTACTGTCACGCGTCTCCTCGCCACAGTTGTCACTGACCCTTCCTTTGAGTCCTCTGCTGCGTCTGCTCTAGTCGCTGAGTTAGTTGACTTTGCTGCCGCTTGTCGTCTAGACTACGCCGCTAGCCTTGTCGCTGAGTCTGAGTCTGAGTCTGTCTGTCCTTCGTCCGTCGGGGGTGAGTGTGCTCTTGGCACGGACGTCCTTGAGGACAGGCAGGACAAGTTTGAGTGCTTTGCCGCTGCGTTACCTCATCTCGTGTCCATGCTGGTTGCCCCTGAGGGAGACCCGGATGCTCCAGACATCCCGACCCCGCGCTCTTACGCTGAGGCGATCGCGGGTGAGTACTCCTCTCAGTGGCAGACAGCCATGGACGCAGAGATGGCTTCTTGGAAGTCCACAGGCACCTACGTCGACGAGGTTCCCCCACCTGGGGCGAACATCGTCAGTGGCATGTGGATTTTCAGGGTGAAGCGGCCGCCGGGTTCTCCGCCTGCCTTCAAGGCGCGTTACGTTGCACGAGGCTTCAGTCAGCGAGAGGGAGTTGACTTCTTCCAGACCTTCTCCCCGACCCCGAAGATGACCACTCTTCGGGTTCTGCTGCACGTCGCCGCTCAGCGTGACTACGAGCTCCACTCTCTTGACTTCAGCACTGCTTTCTTGCAGGGCAGCCTGCACGAGGAGATCTGGCTGCGCCGCCCACCTGGCTTCACTGGGTCGTTCCCTCCTGGTACCCAGTGGAGCCTCCGACGGCCAGTCTACGGTCTCCGCCAGGCGCCGCGTGAGTGGCACGACACACTGAGGACTACACTTGCGGCTCTTGGGTTCGCTCCTTCTACTGCTGACCCGTCGCTGTTTCTACGCACTGACACTTCACTGCCGCCGTTCTACATCCTCGTGTACGTCGACGACTTGGTCTTTGCCACTGCTGACACTACGGAACTCGCCCACGTGAAGTCGGAGCTGCAGAAGAGACACACGTGCACAGACCTGGGTGAACTGACAAGCTATCTTGGCTTGCGGATCACCCGGGACAGAGCACGACGCACCATCACCTTGACTCAGTCACACATGGTGCAGCAGGTCCTTCAGCGCTTCCGCTTCACGTACTCCTCGCCTCAGCCCACTCCTCTGCCTACCGGTCACTCGCTCTCAGCTCTGCCTTCGGATGAGTCCGTAGAGCCGAGTGGCCCGTATCCAGAGCTTGTGGGCTGCCTCATGTACCTGATGACCTGCACTCGACCTGACCTTGCATACCCTCTTAGCATCCTTGCACGCTATGTCGCTCCTGGTCGTCACCGGAAGGAGCACATGGATGCCGCTAAGAGGGTGTTGCGTTACTTGTGCAGTACGTCGGGCATGGGGCTAGTGCTTGGAGGACGAGACCGAGTTGTACTCACTGGGCACTCAGACGCTTCTTGGGATGACGACCAGGCTACTCAGCGGTCGTCTCAGGGTTACACCTTCAGCCTTGGCTCTGGTTCTGTTTCTTGGCGTTCTACACGCTCGTCTTCCGTTCTCAGCTCCAGTTGTGAGGCTGAGATCTACGCCACAGCCATGGCTGCACAGGAGTTACGCTGGCTCACCTACCTGCTGACCGACTTGGGAGAGCGGCCTCGTTCTCCTCCAGTGCTGTACGTCGACAACAAGGCTACCATTGCCTTGTGTGAGGAGCACAGACTGGAGCACAGAACGAAGCATATCGCTCTACGGTACTTCCTTGCTCGAGAGCTGCAGCAGCGTGGTCAGCTTCGTCTGCGTTACATGGCCACTCGGGCCAACACTGCTGATGTGTTCACCAAGGCGCTTCAACCTTGTGACCATCAGCGCTTCTGTACTGTTCTAGGCCTTGTGCCTACTGTGCCTCACTTGCTTACTTCTTGACTCTGTTTGTACTGTGATCTCTATATATATACCTGCATACTTACACTTGCTAGGTTGTGCTCACTGTACCCCTTGCTATATTATTAAACTGCATGTGAACTGGTCTTGTGACCACTTGCTTGTGCTCGGAATTTGTGTGGTTTCCTCGAGATCCACCCTGAGCTTGCTTTGCCGTTCCTGACTGGTCTTGTGACCACTACTTGCTCTGGCTATCCCCCATTTCGCCTATGGGGGTGTGTCAAAACATATGCATAATTGTATCTAGGCTATATTGGGGCTAGCCTTAGGGGGTACACAAATAGTCTCGACACTCTAGTCTTGTACCCCAATCTTCACCTAATCATCACCTTTTCTCGTTCCCTAGCTAGTGATTCTAACAGGAGGGAGGGAGGGAGGGAGGGAGGGAGGGAGGGAGGAAGGGAGGGAGGGAGGGAGGGAGGGAGGGAGGGAGGGAGGGAGGGAGGGAGGGAGGGAGGGAGGGAGGGTGTGGAGGGTGTGGAGAGCGAGCATGGTACTCAAAGAGAAGGAGAGCACGTGGAGCAGCAGTCTCCTGCTGGCGTGCGCACAGCACAGCAGCGCCCACGAGGGGCCGTAGCTCGCCGCGTTGTTGTGCTGCTGCTCGCCCCACGTGCTCTGCGCGTCCCTCAGTACCACCGCGCTGCTGCCGCGCCTGCTGCTGCGCCAACTGCTGCTGCAGCTGCAGCTGCTACTGTAGCCTCGCCTGCTGCTGCTGCTGCCGCTGCTGCCGACGCTGCTGCTTCGACGTGGCACGGCGGTGGTTGGGGTGGCTCCTCCTCGCGGCGCCGGTGCCTGCTGCCGCCACTGCTGTTGCTGCTGCTGCTGCTGCGGCGGCGGCGGCGGCGGCAGCGGCGTCGGCGGGTTCGTCGGGGCGGGCGGGCGGCAGCAGCAGGAGGCGGAAGATGATGTGCCAGATGGGCGCGGGGAGAATGTCCGCAATGTCAGCTGCGGGGATAGGGCGATACGAATGTGGGGATGGGGCAATAAGTAGGGATCGAAACGAAACGAACGTGGGGACAAGATGGTAAGCAGGTAGGTCTGGGGTAAAAGGAGCTCTTCGATAGTGAATGCGCGCATAGATGTCGCGTGAATGGCGGAGGGCGGACCCTGCCACGGCTGAAGAGTGGCTCTCATTCCTTCTAAAGTATACGAAGATTCGCGAACGGGGACGAAGTTTTCAGAACCGGTTACCCTCCAACGGTTGGAAATGAAGCTTTAGAAATGAGGGATAAACAAAAACGTCGAACGGGAGAGCGCGACAAGTTTCGCTGATTCAAGAGAGGTTCTTGGCTTTGTGAGACGGTAAAAGGCCTAGGTTTGTTAAAGTACTTCTTTTTTTTAATGTGAGTCACCTCGGTCGAACACGCTTACGAATACTGGTCGTTATTCGGATGCGCTTGCCGTCCCGCCACGCCAGCTCGTCGATTTGCGCCTTGGCGGCGTCGAACAGCCACGACAGCGTGTCGGCGTTCGTGGCGCGGCTCGCGCCCTGCCGCATCAGCACGCGCTGCAGCCGCAGAAACTCCGTCGCCGTCGCCGCGTCGAACTGCAGCGAGCACCCTCCATCCGCGGCGCCGTTCATTCTTGAAAATGGAGTCGTTTCGTTAGCGGGGCGAATCAAAACTTGTTAAACGCGCCTACTAAAATCTGACGACGCAACTTTTTTACTCTGGAAGAAGCAGTCTAGAAATGCCAGGAAGTCATCGTCCTCTGCATCCAATGCCCCAACTTCTTTCCTCACCTCGAGGCGAGCATCTTTTTTCAAGCTCAACATGTGAAGCTGATGAATGCAAAGCGAGCCCCAGCGCGCCTGGGAATTTGAGGCGAGACCTGAGAGAGCCGGATTTGCATTGCTGGATGCGTGTGTCGATTGCCCTCAGCGGGAGGGGGGGAAGAGTGGTGCTGGCAAATGGCGCGAAATTGATGCAAACAACGCCAAGGACACAAGCAGAAAATAAAGAAAATTGCGGTCTCGAACATTTGAAACTTGAGTCTCTGTTCCGACTGGATCTCGCTGTTTACTTAGGCTTTCACCTCTCATTGCGGCTCGATGCTTTGTTAAGTTTCAGTCTCTTGGTGGCAATAACCAAACAGTCCTCGGGTTTGCGAAACATTGTGGCACAAGTTATGCAACGAGCCGTGACACGCCAGCCAAATACTGTAGATCAAATAGTTGGCGAGCTCTTTTTACACTGCTTCCACGGATATTCGGGTCCTTACGTTAGCATGTGTTTTTATGGAATAAGAATCATCAGACTGTAATTAAACCATTCATAATTTTGAAATTTACTGGATGTTAGCTTCAATTCAGATTCAGAGAGATTACGTTACGCAACAATGATTGAGATTCGCCTGAACTACAATTTCTTCTTCCAGAATATGTGATTTTCGGATCATATTCTACACATAACGCATGTTCGTTTCTATATGGAATAAAGAGTCACTTCATGGGGGCATCCGAGTGCAGCTTGCCGCCATGCCTGACTTGCTGACACCAGAATCTTGGTAACTCCAAAACAGCGAGACATGAGACGAGGCGGAGTAGAAGAGGCGATGCGGGAGGTCAAATGCTACAAGACGCGATTTGTGTCTATAAGTCTTGTGTTGAGATCCCCAGTGCGCTGACCTCAGTCGTCCTGTACGTTAGGCGACGCTTTTTCAACCTGAGTAGAAATCATCGCATCGCTCGGTCGCCATGCAGTCGCACGGGCCGCCGTCGCCGTCGCAGACGCATCTCCACGGTCATGCGAATCGGCGCGATCTTTTTAAGCAGTCCGGTACGACGCTTTCACGACGCGTCGCCCCCACCGGACCTCATTCATTTACCTGCTCTCCCCGTTCTTCTTCCAGTTCCGCCATGGCTCCCACCAGCCGCAGCAGATTAACACACTTTTGAGGCGCCTCAAAAATCCCTCCCACCGGACCTCATTCATTTCTCCGCTCTCCCCGTTTCCTCCAGTTCCCCCATGGCTCCCATCCCACCAGCCACAGCAGATGCAACTTCTCAGGCACCTCGAAAGTCGCTCTCCCAGTTTCCCCCAGTTTCCCCATGGGTCCCACCAGCCACACCACAGCAGTAGGAGCATGCCATGGCACTTCGCCTCCCTCCTCCCTCTCCACTCTCCCATGTCTCCCATCTTCCACCCCGTCCCCCCAACCTTCCCTTGCCGCGGGTTTTTTCAGAAGCCTTCGCTTTTGATTCTTTTTTTTCTCCCTCGCAATTGCTCGTCTCCCGACGAGCATGGATTGTGATTCTTTTTATTCGTTTAATTCTTTTGATTCTTTTATTCAAAGCAAGGGACTGTGCGCATGGACTACCTCTTCTTAACCCCACTCCCTCCTCAGCAGTCTTGCTGTTGCTGCCGCCGGTTCCTCCCTGCCAAAAACCCGTCCGCCCTCTCTCCCCACCCCACCTCAGCCACGGCGGCAGCAACAGCAAGACGGCGGGGCGTGGTGGCAGCTATATCCAAAGACAGGCGTGGGTAGGGCTGGTGCGCGTGCGCTAAAAGGATGCCATTGATCCTTTTTATATATATATATATATATATATATATATATATATATAATTCTCAAAAGTGATTTTTATGTGGCTGGCGTGCACTAAAAGAATGCCATTGATTCTTCCCTCCCAACCCCACTTCCGTCACCCCCCAACCCACCTTCTACTCCCCCTCCCCCCCCTTCCTGTCGGTGCCAGCCACGGCAGCAGCAGCAGCAGCACGGAGGAGGGGGGTGGTGTGGTAGCAGCTATATCAAAGGTCAGGCGAGGGGCGCTGGTGTGTGCTAAACGGATGCTCCTGACTTGCCCTCTCCCATCCCCACTTCTGTCCCCCCCTCTGTCCCAGCCAAGGCGGCGGCAGCAGCAAGATGGCAGGGAGTGGTAGCAGCAATAAGCAAGGACAGGCGGGGGGCGCTGGTGCTGCTGAGTTACCTCCTCTCACCCCCCATTCCCTCCCTGTCGACCTCCCCATCACCACCACCCCACCTCAGCCACGGCGGCAGCAGCAGCAAGAAGGCGGGGAGTGGTGGCAGCTATATCCAAGGACAGGCGGGGGGCGCTGGTGCGCGCTAAGCGGATGCGGCGGGGGGAGGGGATTGTCGTGGGTGAAGGGTTGGGGGGTTTGGAGGGGGGGATGGAGTTGGAGGGGCGGGAGGGGGAGGGCGAGGAGGAGGAGGAGGAGGAGAGGAGGCGGGTGGAGGAGGAGGGGCGAGTGGAGGAGGCGGTTAAGAGATTGAAGGGGACGTTTGAAGGGTGAGTGGTGGTAGAAGGGTGAGTGGTGGTAGAAGGGTGAGTGGTGGTAGAAGGGTGAGTGGTGGTAGAAGAGTGAGTGGAGCTTTGAGGTATCTCATAAGGAGGAAGGGCGTGTGGAGGAGGCGGTTAAGCGGCTCAAGGGCACGTTTGAAGGGTGGGTGACGTTGGGAGGGTGAGTGGCGTTGGGAGGGTGAGTGGCGTTGGGAGGGTGAGTGGCGTTGGGAGGGTGAGTGAGTGGCGTTGGGAGGGTGAGTGGCGTTGGGAGGGTGAGTGAGTGGCGTTGGGAGGGTGAGTGGCGTTGGGAGGGTGAGTAGTGGCGTTGGGAGGGTGAGTGGCGTTGGGAGGGTGAGTGGCGTTGGGAGGGTGAGTGGCGTTGGGAGGGTGAGTGGCGTTGGGAGGGTGAGTGGCGTTGGGAGGGTGAGTGGCGTTGGGAGGGTGAGTGGCGTTGGGAGGGTGAGTGGCGTTGGGAGGGTGAGTGGCGTTGGGAGGGTGAGTGGATGTTTGAGATGCCTCAAAAGGACGAGGGGTGAGTGGAGGGGAAGGGGCGGGTGGAGGAGGCGGTTAAGAGGCTCAAGGGCTCGTTTGAAGGGTGAGTGGCTTTCTTTTTTTATCACCTCCACGTGTCTCTCTCTCTCTCCAGTCCTCTCTCCCACGTGTCTCTCTCTCTCTCTCCAGTCCTCTCTCACCCCCATCCCCATCCCCATCCCCTTCCCCACAAACCCATCCCCCTCCCCATCCCCTTCTCCACAAACCCATCCCCCTCCCCATCCCCTTCTCCACAACCCCATCCCCCTCCCCCCACCCCCAGCACCGCCAGAGCGGGGGGGGCAGCCGTGCAGCAGGAGAGGGTGGAGACGCTCAAGGCGTTGCGCCAGCTGCTCTCGGCCAATCACAGCCCGCCACTTGGCGCTGCTGTGCGCTGCGGCGCCGTCCCCTTGCTGGCGGAGTGCCTGGCGTTCGGCGCTCCTGAGGAGCAGGTCGGTGGGGGGAAGAGAGGGCGTGTGTGGGGGGAAAGGGTGGGGATAAATGGGAGAGAGAGAAAGCAAGGAAGGGAAATGGGTTGGCGAAAGGATGGGTACACTTCCGTGCGCTGTGGCGCCGTCCCCTGCTGGCGGAGTGCCTGGCGTTTGGAGCCCCGGAGGAGGAAAGGGCGGTGTGGGGGAGGAAAGGGTGCGGGGTATATGGGAGGGAGGGAAAGTCATGAAGGGGAATGGGTTGGGGAAGGGAAGGGATGGATGGGTTGGAGTGCCATGTGCTGCCACGCCATGCCTCTGCTGGCGCAGTGCCTGGCGTTCGGATCCCCCGAGGAGCAGTTGAAGGAGAGGGCGGAGGGGAGCAAGTGGGGGAGAGGAGTGAGGGGAGGAGCAGGTGTAGGGGAGGGGGGATGGGAGCCGGTGTGTTGTTGTCCAATCCAATCTGTTCCCTTCGTTTTTCTCCCACCAGCTCCAAGAAGCAACAGTGTGATGTCCTCCACTCTGTCCCCCCCCCCCCCCCTCCACTTTTCATCCCCGCTACCTTTCCCATCAGCTCCTGGAAGCAGCGTGGTGTGTGACCAACATAGCGTCGGGGGAGGCAGAGGAGACGCGTGCTGTGCTGCCCTGTGCTGCTCTGCTCATCGCTCACTGCACTGGTGCGGTACCACCCGCTCACTCACTCACTCACGCACTCACTCACTCACTTCCTCATTCACTGACTCCCTCTTTCACTCCCTCACTCACACTCCCCACTGTCCCCTCTCACCGTCTGCTCTCATCGTTGCTGCCTGTCTCACGAGAGTGCGAACCCAACCCTGATCAAGCACCTCAACTCAACCCAACCCAACCACTCCCAAATCAACGCAGATACGTCACGAAGTTTCTCGTGTGTTTCGTCGTTTGTTCCCCCTTTCTCCTCCTTACCTCCATCAGACTCCCCATCACCCGCAATAGCGGAGCAGTGTGTGTGGGCGGTGGGCAACATAGCAGCAGAGGCAGACGACCTGAGAGCACAGCTGTTGGATCAGGGCGCCCTGCCCGCCCTCACTCGCCTGCTGCTCGCTGCTGCCTCTGGTGCCTCTGGGGGAAACACAGGGGCCCGCTGGTTGACAGCACAGGCACCCTCTGCTGTGGAATCCCTGGCCAAGACAGTGGCGTGGGCGCTTTCCTCTCTCATCAAGGTGAGTACTGAGAACTCTACAGAATGGCCTCGTCATGATCTCTCTCACAGCTGCTGGATCAAGACGGTGGCATGGGCGCTCTCCTCCCTCATCAAGGTGGGCGGGCGTATCTGTACCTCTCTCACAGCTGGGTGCAGCAGTGGGGGGCGGTGGTTTACAGCACAGGCACCCTCTGCCAGCCGTGCTCTCCTCTGGAGGCAGCACTGGGGGCAGCAGTGGGGGGCGATGGTTGACGGCACAGGCGCCCTCTGCTATGGCATCGCTGGCCAAGACGGTGGGATGGGATGGGCTCTCTCTTCACTTATTAAGGTGAGCGAGGCGGTGGCATGGGATGGGCTCTCTCTTCACTTATTAAGGTGAGCGAGGCGGTGGCATGGGATGGGCTCTCTCTTCACTTATTAAGGTGAGCGAGGCGGTGGCATGGGATGGGCTCTCTCTTCACTTATTAAGGTGAGCGAGGCGGTGGCATGGGATGGGCTCTCTCTTCACTTATTAAGGTGAGCGAGGCGGTGGCATGGGATGGGCTCTCTCTTCACTTATTAAGGTGAGCGAGGCGGTGGCATGGGATGGGCTCTCTCTTCACATATTAAGGTGAGCGAGGCGGTGGCATGGGATGGGCTCTCTCTTCACATATTAAGGTGAGCGAGGCGGTGGCATGGGATGGGCTCTCTCTTCACATATTAAGGTGAGCGAGGCGGTGGCATGGGATGGGCTCTCTCTTCACTTATTAAGGTGAGCGAGGCGGTGGCATGGGATGGGCTCTCTCTTCACTTATTAAGGTGAGCGAGGCGGTGGCATGGGATGGGCTCTCTCTTCACTTATTAAGGTGAGCGAGGCGGTGGCATGGGATGGGCTCTCTCTTCACTTATTAAGGTGAGCGAGGCGGTGGCATGGGATGGGCTCTCTCTTCACTTATTAAGGTGAGCGAGGCGGTGGCATGGGATGGGCTCTCTCTTCACTTATTAAGGTGAGCGAGGCGGTGGCATGGGATGGGCTCTCTCTTCACTTATTAAGGTGAGCGAGGCGGTGGCATGGGATGGGCTCTCTCTTCACATATTAAGGTGAGCGAGGCGGTGGCATGGGATGGGCTCTCTCTTCACATATTAAGGTGAGCGAGGCGGTGGCATGGGATGGGCTCTCTCTTCACTTATTAAGGTGAGCGAGGCGGTGGCATGGGATGGGCTCTCTCTTCACTTATTAAGGTGAGCGAGGCGGTGGCATGGGATGGGCTCTCTCTTCACTTATTAAGGTGAGCGAGGCGGTGGCATGGGATGGGCTCTCTCTTCACTTATTAAGGTGAGCGAGGCGGTGGCATGGGATGGGCTCTCTCTTCACTTATTAAGGTGAGCGAGGCGGTGGCATGGGATGGGCTCTCTCTTCACTTATTAAGGTGAGCGAGGCGGTGGCATGGGATGGGCTCTCTCTTCACTTATTAAGGTGAGCGAGGCGGTGGCATGGGATGGGCTCTCTCTTCACATATTAAGGTGAGCGAGGCGGTGGCATGGGATGGGCTCTCTCTTCACATATTAAGGTGAGCGAGGCGGTGGCATGGGATGGGCTCTCTCTTCACTTATTAAGGTGAGCGAGGCGGTGGCATGGGATGGGCTCTCTCTTCACTTATTAAGGTGAGCGAGGCGGTGGCATGGGATGGGCTCTCTCTTCACTTATTAAGGTGAGCGAGGCGGTGGCATGGGATGGGCTCTCTCTTCACTTATTAAGGTGAGCGAGGCGGTGGCATGGGATGGGCTCTGACCACGCACGCAGCTGTTGGATTCCTGGTAGCGTGCGTGCGTGGTCAGAGTTAGCCCCCTGCTCACTGCTCCCGCTGCTGCTGCTCACTGCTGCTGCCTCCTGCTCAATGACTACTCCCACTGCTGCTGCTGCTGCTGTTGCCCTTGGGGGAAACCACACTCGGCGCCTCTGCACGCAGCAGCATAGGGGGGTGTTGCCTGTATCGCTCACGCCCTGCTTGCTTCTGCCACTGCGCTCATTAATGTGGGTGGGCGGGGGATGGGCCTGTCGTGGCATGGCTCCCCCGCAGGTCACTCTGGGCTGGGGTGGCTCTCTGGATCCTCCCCCATGTGTACCTCCCCCGTGTGTACCTCCTCCAGTCCGGTGCACAACCCCCTTTCCCCCTTGTGTGTACTTTTTTTAGGCGCCTCAAAACTAGCCTCACCATCTTTTCCTACTCCCTGTCGTTCCCCTGTGTGCCTTCGCAGGGCCCCAGCCCCCGTGCAGCCGTTGATCTAGTGAAATCGGACGGTGTTGATGCAGCGATTGTGACCCTTCTGTCCTCAGGGTAGGGGAGGGGTTGCTACGAAGGGTGGAGGGTGTGGGAGTGTGGAGGGTGTGGGAGGGTGGAGGGTGTGGGAGTTTGGAAGGTGTGGGAGTGTGGAGGGTGTGGGAGTGTGGAGAGTGTACCCCTGTCCCCCTGTGCCCCTGTGCCCCGTTCCCCGTTGCTCCATCGTTCCATTTCCCTCCTATCTCGAGACACGCCTGGAGTGTTCTTTTCCCCTGCCTCCATCCTCCCTCATATCGATATTCACCTCTTCTTCTCCGCATGCATCCTTCATTTTCCGCATGCATCCTTCATTTTCTGCATGCATCCTTCATTTTCCGCATGCATCCTTCATTTTCCGCATGCATCCTTCATTTTCCGCATGCATCCTTCATTTTCCGCATGCATCCTTCATTTTCCGCATGCATCCTTCATTTTCCTTACATCCTTCATTTTCCTTACATCCTTCATTTTCCTTACATCCTTCATTTTCCTTACATCCTTCATTTTCCTTACATCCGAGCCTTCTCTGCAAGAGGCGGTGGCGGTGGAGGGAGCGTGGGTGGCGGGCGGCATGTGTGACAGCGCCGCTCTCTTATGGCTTTCCCCAATCTAACAGCATTGTTGCCCTTTTCATCCCCCTGGTGACTTTTGAGTCACCTCGCTCTCCTTATGGCTCTCCCCAATCTATCAGCATTGTTGCCTTTTTCATCCCCCTGTGCCTCGCCCTCCCCACCCTCACAGCAACGCAGAGGCAGCAGTGGAGGCAGCATGGGTGGCGGCATACGTGACAGCGCTGTCAGACGCGAGTGCAGAGAGGCTCGTTGCTGCCGGGCTCATAGAAGCCCTCGTGCCTCTGCTCTCCGCCACCACTGATGTCGCCCTGCTCACTCCCGTATGCACCAAACACCACTGATGTCGCCCTGCTCACTCCCGTATGCACCAAACACCACTGATGTCGCCCTGCTCACTCCCGTATGCACCAAACACCACTGATGTCGCCCTGCTCACTCCCGTATGCACCAAACACCACTGATGTCGCCCTGCTCACTCCCGTATGCACCAAACACCACTGATGTCGCCCTGCTCACTCCCGTATGCACCAAACACCACTGATGTCGCCCTGCTCACTCCCGTATGCACCAAACACCACTGATGTCGCCCTGCTCACTCCCGTATGCACCAAACACCACTGATGTCGCCCTGCTCACTCCCGTATGCACCAAACACCACTGATGTCGCCCTGCTCACTCCCGTATGCACCAAACACCACTGATGTCGCCCTGCTCACTCCCGTATGCACCAAACACCACTGATGTCGCCCTGCTCACTCCCGTATGCACCAAACACCACTGATGTCGCCCTGCTCACTCCCGTATGCACCAAACACCACTGATGTCGCCCTGCTCACTCCCGTATGCACCAAACACCACTGATGTCGCCCTGCTCACTCCCGTATGCACCAAACACCACTGATGTCGCCCTGCTCACTCCCGTATGCACCAAACACCACTGATGTCGCCGTGCTCACTCCCGTCTGCACCAAACACCACTGATGTCGCCCTGCTCACTCCCGTATGCACCAAACACCACTGATGTCGCCCTGCTCACTCCCGTATGCACCAAACACCACTGATGTCGCCCTGCTCACTCCCGTATGCACCAAACACCACTGATGTCGCCCTGCTCACTCCCGTATGCACCAAACACCACTGATGTCGCCCTGCTCACTCCCGTATGCACCAAACACCACTGATGTCGCCCTGCTCACTCCCGTATGCACCAAACACCACTGATGTCGCCCTGCTCACTCCCGTATGCACCAAACACCACTGATGTCGCCCTGCTCACTCCCGTATGCACCAAACACCACTGATGTCGCCCTGCTCACTCCCGTATGCACCAAACACCACTGATGTCGCCCTGCTCACTCCCGTATGCACCAAACACCACTGATGTCGCCCTGCTCACTCCCGTATGCACCAAACACCACTGATGTCGCCCTGCTCACTCCCGTATGCACCAAACACCACTGATGTCGCCCTGCTCACTCCCGTATGCACCAAACACCACTGATGTCGCCGTGCTCACTCCCGTCTGCACCAAACACCACTGATGTCGCCCTGCTCACTCCCGTATGCACCAAACACCACTGATGTCGCCCTGCTCACTCCCGTATGCACCAAACACCACTGATGTCGCCCTGCTCACTCCCGTATGCACCAAACACCACTGATGTCGCCCTGCTCACTCCCGTATGCACCAAACACCACTGATGTCGCCCTGCTCACTCCCGTCTGCATCAAACACCACTGATGTCGCCCTGCTCACTCCCGTATGCACCAAACACCACTGATGTCGCCCTGCTCACTCCCGTCTGCACCAAACACCACTGATGTCGCCCTGCTCACTCCCGTATGCACCAAACACCACTGATGTCGCCCTGCTCACTCCCGTATGCACCAAACACCACTGATGTCGCCCTGCTCACTCCCGTCTGCACCAAACACCACTGATGTCGCCCTGCTCACTCCCGTATGCACCAAACACCACTGATGTCGCCCTGCTCACTCCCGTATGCACCAAACACCACTGATGTCGCCCTGCTCACTCCCGTATGCACCAAACACCACTGATGTCGCCCTGCTCACTCCCGTATGCACCAAACACCACTGATGTCGCCCTGCTCACTCCCGTATGCACCAAACACCACTGATGTCGCCCTGCTCACTCCCGTATGCACCAAACACCACTGATGTCGCCCTGCTCACTCCCGTATGCACCAAACACCACTGGTGTCGCCCTGCTCACTCCCGTATGCACCAAACACCACTGATGTCGCCCTGCTCACTCCCGTATGCACCAAACACCACTGATGTCGCCCTGCTCACTCCCGTATGCACCAAACACCACTGATGTCGCCCTGCTCACTCCCGTATGCACCAAACACCACTGATGTCGCCCTGCTCACTCCCGTATGCACCAAACACCACTGATGTCGCCCTGCTCACTCCCGTATGCACCAAACACCACTGATGTCGCCCTGCTCACTCCCGTATGCACCAAACACCACTGATGTCGCCCTGCTCACTCCCGTATGCACCAAACACCACTGATGTCGCCCTGCTCACTCCCGTATGCACCAAACACCACTGATGTCGCCCTGCTCACTCCCGTATGCACCAAACACCACTGATGTCGCCCTGCTCACTCCCGTATGCACCAAACACCACTGATGTCGCCCTGCTCACTCCCGTCTGCACCAAACACCACTGATGTCGCCCTGCTCACTCCCGTATGCACCAAACACCACTGATGTCGCCCTGCTCACTCCCGTCTGCACCAAACACCACTGATGTCGCCCTGCTCACTCCCGTATGCACCAAACACCACTGATGTCGCCCTGCTCACTCCCGTATGCACCAAACACCACTGATGTCGCCCTGCTCACTCCCGTCTGCACCAAACACCACTGATGTCGCCCTGCTCACTCCCGTATGCACCAAACACCACTGATGTCGCCCTGCTCACTCCCGTATGCACCAAACACCACTGATGTCGCCCTGCTCACTCCCGTATGCACCAAACACCACTGATGTCGCCCTGCTCACTCCCGTATGCACCAAACACCACTGATGTCGCCCTGCTCACTCCCGTATGCACCAAACACCACTGATGTCGCCCTGCTCACTCCCGTATGCACCAAACACCACTGCCCATGCATGCAACCTCTCGTTTCCTGCCCTCACCCATCTGCTCTTGTCCTCATCTGCTCGTCGTTGCTGCCGGGCTCATAGAGGCCCTCGTGCCTCTGCTCACCTCCACGACTGATGTCGCCCTGCTCACTCCCGTACGCACCATGCTTCACTGCCCATGCTCGCAACCTCTCATTTCCTACCTTGATTCACCCCTCTCCTGCTGAGGGGCTCGTGGCTGCCGAGCTGGTAGTCGATCCTGCTGCTGCTGCTCTTCTAACTATGAGTGAAGATCCCCGTAGAGGCCCTCGTGCCTCTGCTCTATTGAAATCACTTTTGAGAATTCTCAAAAGTGATTTCAGAATTCTCAAAAGTGGTTTCAATATAACCATGAGTGAACATCCTCGTAGAGGCCCTCGTGCCTCTGCTTTCCGCCTCCCCGCCTCCTCACTCCGGTATGCTCCACTCTCTCCTCTCTCTCTTTTACCGTCCCTCTTTCGCTTCTTGTCTCACCCCAGGTGGTGCGGGCAGTAGGCAACCTGACAGCAGGAGGGGAGATAACAATGTGATGAATGAGTCGACTCAGAAGTCACCTCATCATGTCATACCACCATGCACGTGCTGCTGTCCCCTCTCTCTCTCTCAAGCGGTCCGTGTATTAGATCCGAGCAAGGTACAGACATGCACAAGGATATAAGAAGCAATGCATCTCAGCTTCTAAAACCCCCACATCCTACCTACCCTCCTTCACCCTCTAAGGCAGCTCCAATGCCGGCTCCAGGATGGCAAGGCAGTCCCCGAGGGACATTCCTTCGCCCGGCAGCGCCACAGGTGGGTTCTCCACCTGAGCCGCGTAGTTGCACTTCGTCATGAAGCTCACTGACTGCGCCCGCTGCAGCGCCACGGACCACCGCTGGCGGAACTGGTGCAGCAGCTTTGTTGCCTGGTAAGATGAGGGGGCCGCGTTGAAGAGCCGGCGCGCGCCGGTGTCGGCCAGAAGTTTGAGGAATTGAGGGACCTCCGCGCAAGGACAGCCATAGGTATCAACGGCAAGGGGGAAGAACCCGACCCACGAGGCCGTTGAGCCCTCGTAGTCGGAGATCTTCTTCTCCGCCGCCTCCCTGGCCGCCCATCCCCTGCCCTTGACCGCGTTGGGATCCCGTGTGCTGATGGGGTCCGTGATGGTCACGTCCCCTATCCACACCGTTCCTGAGGACTTGTCCCGGATCGCAATGTCGGCTTTCTTCAGAGTGACGGGGCAGAACGTAGTCGTTTCGCTGTGAGTCATGAAGTCAGCGTCGGCGGCCATGTGTACACACGCATCGCGCAACTCATTGTGCGTGTTGGTCCGCCCCTTCCCCGTGTCGCAGCGCAGCAGGTGGTTGGGCAGGCGCCTGTCAAGGATTGCCGTCTTATTGCGGCAGTCACACGCGCCAGGTGCCGAGGAGGGTAACCCCATCCTGAACTGCAGCGCATGCGCAAAGTGAGCCGGGGCAAGCCGCAGTGTCGAGTTGAAGGGGACCGCGTTGAGCCAGTCTCCTGCCCCATACCCTGAGAGTGAAAGCATGCGCTGAGTGTGCCCGCTTAGTGGGTTGAGTGGCATGATGCGTGTAGCCTGCACCTGCTCCGCGTAGCGCAGTCCGTGTACCGCGATTGCCAGCCCATGCTGCAGCTTGGCGCCCTTGGGATTAGCCCGATCGCTCTGCAGCAGCTCCTTCCCATCGTCCGGCAGTGACTCCTCACACCTCTCCAACCAGTCAAAGAGCGGGGACGTGTTGATGAAGGGCCCCACCATCTGGACCCGCGTTTCCGCCAAGGCGCCGACGGCCGACTCATCAATGGAGGTGAGCAGGTGCTGCGCTTGCGTGTAGCTTGCAAGGAACCCAACACGACCCTCCACCGAAGGGTCTGTGAGTCCCAAACCACCGAGCGAGATGGGGAGTGACGCTTGCGCCCAGGTACGTGAAATCTCGGCCTCCCCCCGTGGGTGGCGAATGCCGCAGGCAGTCAGCAACGTCTCAAACAGCTTTTTACCCCAGTCTGACCACTCCTCGACTGGCAGGGCCGAAAGCGGCGTGGTGCGGGCGACGTAAGCGATCCGCCGTGAGATGCACCGTGAGAGCAGGAGGGAAGCCAGCTGCGGCTCCATCCGCGCGATTAAGGGCAGCGGCACTCCCATGGTGTCGAGGCTGGCACGTAGGAACGCGGCGGTTGCGTCGCTGCCACCGATGAAGCTGCCAAGCACCTTCACCCCATCTTCTGTGAAAGGTACGCCCACTGGAAGCGCTGCTCCCTGCTGGCCAGCCTGAGACCAGGCCGCGCACTTGGCTGGGTTGTGGCGCAGCCCGATCTCCCCGAGGTTTCCTGTGAAGTCCTCAAATGCCGCCGCGCACATGGCTGCATCCCCAAGAAAAGTTACGTCGTCCGCATAGGCTAGACAGACCACGGAGGGGAAGCTGAGCGCCGTTTTCGTCAGCGCTGGGTGTATGGCGGCAGCGAACAGCAACGGGCCGAGGGGATCTCCCTGCCGCACCCCGGTCTCGCTCAGCAGAGGTGGGTGTGAGAAGCCAGCGTCCAGACATAGAGCCGAAGGAAGGCCGTACAGTAGTTTAACTAACGGTAAAAGTGAAGCGAGAGAGGAGTCCCGAAGAGATGTGATGATGGCGTCGCGGTTAACGCTGTTAAATGCGTTCGCCAGATCAGCCTGTAGGACCAAAGCTCCTGTGTTCACCGTGAGGTACGTGCGTGTGATGTGGATAATCGCCTCCGCCCCGCCAGGGACTGCCACGCCGAACTGGTGCGGTAGGAAGAATACACGAGCGGCCCCTGCAGTCAAAGTAAGCGCCGTCTTAGCTGCCAGGCGTGTTATGCTCTCGCCGATGGCAATTGGTCGCGTCCCCCCATCGGGCTTGCTCAGGGCAATCAATCTTGAGGCGGTGAGGAGCTCAGCCACCGCAGGAGGTAATTTTCCTGTTAATATCGTGTTGACTAGCGCGTGCAGGTGTTTCCCAACGGAGTGGTTGATCAGCGCTGCATCGCGTAAGTGTTCGAAAGTTGTTCCTGAGGGGCCCGCTCCCACCCCCATCTCGCAGCTTCCCAGCACCTTGGAGAAGACAGCAAACGGTGCCGATAGGTGAGGGTCAGGTTCTGGAAAGTTCCAGTCAGGTGGGGAGGCGAGCGCAGGTGGGTGCTTGGCGCGCAGGGCCTCCAGCACAGTTGGAGAGGGGGTGCTGACTGGCGTGGCTTCAAGTGCCATCACGGCGCGTTGTAGGCTGCCACGTCGTGCCAACCCCTCTGCCCTAGCGATGACACCAATGTCATCGGGCTGGTGTCTGGGTGGTTGGGGCCACGACAGTGAACCCACTGTTTCAGTGTATAATTTGTCCCATTCTCCAGACAGAAACTGACGAAGGCGGGCACTGACAGCCTTCCAGTCTGGGCGCCTAGGTGACAGCTGGCGAAGTGTTAATCGAGCGAGAAACAGGACGACCGTCCATGCAGAAGGTGAGTCTGGATATTTCGCCAAGCGCAGCAGCGGAACCAACAGAGCTGTGGCGAAAAGTTTGCGTGGGTCTGGTGGGAGGTGACGGGAAAGAGGTGCGTGGCGAGAGTCACGCAATTTCGTCAGATCCCAGTTTGACACGCTGGCGAATAGCGTGTCGTCCTTGGCGAGTGATTCTGGGGATTTCTCCTCTGGGGCTTGGGTTGGGACGGGGTTACCGCCAGGTGCAGATTGATGTCCGGCCTGGCTAGGGGTCTGAATGTGGGAATTCGTGGTTGGGATTGGTGCAGTTACAATGTTGCCTGATGCGGCTCGGGTTGGTGTTGGGGGACCCCTCCTAATGGATCTCACTTCTGCAGCTCCCCCCGCCATGTGAGATGCTGCTGCTGCTGCTCTGCCCGCTCGAGCAGGAGTCTGAAGCTGCTCGTCGTCCAAGGACTCAGAGCTGGAAGTCGAGTCAGTGGACTCGGCTGCTACAAAGCTACTGTCTGAAGTGGAGGTTTCATTATCACCGCTCATCTCGTTTAAAGCCCGCCTCCCCGCCTGCTGGTACACGTTTTCCGGTCCACCCCCACGTGCTCTCCCCCCGCGTCCCGCAGCTCTCCTTCCGCGGCCTGCTGTTCTTCCGCCGACTTGTCGGCCGCTGAGTGTCCGCGCGCCCTCTTCCCGACGTACCGATGAGTTCCCTTGAAGCTCCTGCCTTGGGGCGAACCGCGGAGAGCGATCCAGCTCCCCGCCCGCTTCCTCCTGCGCGCCCTGCCGCGAGCGTGCCTGTCGCGCCGCCGGCGTCTGCGGATCGGATCCGCCGTCGTTTCGAAGATCAGCAGCGCGCTCTGACCTCGCGCGGGGGCCGGTCCCTGCCTCAGCCGGAGCCTGCTCACGCGGCGTCCGCCGAGCGCTACGGCGGAGTGGGTGTGGCGCACCAGGAGCATTCCCCTCGCCGACGTTCATCTGTGATTCGCGGCGATAGGCGGGAGAGCCGCAGGGAAGGTCTTCACGCTGGCCCGCGGTCGCCGCGTTCGCCTCGTCGCGTGGCGTCACGGAGTCGTTCGCGTGATCGCAGGTCACACCGCCACCGTTCGCCCGCTCGCCCTCATTCTCGTCACCGTTCGCCCGTACGCCAGTCGTCCCGTCCTCGATCGCCTCCGCGTTCGCCACGTCCCTCGAAGCGTCCACGGCTCGACTCTCCTCGTCGCGTGGTCCGTTCCCCTGAACGCCAGCGTCAGCTGGGCTCGTCTCGCCAGCAGTCGCCTGTGCGTTCGGACGCAAGTTTCGGGGGCGTCGCGGGCGGCGGGGAGGTTATGGTCGCGGGGGAAAAGCGCGTCCAGCGCCGTCCGCAATGAAAATTTAACTGAATACTAAGGATGAAGAAGCCACGAGAGCCTTTAAGTACTCATGGGAGAGGGCAGAAGGGTGAGTGCAAAGGCAGAAGGGGAGAGGCTAATCCTCTCTCTCTCTCTCTCTCTCGCTCTCTCGAACGATCGAGCGAAATTTTTTCAGAATGAACTGAATACTAAGGATGAAGAAGCCACGAGAGCCTTTAAGTACTCATGGGAGAGGGCAGAAGGGTGAGTGCAAAGGCAGAAGGGGAGAGGCTAATCCTCTCTCTCTCTCTCTCTCTCTCTCTCTCTCTCTCTCTCTCTCTCTCGCTCTCTCGAACGATCGAGCGAAAATTTTTCAGAATGAACTGAATACTAAGGATGAAGAAGCCACGAGAGCCTTTAAGTACTCATGGGAGAGGGCAGAAGGGTGAGTGCAAAGGCAGAAGGGGAGAGGCTAATCCTCTCTCTCTCTCTCTCTCTCTCTCTCTCTAATGGCCCGTTCATTGATAGTCAGGGTGTACATGCATGCATGACATACGTGAACGTGGTCACGTGGCTAGTACAGAATAAAGTTCCTATCCACCCATCCGCCCAACACCCTCTAAGTGAGATCCAGTGCAGGATCAAGAACCGAGAGGCAGTCCCCAAGGGACGGGGCCTCTCCCACTGCTTCTAGTAGCGGGTTTTCAACCGCTGCTGCTATGTTGCACTTTTCCAGGTACCCAATCGACTGCCCACGCTGAAGAGCCACCGACCACCGCTGCCGGTATTGGTGTAAGAGCTTGGCAGCTTGGTAGGAGGTTGGCTCGGCGTTGAAAAACCGCCGTGCAGCTGTTTCCGCGAGTAGTTTCAGGAAGTCAACTGACTCTGGGCAAGGGCACCCATATGTCTCGACCGCTAGCGGGAAGAACTTCACCCATTCTGGGCGGTCCTTGTAAAGGCCGTGTTTCTTATCCGCTGCCTCCCGTGCCGCCCACCCCCTCCCCTTGGTGGCGTTCTCATCGCGGGTGCTGATGGCGTCCGTTACCGTCACATCGCAGATATAGACGGCGCCAGTGGAGCGGCAGCGTAAGGCCAGATCTGCCTTCTTCTCCTCCACTGGGCTGAAGGCGGCCGTCTCTATATGCACCATGAAGCCTGCGTCTTGCGCCATCCGTGCGCACTCGTCCCTAAGTTCATTGTGTGTGTTTGTGCGCCCCCCCCCTGTTCCGCATCGTAGCAGGTGGTTCGGGAGCCGCTTATCCGGGATCTCCACCTTTTTCGAGCAGTTGCAAACCCCAGGAGCCGCAAATGGGAGCCCCGGCCTAAACTGGAGCGCGTTGGCAAAGTGGGGAGCCTCAAGGCGGAGCGAGGAGTGGATAGGCACTGCGTTTAACCAATCCCCCGCCCCATATCCCGACAGGGACAGCATCCGCTGCGTGTGACCGTTGTTGGGGTTCGGGCTCATCCCCCGCACCTCGTCCACCTGCACGGCATAGCGCTGGCCCTGGATAGCCATGGCCAACCCGGGCTGCAGTTTCCCCGCAGTTGGAGCCGATCTCTCAGCCTGAAGAACTTCTTGGGCTGGAAGTGGGAGTTCCCCTTCGCATTCCGCCAGCCACTCGGTCAGGGGGGAGGACTCGGTGTAGGGGCCGCGCATCAGCTCGCGCGTGACTTCCAAAGGGCCAGAGCACTCGCTGTCCAAGGAGTCGAGTAAGAGCTGCGCCTGCGTGTAGCTGGCGAGGAAGCTGTAGCTTCCTTCCACGGAAGGGTCCGTCAGCCCCAGGCCACCGAGCGATATGGGTAGTGAGGCTTGCGCCCACGTGCGAGAAGTTTCCTCATCCCCCCGCGGGTGGTTAATGCCACATGCTGTAAGGAGCGTTTCCAGCAACCGCCTTCCCCATTCAGACCACTCCTCCTTGGGCAGGAAAGGCAGAGGTGTTGTGCGGGCTAAGTATGACACCCGCCGTGAGATGCAGCGGGACAGCAGTAGTCCCGCCAGCTGCGGCTCCATGCGCTCTATCAACCCCAGCGGCGCGCTCATCGCCTCCAAGCTGGAACGAACGAAGGCAGAGGTTGCCGAGGAGGAGCCGATGTAGCTCCCCAGCACTTTCAAGCCTTCGCTGCTCGGTGGTATTCCCTCGGGAAGGCGATAATCCGTGGGCGTCCTTTCTGACCAAGCCCCGCATTTGGCAGGATTGTGGCTGAGCCCTATTTCAGCCAAGCGGCTTGTGCAGTGATTAAACGCAGCCGCGCACGACGACGGTTCCCCCAAGAAGGTCACGTCATCTGCGTATGCCAAGCAGATGACCTCGGGGTGCGCCTCCGCAGCTGCCTTCAGAGCCGGTTGCATGGCGGCGGCAAAAAGGAGGGGGCCGAGAGGGTCCCCTTGGCGGACTCCTGTTTCGCTGAGCAGGGGCGGATGGTCGAAGGCCGCGTCTAGGTGCAGTATTGAAGGCTGGCCGTATGAGAAGTGTACCAGTGGCAGTAGTGGTTCCAACTGTGAGTCTTTCAAGGCCGTCGCCATGGCGTGGCGGTCAACACTATTGAACGCATTGGCCAGGTCAGCCTGTAAGACCAAGGCGTCCTTGTTGGCCGCAGTGAAAGTGCGAACGATATGAATGACTGCTTCGGCACCTCCAGGCATGGCCACTCCAAACTGTAAAGGTAGGAAAAACTCTCGGGCTGCTTCTGCTAGCTGGGTAAGCGCTGCTTTGGCTGCCAATCGGAGGACGCACTCTCCTATGGCGATCGGCCTGGTCCCCCCATCGGGCTTGTCTAGGGCTATCAAACGTGATGCTGTGAGGAGCTTCCCTACTTCCTGACACAACTTCCCTCTCAGGATTGTGTTGACCAACGCATGTAAGTGATACCCAACGGTGGCGTGTATCAGGGCAGCTTCGCGCAGGTGCTCGAACGTTGTGCCCGAGGGACCTGCGCCTACCCCATTCTCACACCGCGAGAGGAGCTTCAGAAAAACTTCCCGCGAAACTGCCAGGTATGAGTCCGGTTCAGGCTGGGGCCACGGTGTGCCAGGGCGCGGGGCACTTGGATGCTTGGCGCGAAGGGATTCCAGAACCGCCGGTGATGGCTTGCTGACTGGGGTGGCTTCCAGTGCCATGACTGCTCTGCGTAAGCTGCCTCGTCGCGCCAGACCCTCTGCCCTTGATATTACCCCCAGGTCGTCTGGCTGGTGTCTAGGTGGCTGAGGGGACTCCAACGAATCAACCGTTTCCTGGTACAGTGCCTCCCACTCCCCTCGCAGGAATTTACGCAATCTTTCCCTGGTCGCCTTCCAGTCAGGGTGCCTCGGCGAATGCTGACGCAGCGTCAGGCAAGCCGCGAACAGCAGAATCGTCCAGGCCGGGATGGAGTCTGGGTCGTGTGCGAGTCGTAGCAGTGGTGTCAGCATAACCATAGCGAAAAGTAGGCGCAATTTTTCCGGCAGGCGACGTGCCAGCGGAGCGTTGCGACTATCGCGTAGCTTATCCAGATTCCAGGTACTGACGTTCGCGAATAGTGTGTCGTCCTTGGCGAGGGCTTCGGGCGATTTTTGGGGGGGGGCTCTGTGGTTGCTGTTGGTTACCCCTCGCTGCAGTTCGCGGTTCATTTGCAGGTGGCGAAGTCAGGTTCGGTTGGGCGGGATGGTTGGCAGTGGTGGCAGGGGGGCGGGAAGCGGTTTGAATCTGTGGTGAGGGTTGCGGCTGGGTGAATGTGTTTCTGAAATTTGATGACGCGCTTCGGGCATGGGTTGAGCTGATTCTCCCCCGAGCTGGAGTTTGTGACTGGGCCTCCTCCGAGGCATTCGAAGTTGAGGGTGCGACTGCTTCTCCCTCCTCCGCCTCATAAATACTCCCCGATACTTCTACTTCTTCATTAGTTCTAGCTAATTCAGTTAAAGCCCTTCGCGCCGCTGCCTGGAACGCGTTCTCCGGACCTCCTTCACGAGTGCCTCTACCACGTCCGCGGCCTCCGGCTCGACCCCCTCGTGCCCGCGCACTGGCCGCGGTCAGCTGGGGATTTCCGCGACTACCTACTCCCGCGTTCTGACGCAGCCATGCGTCCTCGATCACCTGCTGTCGGCGCGTTCGCCGCAATGGCGACTGAAGCGGAGAAGTCAGCGGTGGATCAAGGTCACACCGCTGAGAGCGCGATTGCTCCGCCTCCGGCCCTTGTTGCTGGTGTAGCTGTTGCTGCTGCTCCCTTTGCCCCCCCGGCTCCTCCTGTTGCTGTTGCGGCGTCCTTTGTTCCAGTCCCGCCGGTGTCGGCTCCCCCTCCGAGCTTTCCACACGTTGTTCCCGCGTCCGGAGCGCCGATTCCCGTCGCGCAGCCGTCGCTTGTGGCCGCGCCGTCTGTCCAAGCTGCCGCCGGGGGCCCTGCGCCGGGGACAGCGGTGGGCGCCGGCCCCGACTCTGCCCGCCTGGTGGCCCCTGCGGCTGCGCCGGTACATCCCGTCGCGCAGCGGCACGCGGAGTCTCAGATACACGGTGCCGCGGGGGGCAATGCGGCAGCGCATCGGGGGTGAGGTTCTCCTCGGCGACGCCCCTCCTCGTCGTACCGGTCGGCGCACCGCGGAGGCCGCGGTGGCTGGTGGGGAGGTCACGCTCGCGGGCGCGGTGGGCCAAGCGAGATGCAGCAGTTGCGCGAGGATTTCCCGGGGATGTTAGCTGCGGCGATGCGCAGTGCTCTGAGTGGCGCACCGAATCTTGGAAACTCTCTGGCTCCCGCCGCTCCTGCGTCCGCCCCCGCTCCAGTGAATGCGCAAGCTCCGGCCGCGCCCCTTGCTGCTCCTGCGCCACCCGCATTGGCGTACCCGCGGGTTCCCGCTCCTGGCGCTGATCGTGCTCCGCATGCATCCTTGTGTCCTGTTTCTGCTGCGCCATATCCCCCGCTGCCCTGGATTCCTCCTCTTTCGGGCACGGGATTTGTGGGGGCGGGAGGCGGAGGGGCGAGGATGGCCTTTGTCCCTCCGCGGCAGCGTGCTGATGTTCCATCAGTGCAGCCCCCGCCCCCTCTTCCTGCTCCGGCCGCGCTACTGACCACTGGGCTGGCCCAAGTTCCCACGGCGACTCTCGCCCAGTTGTGGCGATTGGTGGAGTGTCAGCAGGCCCTGACTCTGATTCTGGTGAACTCACATTTTGCCATTCTCCGGAACCCAGGGAGCACTCTTGATCGTGATGCGCGAGCTGATTGCATGGCGGCTGCTGCCCAGCTTGCCTTCCTCCTCCTACCCGTGCTGGGAGCGCCTGCGTTGGGAGGCGTAGCGGTCTCGCAGCTGGACGAGACGGTCCAGGGTCTGACAGCACACCTCCGCGATGGAGGCGCGATTGAAGCTGTCGGCGCGACCGCGTTAGTGGTCCAGCAGTTGTGGAGGACCATGCGCGGTATCCTTGCGGCACTGGATGCCCACTTGATGTAGCCTCAGGCACCCGCCGTATGTAGACCTGTTGCATCTCGGTGTCTAGAAGGTGGGCACGTGGCCCATAGTTGTCCTGCCGTGTGTGCCTATATCTGTCCTACCTCTAGTCTTTGCCACCCAAAACCACGCGGCCGCAGGCTGCGCACGCAAGTGCTGGCGGCCGAAGGCCGCCAGCGCGAGCGCCTACGAAAACTGGAACCAAATGAACTAATGAAGAAAAGAGATCTCCACGGGACACTTATATAGCTAGGGACAGAGGGCAGAGGCAGAGGGCAGAGGCTAAGTCCTCTCTCTCTCTCTCACTCTCTCCGCCTACGAAAACTGGAACCAAATGAACTAATGAAGAAAAGAGGTCTCCACGGGACACTTATATAGCTAGGGACAGAGGGCAGAGGCAGAGGGCAGAGGCTAAGTCCTCTCTCTCTCTCTCTCTCTCTCTCTCTCTCTCTCTCTCTCTCTCTCTCTCTCTCTCTCTCTCTCTCTCACCCCAGGTGGTGCGGGCAATAGGCAACCTGACTGCAGGAGATTCCAGCAGAACCACTCGCCTGCTGACAGCTGGCACGCCCTTTCAAGGTACAGCCTCTTCGTTCCAAACCAACCGCTCTGCATCCCTTTCAATCGGAGTAGGTGTTGCACCACTGAGGTGGGTGTGCTGCTCCTGCTTGTTGCTGCCTTACCCTAAACCTTTCCTCTCCACCCCTCCAGTAGTAGCAGCTCAACCCACCAGGTGTGATGGCAGTAGCACCAGCAGCGACTCTTGAGATGTCTCAAGAATCGGGCTGGCTGCCGTGCCATCAGCAGCTGAGTTGGGCCCACCTCTTCTGCTATCTCCAAAGTGTCGAGCTATCTCAAAAATTTAGACGTCTCAAAGGTCTTGTGAGACGTCTTATAAGTCGAGTTGGGCCCACCTCTTCTGCTATCTCCAAAGTGTCGAGCTATCTCAACTTTTGAGACGTCTCAACCGTCGAGTTAAGCCTACCTCTTCTGCTATCACCAAAATTATCGAGCTATCTCAACTCTCATTCCCCACCCCACCTCCTCTGTTCCCCTCCACCTCTCCTCTCCATGTGCCTAACAACAGCCCAGCCCATCCCTGCCTCGGCCCCTCCGGGCGTGGTGGCAGCAGCAGCCAAATCGGGGCTGTCAAGGCGTCAAATTATCGCGACTCCCACTCCCCATCCCGTATTTTCTGTTTCCTATGTGTGCAACAGCCCAGCCCATCCCTGCCTCGGCCCCTCCGGGCGTGGTGGCAGCAGCGGCGGCGGGGCCGGGGTTGTCGGGACTGGCGGAGTGCCTTGAGAACAAACACCATGGGCTGAAGAAGGTGAGAGGAGGGGGTGGTGTTTGGGCGAAGAATTTAAGGGATTGAAGGGGTATGACCGCAGCAGCAGCAACAGCGGCAGGGCCGGAGCTGTCGGGACTGGCGGAGTGCCTTGAGAACACACACCACGGGTTGAAGAAGGTGAGGGAGGGGGGGTGGCGTGGGATGGAGAGGGGGCAGGAAAGGGGTGTGGCAGTGGCAGCGGCAGGGCCAGGGCTGTCAGGGCTGGCGGAGTGCGTTGAAAACAACACCACGGCTGAAGAAGGTGAGATGGGGGTTAAGAAGGTGAGAGGGGGGTTGAAGAAGGTGAGAGGGGGGGTTAGTGGTGATGGATGGAGGTGGGACACTAAAGGGTGTGAGAAGAGCAGCGGCAGGGAGGCCAGGGCGGTTTGGACTGGCAGAGTGTCTTGAGAACAAGCAGCATGGGCAGAAGAAGGTGAGAGGGGAGGGTGGTTGTATCATAGCAGCAGCACTGGAAAGGGGTGGAAAGTGTGGAATTGTGTATTGCCGTGAACAACAAGCTTTGGCTGTGTGTTTCTGAAGCTTTGGCGCCCGAGGCTGTGTGTGTGTGTGTTCGATGTGACAGCTGTGTATTCCTGAGGTTATTCCTGAGGTTATTCCTGAGGTTATTCCTGAGGTTATTCCTGAGGTTATTCCTGAGGTTATTCTTGAGGTTATTCCTGAGGTTATTTCTGGGGTATTCCTGGGGTTATTCCTGGGGTTATTCCTGAGGTTATTCCTGAGGTTATTCCTGAGGTTATTATTCCTGAGGTTATTCCTGAGGTTATTCCTGAGGTTATTCTGGAGGTTATTCCTGAGGTTATTTCTGGGGTATTCCTGGGGTTATTCCTGGGGTTATTCCTGAGGTTATTCCTGATGTTATTCCTGAGGTTATTATTCCTGAGGTTATTCCTGAGGTTATTCCTGAGGTTATTCCTGAGGTTATTCCTGAGGTTATTCCTGAGGTTATTCCTGATGTTATTCCTGAGGTTATTCCTGAGGTTATTCCTGAGGTTATTCCTGAGGTTATTCCTGAGGTTATTCCTGAGGTTATTCTTGAGGTTATTCCTGAGGTTATTTCTGGGGTATTCCTGGGGTTATTCCTGGGGTTATTCCTGAGGTTATTCCTGATGTTATTCCTGAGGTTATTATTCCTGAGGTTATTCCTGAGGTTATTCCTGAGGTTATTCCTGAGGTTATTCCTGAGGTTATTTCTGGGGTATTCCTGGGGTTATTCCTGGGGTTATTCCTGAGGTTATTCCTGATGTTATTCCTGAGGTTATTATTCCTGAGGTTATTCCTGAGGTTATTCCTGAGGTTATTCCTGATGTTATTCCTGAGGTTATTCCTGAGGTTATTCCTGAGGTTATTCCTGAGGTTATTCCTGAGGTTATTCCTGAGGTTATTCCTGAGGTTATTCCTGAGGTTATTCTTGAGGTTATTCCTGAGGTTATTTCTGGGGTATTCCTGGGGTTATTCCTGGGGTTATTCCTGGGGTTATTCCTGAGGTTATTCCTGATGTTATTCCTGAGGTTATTATTCCTGAGGTTATTCTTGAGGTTATTCCTGAGGTTATTTCTGGGGCATTCCTGGGGTTATTCCTGGGGTTATTCCTGAGGTTATTCCTGGGGTTATTCCTGAGGTTATTCCTGATGTTATTCCTGAGGTTATTATTCCTGAGGTTATTCCTGAGGTTATTCCTGAGGTTATTCCTGAGGTTATTCCTGATGTTATTCCTGAGGTTATTCCTGAGGTTATTCCTGATGTTATTCCTGAGGCGCCTCAAGATCCGCCCTCGTCAAGACGCCTTGAAAATCCTCCCGTTCGCGCCCTTGCAGGAGGAGTCTTTCAAAATCCGACAGCACATCTTCGTGAGGCGCCTTAGGTATTTTATCCCCTCAAAAGGGTGCCACAGGTGTTTCCCCATCGCGCTTCTTTAGTTTGAGACCCCTTGAATATCCTCCCGTGTGCGCCCTGCAGGAGACGGCATGGGCGGTGTCCAACATGACAGCTGGCGACAGCTGGCAAAAGGCGGCTGTGATTGGCGGAGACACAGGGGGGATGGGAGAAGCAGGCAAGGCGTCGAGACTGTATGAGCTGCTCGTGCACTTGCTCCGCACGTCTCCATTCGACATTAAGAGAGAAGTTGCCTTTGCTCTCGGTCAGTCCCTTTGTAGCTCGCACACGTGCTGGTTAATCTTGGGGCATATATGTGGATCCTTGTGCTGCTGTGCATGCTGTCACAGTCCCTGTGTCTCATTGCCTCTGTGGCGATTGCTCTCACCTTTTTGCCCAAGCGTTTTCCTTCTCGCTCCATAATCGATTTTCCATTTGACCCATCCAAGCAAAGGCTCTTCTGCAGTCTCCTCATAATACTCTTTCAGCCATTCTTCTGTCACCGGATTTAGTCCCTGCATATGCTCTAGGTGAAAAATTCACCTTAAGATGATCCTGCCCGAATCTAATATTCTGGCAGCGAATCTCTGTGTGGATCCTGCGGAGCAAGAGCCAATGGGAGAGCGCCACGTGGCAGTCCAGCAGTCACGCGTGGCAGCACTAGTGGACGCGGGGTGCCTGCCGCCCTTCCTCTCCCTCATCCGCTCCGCTGATGCCGACGCTGTGCGGCTCGGCTTGCAGTTCACTGAAGTGGTGAGGAGGGGTGTAGGAAGCTGCGGGGTGGTGGGAAGGGTATGTGAAGGTGTGCGGTGGTAAGACTGCTGCTGTGGCTGATAATGGTGGTACTGCTGCAGCTGGTGGTGCTGGCGGCCTGAGTGAGCTGGCTGACTGAGCTGAGCTGGTAGTGGTGCACTAGTGGACGCGGGGTGCCTGCCGCCCTTCCTCTCCCTTATCCGCTCAGCAGATGCTGACGCTGGGCGGTTCGGCCTGCAGTTCACTGAAGTGGTGAGGAGCGGTGCGGGAAGGTATGGGGTGGTGATGAGGGGTATGCGGTGGTGAGGACATGACACTGCCACTGCTGTGTCTGGTGCTACTGTAGCTAAATGGTGGGGTTGCTGCTTGACTGAGCTGGCAGTAGTCTGGAGTGGTGAGGAGCATGGGGGGAGGGCAAGGTGTGTAGAAGGGAGGTGTATGGGGAGTTTTTTATGGGCTGGAGCAACGAGGGAGTGGGTGCCCACACACACACATGGACACATGCACTTACACACACATGCACACATGCTCTCACACACACATGCACACATGGACACATGCACTCACACACACCATGCACTTGCGCACAGATGTCCTCATCTCGTGCTCGCGTGCACACATGTTTTCGCGCACACTTGCTCTCGTGCACACATGCTCTCATGCTCTCATGCACACATGCTCTCATGCACACATGATCTCATGCTCACATTCACATATCTCTCATGTTCTCATTCACACATGCTCTTTGCACACAGAAACGACCCATTGTGTATCCAAAATGTATTGTCTTGTCTGATTGTGTAGGTTCTACGCGTACTACCAGACAAAAGAGGGCTGCGGCTTGTGGAGGAGGCGGACGGCATTGATGCGATAGAAGCAGCCCAATTTGTAGGCAATGAGGAGCTGCACTCCATGTCCAGCTATCTAGTCGACACATACTTTGGGGAAGACTACGGACTGGAAGAGGGAGGGTAGGGTGAGGGTTGAGGTTTTGCTATGCTACTTGTGATATGAATAGCAATTTGCGTGTGGGTGGTGCTTGAATGCCTCATCTTTTATTCAAAAGCGCATGTCAACTATTAATTGGGTTGCCTGGTTGCTAACGAGGCGTCCAGTGACGTTTGCGGCTGGGTTAATCGCATTCATTTCGTTAATGTAGAGTGTTTCCAGTGAGGTGTTGTTAAGCCTGTGTGGACGCATTCTAGACAAAACACTATTTTTTCATTTTAACAGCTTCTCCCGCGAAGGCAAGCGAACTGCGCTAATGAAGATGGATATGTCAAATTTTATGCCGTCTCTTGAAAGCCAGCATGACGAAATCGCCACAGCCACCACGTACCTTGCCCTTCTTCTCATGCGAAGGCTCTGCGACATCGCAATTTCGCAAACCCATCATGCTTGACAAATCACCTGCTTTCTTGACTAGACAGCTGCCGTTTTTTGTTGACGGCATACATGCCGCCATTCGTGGTGCGCGCGGAATGGCTCGACGAGCACACCCTTGGAGCACACATTTCGTGCCAGCACTGGAGGGTTACCACAATTGAACGAATCACAATGTCTGATTGCTGCGCCCCGCGCGAGTTGCTAGCACCCACCTGCGACGAGGCGCGAGAGGCTTTCCGCAACCAGCGGAGTCGAGCTTTGCGTTCTGGTTGGTTTCAATGGGGGGCTTGCGGAGCGAATTTTCCGACGTGCACATGCGCTTCGGCAGGTATGGGGCTTAAAGGGCACACATGATTCGACGCGAGTGGGCCGTGCGGGGTTCGTTGAGGTCCGCAGAAGCCATCAAAGGGGCTACAGCAGCCGCCACCCAATCGCATGGGTCAATGGGCGGCAATCGCCGTCGCTTGCCTGCTCTTCTCTCTCATCCTCCTCAATCCGACGGTTGTTGACGACGCTCTCTCAATCATGATGAGGCCAATCAACCCCAGCCACGTAGACGTCTTTACACGCGGGCTCGCAACGCTTCAATGGTGGGAAGACCAGTACCCCCCTCCGCTATCGCCGCCGGAAAACGTGGAGCTCAAGGAGCAACAACCAGGACATATTCTGTGGAAGACGTTTAGAATAACGCGCGTTGCGGCATTCAACGTCGACAGAAGAATCATCAAACAGACTAAGCAGGCGGGGTTTCAACTCGTCCCTCTCGCCGCGCCGCCGCTTCTTAAAGACCTAACGTGGGATGACATTTTCGCGGACCGGTTCGACGAAGACTCAAACGCGCAGTGCCCGAAGCTGCCGCTGCCCGAATGGTCGCAGGATCTTCGCACGGTCGACGCGTTGATCGCACACATGCCGTGCCAACCCGTGAACGGGTCGTTCGCGAGGGACGTGAGATGGCACCAGCTGGTGTTTGCTGTCGCCGAATACGTCAAGCAGGTAATTTGGCGCGCTCTCGCTTGCTTCTGCCGTGGCCCCGCAGTGAATGCTCGAGGTCGTCTCGCGATTTCTCCTGCTCTCTGCCTCGCTCTCTCTGTCTCTCTCTCCCCGTCTCCCCCTCTCTGTCTAGCTCTCCCTCTCTCTCCCACTCTCCCTGTTCACTCTCGTTCTCGCTACCCTGGGTACGTCTCATCTTCCCCCCCCTCTTCCCTCCCCTTACCCCCCTCACGCCACATGTCCGCTCTCCGATGCCCGTTATCGTTTTTCTCTGACGCCCTCTCCCGCCGCTCACTTTCTACTTTCCTCCCCCGTCCCCCATGCTTCCCCATCCCTCCCAGTCCGCGCGCCCCTGGATGCCCGTCGTCGTTCTCTCCGACTGCCGCCCGCCGCCCAACCTCTTCCATTGCAACCGGCTGGTGCACCGCGACGGGCCCGCCTGGCTCTTCAACTTGACGGTCGCCGACATGCGCCGTCGGCTGCAGCCCGTCGGGAACTGCGCGCTCGCCACCCCGGAACCCCAGCTGCTGCCAGGTCAACTGACCGATCAGCAACCTGCCGCTGCGCGCCGACTTGCGTACGCCACAGTGCTGCACAGCAAGGAGGACTACGTGTGCGGCGCGATCGCGCTGGCGAACAGCCTCCAGCGGAGCGGCACGCGCGCGGAGCTGGTAGCGCTGGTTTCCGCGGAGATCGGGAACTTCAGCCGCGGAGGCCTAGAAGCGGCCGGGTGGCGGCTGATCGAGATTGAGAGGATTCGCAATCCGTTCGGACGCGCGGGCACATACAACCAGTGGAACTACAGGTGAGACTTCTAAACTACCTGTCTTTTTTTAACTACAGGTGGCTTTATTAGCTTTTAGCAGCTCAACGCTTCTTAAATACAGGTGCCATTTCCCGTTTTTTCTTGAGCGTCTTCTCTTCTTATCCACGCTTGAACGTGACAAAACTCAAGCATCCTGCCAGTGCGACCGATTCATCTCCATCCATCTTAAGAATGGTTCTCTCCCCTCTCTCCTGCTTCTTGTCTTCCGATATCACTCATTCAAGCCTTCTCTGCCCTCTCTCCTCGCTCTGTCCGTCGACTCCCCGGTACAGCAAGCTCCGATTATGGCAACTGACGGAGTACGCAAAGGTGGTGTTCGTGGACGCGGATATCCTCTTTTTAAGAAACATGGACCACCTGTTCGAGTACCCCGAGCTGTCGGCGCGCAGCAACAGCCGGCGCTTCTTTAACTCGGGCGTGATGGTGATCGAGCCATCGCAGTGTACATTCGAGCTTATGATGGAAAACACTGAACTGATTCAGTCCTACAACGGCGGTGATCAGGTCAGTATGCACGCACTCAATCGCAGAACCCACTCTCGCTGCTCCCCAGATGCATTCCAGGTTGCATTCCGTGTATGCTCCAACCACATTTACTCCATGCACCATGCGCCTGCTCCTGTCCCGCGCCTCACGCTGCACAATAGTTTGGTTCACATGGTAATGTGAAGGTGGGCAATAACATCTCCGTCACCGTCACCTTTTGCCTACCTCCCCTCCCAAATCCCTCCGGTCCCCACAGGGCTTCGTGAACGACGTGTTTTACTGGTGGCACCGCCTGCCCAAGTCCATAAACACTCTCAAATATATCAACGCGGACGACGGCCCCAAGCGAGAGCTCGAGACGGAAACCCTAGATTCGCTCATCGCGTCCGACCCGCCCACCATCCACGCTCTGCATTTCCTGGGCAAGAAACCCTGGCGGTGTTACCGCGACTTCGACTGTAACATTGTCATGAACACGCACCGGCGGTTTGTGCATCACGGTGCGCATAAGCTGTGGTACACGCTGCACGATTCGATGTCCGAGGAGCTACAGGCGCACTGTCTTCCTAAGAATAACGACAAGGCTGGTATCGAGTACAGGATGGAGCTGCTTATGGAGGAGAATCAGCCGCCTGAGCTCTGGAATTTCACACTTACGGATCCGAGGAGGGAGATGTGCGCTCCGCAGCAGTCGCATTGCAAGTGGCAGAATAACTTGAAGGGGTTTCGGAAGAACAAGAAGAAGGATATGGCGAAGGACAGAGAAAGGGAGGAGAAGATGAGGGAGGAGAAGATGCGGGAGGAGCACAGGGATTAGTTGGCCCTAGGGGGTAACAGAATAAAGATGAGCGACCCTGATATAGAGGAGGTGCATGGACCACCACAATAAAAGTTGTGAAGCAAACTCACTCTGTCTAGTGCATTAGTAATAAGGCCAACTCATTCTATAATGTATTTCTGTGCTTATTTGCTTATGCTAACTTCCTGTTGATGATTGGTGACTAATATTTGCTTTGATTGAACAATGTTTCATAAGAGAACCATTTATGAGGATTATCATCATTATCTGCACAATGTGCTTCAATATGAGTGCACCCCGTGCAGCCTTTTGCATGATGCTATCACTAACCATACTTTGTGCTTGACACTTATTTGGGGTGTTAGTTACATGTTTATGCATTTTGACTGATTAACCTTCGTGTATATGGATCCTGAATTGCCTTTGTACCCTGTATAGCTACTGGATTCTCATGCAATCGTGACGTGTGACAGCGCACGTTTTCTAGTAGATATAAGCACTGGCTAATGGGAAGGGGGCCCGAGGAGCCCCATAGAGGTACTAACACGTGGCAAAAAATGCTTCACACGTGTACTGAACGTTCAAATGAGCAAATGAGATGGCGGGAAGTCTATGCGCTGGCAATTTCTGGATGTCGGCCACTTCGCCAATCAAGCCCCGCGGCTCGAGCAATCAACGGAGGCAATCATGGGGAATGCCGTATCGCGCAAAATTCGCGGTTATTCGCAAATGCCTTCGCGGCCGTTGTCGCGAATCTCCTTTTACCCAACTGCTGTGTATAATGTCTTCACAGATTCTTCATCTTTCAAAGCAAACTTTTGAGCTCACAGATCCAACAGAGAACTCGCTTCTCCTTCCAACAGCCATCAACGTAGCAGTTTCTTCGTTTGTCTGCTCCACCCTCCATAACTACAACAATGGCTGCTACCACCATGGCTGCTGCTAAGCTTGCCTCAGGCGCTATTGCTGCCGCTTCCAGCCCGGCTCAGAGGACGAGCCTCACGTCCTCCTTCGCAGGTATAGGACGCCAGCTTGCTGATCAACTGGACTGCGTGTTTTTTTACTCAGCAACCCTCAATGGCTTATTTGAAGCGTTTTGATAATTTCTTATCAGATAACAAACCAACCTTTGAATCATCCTTTCTTCACTAAATTCACCTCAGGTGTGCGCCAGCAATCAGCCACGGCTGCATTCGGCGTCAGATCCACTGCTCGCACAGTCGCGTTCTTCAAGCTCGGCGGAGAGAGCGCCAAGAGCGCCGGCATCTTTGCGAGCCAACTTCGCGATGACTATGACGCTGACGACGTCGCCCACGTAAGTGCCGCGCTACTTGCTCTCCACGATCTGTTTCGCTCACCGTTGGGTCCCAGTTCCATTGTTTCTGACTTACCTCAAATGCCCCCCTGTCATGACTCTTGTTTATTTCTCCCGGCACGGTTTGAATTGATTAGCATTCTGGCTTCAATCCCAGATTTCAGTATGGTGCCACAAAGAATGGAGAAACGCACGCAATACTAAGATTCGCGCATAGCTTAATTTCCCTCCCAAATAAAACTTTCCTCCAGCAGTACTTCAACTACTCCGGCATGCTCGCCGCCGAGGGGACGTACGAGAAGATGGAGAAGATGATCGAGTCAGGCACGCACGCGTGCGACATTCTGCTCATGATGGCTGCATCGGAGGGTGACGTGCGGAAGATCGAGGAGCTCCTGTACGCTGGTGCGCGGTGCGACGTGCCCGACTGGGAGGGACGGACGGCCCTGGACCGCGCGTGTAATGACGAGGTCAGGGAGATGATTCAAAAGGGTGCTCTGACTGATGCCATCTAAAAAGGTCTTGTGTGGTTCAGGGAAGGTGGCCTGAGCTGGCAGCTGGGCCCGCTTCTCCCTTTGTAACTCTGTTTATATATGCAATAAAATTTGCGTGCACAACTACCCAGCATTCCCAGAAGCTCGTCAAAGCTCCGTCTTGGTACAATTACCCAGCATTCCCACAATACCCCGTGCTACTCAACAAGCTATATCTGCTGGTACAGGGCAGTGTTGGACACACAGTAAAAGCTGCGCACATTGGATATTCAGATTGGCATAAACCCTGAACGATTTTCATTTGGCGTTGATCAGTCACATCACAGGACATGGTACGTATGGCTCGAGAAAAAGACCTGAGTGCAGCAATTGCAACATGTTTACACAACCAACTTCGTGCTAAGGGCTGAATCAGTTTGTCAAAGCAGCAGTCTCAAAGAGGCAGTCAGATTGCACTGGTACCATATCTGCAGTGGTGTATTGTGGTATGATCTTTCCATCTTTCCCTCCCTCTCAAGTCCAGCGAAGTCAGCTTGGTGCTGATCTGCTCTGCTGCAGCTCATACTAATAGATTGACATGGAACCCAGCTTGACCCGCCAAGCCAAGCAAATGATAGCAGTCATTAGGTCCCAAAGTGGCAGTAATTGATGGGACCGATTCTAAGTGGTGCCAGACACTACCTCGTTTCCAGTAACGTTTGAGGTTGGGTTAAGTTGAGATGCTGGACTAAGAACTTTGTTATGCATTTTGTCTGGGACTTCACTGCAGGCGTTGCACACCATACATCTTTCACGTTCTAGTAGCGCATTGTAGGTCCCTAATTCGCCAGCTGTTCCAAAATGAAATATTATTTCCCCAAACAGGTTCGTCTCTCCCTGACTCCAATGCCCCCCCCACCCATCCAGCACGCTAAACAAAAAAAAAAAGGCCCCACACACCAAAGTCCCCCTCCACGCACAGAGGAATCGATCAAAGCAGCTACCAAGAGAAAATAGAAAAGAGTCCACGAAGCCCAGCAGATAAAATGGATCATGTCGCGATTTCCTCTTATCCGACGCTCTAGCTGTGCTGCCACCTGGGCTTTCCGGCGCTGTAGTGGTGCTCGCTATGATCGTCACTGTGGTCGTCGTCGTGGTCGTCGTGGTACTTGCCAGGCGACTTGCCCCACACAGGCGACTTGGACGGCGACTTGCCGCCCCAGTGGTGGTCGTCGTCGTGGCCCTTCTCAGGCGACTTGCCCCACACCGGCGACTTGGACGGCGACTTGGGCGACGACTTCCAGGGGTGGTCGTCGTCGCGCTTGCTCCCAGGCGACTTGCTCGGCGAGTTCCACTTGCCAGGCGACTTGGGCGACGGCGACTTAGGAGACGGCCACTTGGGCGACGGCGACTTGGGCGACGGCGACCGGTGCCACTTGTCGTCGGAGGAGGAGTCGTGCCACTTGCCGGGAGACTTGCTCGGAGATTTGGAAGGGGATTTGGATGGCGAACGGTGGTACCAGTCGTCGGAGTCGTGTGACTTGCTGGGCGACTTGGACGGCGACTTGTAGTAGTGGTGGTCGTCATCGCCGTCGTGATGGTTGGAGTCGCCGTAATGGTGGTCGTCGTCGTGGTGGTCGTCGGAACCATCGTGATGGTCGTCGTGGTGGTCGTCGGACAGCGAGCGGCGGCTTGGCTTGAGCTTCGAGTTGGCGCCTGCAAAAACGCAAAAAAGCAGCATATGCGGTCGCCAGTTCTCAGTGAGAGTACACTTTTCGTTCGAGAGAACGGATGGAAAGCTGTAATGTGCTGGAAATGTCGGGTGCACGTGAATTTACATTGTGAACAATGTGCTATAAACGAAAATTTGAAACAATGTGCGTTTCTTACCTCCCAGGACGTTCGCGTCAGCTCCGAAGGCGAGCGGCGCCGCCAAGGCAAGCACCGCAAGGGCAAGCGCAAGGCATGGGAGCACCTTACGAGACGCCATGGCGGAGAAAAGGTAGTGCAGGTGCAGAGTTTGTGGAAGAATGAATGGCTGGGTGTTGGTGGGAGAATGGGTCGGTGTTGGTGGAGAAGGGAATCTGCACCCTAATTCTGCAAATGTGTGAATAGCTGGAATTTATACAAAACTGGTTACCACTACACCCATGCACTCTCACTTGAGCTGTTGGGGAGGAGCTTCCCCCAAGGCAAGCTCCGCCGCACAGGGAGGGACTTTGCCCCGCCTCCGCCTGAGCCCAGCTGTTTTCCGATCCGATCACCGCGCAAAAGCCCCCTTCCCCACTTCCCCCTTGCTTTCCTTCCCCAGCAAACCAGGGCGCGTGTCTGTGTCAAGTCGAGCGGCTGCCCCTACCCTGGGCAAAGCGTGTGTGGTTGTGGTGCGCGTGCGCACCGCTTGGCCAAATGAAGCCTTCCAGTTCCAGAATGCCTGAACCTGACAAGACCAATCTTGGCCGTTCGTGTAGGGGCAAATTGAAGAAACAGCATGCCATCCACGGCTATATGGTGCCACGCAAGAAGTCGACTCGTCGCGCGCTTTTTGGAGAAGCTGTCTGCGAACTAGTCGCGAATTTCGTCAACTTTTCACGACAGGCGCTAGCGCCGCCTGAAGTTTCTTCCGCATTTCTACCACAGGTGGCATACCCTCTCGAGTCGCTAGCTTCTTTGCCAAGCTGTGACGCAGACCCAGTCAAGAAAAGCCACATGGCTTGATGCTAGAGGTCAGCATCTGCAAGATCCACATTGACCACATCATTCATCAACACCACACACACGTACACCTAATCCACATGGGTATACATACAGGAACTGTTCTGGCCGAATGTGTTTTACTTTATGTATTTAACTAAATACTTCATACTTTCATGTTCAAATTAACTCCTACATTGTATGGCGCCCCAACATAAGTCACCCTTCTTTTCGAATGGGTTAAACCCAAGAAATGTACATATACCGGTATCAAGTTGTCATAGCTACCTTACTCGGACCATAAATCTCCTTGCACCGTCGCTCAAACGAGTTGACAAGACTGCTCACCACCTCGTCAAAAAATAGGTCCAGAAACTGAAGGAATGGCGCAGAAGAAGAAGAAGAAAAAAAAACGTAAGTAGGCAAAGAAGAAGAAGAAAAAACACAACATTTTGAGAAGCGGTCGAGGTTAATCACAGCAAAGGAAGCTCCAGATGGCGAGGAAGGGGATTTACCTACAGCTGAAGTCAACAGGACACCCCTCAGCTATGAGATAAATCACTCGAACCCTAAACAAATGCAACAATTTTCGCTGTAACCGTGCTACGGTAGCTGCGATTGCTATAACGAGAATCAAGAGATGAGCGGACTTGTGTGCTGTGAATCTTAGGCGAATCCAAATCCACCTAAGCTAACCTGGGTGTAGAGCCCACCTGGGTGTAGAGCAGGGAGGGGAACTAGAAGTCTACATAGAAAGCCAGTTCCGATTTTAGAAAAGCATTTCTAAAGTATTGGACTCTTACGAAAGCACTTCCATGGAGCCCACCTGGGTGTAGAGCAGGGAGCGGAACTGGAAGTCAACGGAGAAGGAGAGCAGGCAGGAGCCGGGGAGGCGACCAGGGGCGAACTCCCAGTGGTTGTCCAGATGGTGGAACAGACCCGTGTCCGCGGAACGAGCCTGCGAGATTGGGGAGAGGGGCATTCAGAAAGGCTATGAGCAGGCAGGAGCCGGGGAGGCGGCCAGGGGAGAACTCCCAATGGTTGTCCAGATGGTGGAAGAGCCCCGTGTCGGCAGAACGAGCCTGTGAGAATGGCGGGGAGGTTAGAAGAAGGGCAGAGGTGCAAGAGAAATGTGAGATGGGCTGGGGGGTCTGAGCTCAGGGGAGAATTCCCAGTGGTTGTCAAGGTGGTGGAAGAGGCCTGTGTCAGCGGAATGCGCCTGAGGGAGGGGGCAGGAAGGAAGAGTGACACAAAAGGCAAGGATGAAGGGTTTGAGCCGGGGAGACGGCCAGGGGAGAACTCCCAGTGGTTGTCGAGATGGTGGAAGAGGCCCGTGTCAGCAGAACGCGCCTGAGGGAATGGCAGAGGATTCAGAGGACAGAGATGAGAGACAAGTGTGCGACGGGCAGGGGGGTCTGAGCACAGGAGAGAACTCCCAGTGGCAGATGGGCAGTGTTGGAGAGTACAGGCCTGGTGTCACAGAGGAATGCGAGCCTGAGGGGGTGTGTGGGCCATAGGGAGCAGGAAGGTAGGGAGCAGCAGAGGAAGGCAGTGAGAGAAGAGATCTGAGTTGTCAGAACCTTGGCGCGAGGAGCGGACGCCCCAAGATATGGTGGCGGGGTCACCTTAGCTCAGCTCCAGCTATCACTGACACGAGGTCGCATGTAGTAGGTGACTTTCCCGCAGCATGACACACGACTCTTGTCAAAGAGTGGTCGCTTGTCGGTGACCCGTGAAAAGGCACTTCTCTCTCAGCATCTGAACGCCGATCTCCAACTCGGAGGCCATGCGGTCCATACACCTTTGACAACTCCCACAAGTGGTTCATGCACCCCAACACACTGCTCACCGTCATAAAATAAGGTCGCTTGTAGGTCACCCGCGAGAGGTACTTCTCTCGCAGCATGTAGAACCCGATCTCCAGCTCCGCCCCCATGCCGTCAGGTGCCCACCACAGCACGTGGGAGCCCACACACCAAGGCAGGAAGCCCGTGTAGCACTCACCGTCACAAACAGCGGCTGCTTGTAGGTGACTCGCGAGAGGTACTTCTCCCTCAGCATGTGAAACCCAATCTCCATCTCCGCCCCCATGCTGTCCAGCTCCCTACCAACACCTGAGGCCCCTCAAAGGTACCCACCGTCACAAAGAGCGGTCGCTTGTACGTAACCTCAGAAAGGTACTTCTCTCTCAGCATGTGGAACCCAATCTCCAGCTCCGCCTCCATGTGTTCCGTGCACCCATGTAACCATGTAACTTTCTTAAAGTGATACAAGAACACTCACAGTCACAAAGAGAGGGCGCTTGTAGGTGACTCGTGAGAGGTACTTCTCTCTCAGCATGTGGAACCCAATCTCCAGCTCCGCCTCCATGCCATCGGGTGCCCGCCACAAGACGTGAGACCCCACACACCACGGCAGGAAGTCGGCATAGCGCTCCACCCCGGCCACCACGTCAAACACCTGCTCTGGCGAGTAGCTGTGGGGGTTGGGGAAATGGACAGAGGTGGGTCATGGATCACGGGTCATGGCACATGCGACCCCACGCACCACGGGAGGAAGTCGGGGTAGTGGGTCATGGGCCATAAGTCATGGGTCATGGGTCATAAGTCATGGGTCATGGGTCATAAGTCATGGGTCATGGGTCATAAGTCATGGGTCATGGGTCATAAGTCATGGGTCATGGGTCATAAGTCATGGGTCATGGGTCATAAGTCATGGGTCATGGGTCATAAGTCATGGGTCATGGGTCATAAGTCATGGGTCATGGGTCATAAGTCATGGGTCATGGGTCATAAGTCATGGGTCATGGGTCATAAGTCATGGGTCATGGGTCATAAGTCATGGGTCATGGGTCATAAGTCATGGGTCATGGGTCATGGGTCATGGGTCATGGGTCATGGGTCATGGGAGAGCATGGGGCATGGGGCATGGGGCATGGGTCATGGGTCATGGGTCATGGGTCATGGGTCATGGGTCATGGGTCATGGGTCATGGGGCATGGATCATGGGTCATGGGTCATGGGGCATGGATCATGGGTGGCTCGTGATCCTTGACTCGTCAGCATGTACATGTACCCACGCACGCACGCACGCAAGAACGCAAGCAGACAAGGCGTTCCGCCACGCCACACAAGACAAGGAGCGAGGTACCCACCCAATCAAGCGTTTCTCCTGAAACTTCTTGGAAGGCGACGAAAAACCCAGAAACCCTCCACCACCGCTGCCGCCACTGCCGGCGCCACTGAGACTGCTGCTGCTGCTGCTGCTACTCGCCCAAGAGCCATGACTGAATCTGAATCCTAATCCCCCACTACCAAGCGCGGTAGAAGCGGCGGAAGAAGCGGCGCCGCCACTCAGACTGCTGCTGCTGTTACCCGACCAGGAGCCATGCACGGATCCGAATCCTAACGGCCCGCTACGAAGAGCAACTCGTGATCCGTTGATGCTGGGCGGGCGCAGCTCAGAGATCGAGTGGGGGGCGATTCCTCTTCGCGTACGAGAGTAGGCGTGAGAGTGGGAGTGGGGGAGGAACTGCGGGCGGGGTTGGGGGTGCGTGAGGGGGTATGGCACAGTTGGATCTGCGGAAGGCGCAGAGATCAAGTGGGGGTCGATTCTTCTCCGGGTACGGGAGTAGGCGTGAGAGCAGAAGTGAGAGTGCGGGTGGGAGAGGGACTGCGCGTGGGGTTGTGCGTGCGCGTGCGCGAGGGGGTGCGCGAGGGGGTATGACGCAGTTGGACTGGCGGAAGGAACGAAGGCGGAGCGGATTCGAGGGGTTGGCGGAGCGGCAGCGTCTGGATTTGCTGAATGTAGACGAGCGCAAGCGAGCCTTCTTGTATCGAAGCTGCGAATACTCGACGGATCCACGCTTCGACATAGCACTCGCGGATCGCCAGCAACTACTGCGGCTGGTGATCTCGAGTTATCCGATCGTGGCGATTCGGCCGTTCGCTGGTGCACGAGCGACGCGAGACTGAAGGTTTTTGAATTCTCATGCTCGTACGCGCAACGCAATGAAATGAACGCCTTTTTATCTAGGGTGATGAAATTATGCTGCAGGGGTGTTGAGTTGAGAGAAGGGTGCTGAGTTGATGGTGCTGCCGATGGACTAATAACTCTCAGCGCGTTCCCCGCAGCTCTTTCCGTCGCGGGTTGCGCTGCTCTCGCGAATCCCCCGCCGCTGACGTCCACTGCACTGGCGAATTCGCGGCAGAGATCATGCCGTCGATTAGCTTGTAACGAGTACAGAAGCTGCCGTAACGGGCGACAGTGTGCACGGCAGTGGCGCATCTTCGTTAGTAACTATTATCTCTTACGACGAGGGGTCCCTATCCGAGCGTTGACATGAAGACAACAACCGAACGTGGAAAACGAATGGCGGAGATCGAGCCGCGTCAATGTCACGACGAACAACGGCTAGATTTCCGAAGAGCAGGAACTTCGGTGGGGGCGCGGTGTAATCTGGGCTTGTCGCAGAGCAGCTGAGCCGCTGTGGGCATACCTCGAGACATTAGATATTAGATTATCAATTGTCTGCACTCATTTGAGTTGTGTTATCCGTTTGAGCCCAATTAAATAGATGATCAGATCAACATCTAAACTGAACAATATACGGACGCAACTGGACCATTCTCTATGGTGACGTATCTTAATCCAGTCCAGACTAACAATCATAACGTTAAATAAATCAGTGTAACACATACTAAACCAAAAGCCTAGGAGCAAAACCTACCCAGGCCACAAGTGCGCCTGGACTCCCTACCCACATTAACAGGCGGCTGGTTCTCATTATACAAAGGCTGTAGATGGCTTTTCTTGGAACCCTCTGCCGGAGCTTCAATTCCTGAATCAGGAGCATGGGTAGTGCCACCATTGCCACCACTAAAACCACTGGTGGTGGTGGTGGTGGTGGTAGTGGTGGTATTAGGAACGGTGTGGATTCGCAGAGATCCCCAGGGGTTGAAGGCCATGAAGCAGCGGGAAGCTGCTTGGAAGGAGAGAGCCGAGGAGGCTCCGCACATGCTGCTGTTGTTGCTGAACTCATCCCCCGACAGGGATGATCCCACAGGGCAATGCACCTGCTGCTGCTGCTGTTGTTGCTGATGGTAACGGTGCTTGTGCTGCTGCTTCTCATGTGAAAAAGGGGCGGCGACAAGCGGGAGAGGCCGAGGGGAGAACCAGGGTGAGAAAGCCAAGGAAGCTTCCTCATACTCCTTCCTCACGCTCTCCTGCTGCTGTTGCTGCTGCTGCTTGTGGGACAACTGTCCGGCGGTGAGAGGGAGAGGGCGAGGCGAGAACCAGGGCGAGCCGGGAACAAAAGCTTCCTCATACTCCTCCCTGTGACTCTTTTTCCGGCACACAGAAATGGGCGGCAGGCAGAGGCTCAGCGGAATGGAAAGAGACGCGTCCCCTGCCATACCATCCGCAGCCATGACATCAAAGCCACCAGCCCCATCCGCCATGCCGAATTCATCCATGTCTGCTGCATCCATTTGAGTGAAGGTCGATGCCGAGGTGGCAGTGGAGTTGGAGAGAGATGGAGAGAGAGAGGAGGAGAGAGGAGGTGGGGAGGAGCGGGAAGGGGAGGAGCGAGACGCGGAGGAGGGTGGGGTGGACTGGAACGCGGAGGACTGTGACGGGCAGGGGGAGTTGAACGACGGGCAGCCTGAGTGAGAAACATTTGAAGCTGGCAGGTTAGGCGGTTGTTGCGGGGCAAGGGGAGGTGCGTTTCCGCAAAGCGGAAAGGGGGTTTTGAGAGCGGTGCACGGTGGTGCTTGAGGGGGCGGGGTGGTTGGGTGGCACGTTGGGAGCTGCTGTGGGGGATGCTGTTGCTGCCAGACCTTATTGAATCGCTCTATAGCGGAACCAAGAGGCGGCTGAGCGATGGGGCGAATGGGAATAGGAGACCCAACAGGGCGATCAGGGGACGCAGGGCGAATGGGAAAAGCAGCGGAGCGGATAGGGGAGGCGACGCGTGGGGCAGTGGGTGTAGCTCGGGGAGAAAAGACTGGGGGAGCGACGGGCGGAGGAGCAGCACTGCTAGAAACCATCTGGGTGCTACCCTCCGCTTGCTGCTCCGTCTGCTGCTGAAACTCCTTCTCCTTCGCATTCATCGTCCTCTCTCTCTCCTCTTCTCCCGCTTCCTTCGAATCCACAGGACACGACGCCTTTGCCGCTACCGCGAGATTTGATTCCGCTTGCGCTTTCACTGGAACAACCTTTTCCTCTGATCCCGCAGGGTCCGCCGACATAACCACATCCGCCGCCGTGAGATCCGGCAGCTCGAGCCCGAGCACCCACGGGTGCTGCAGCACTTCCGCCGCCTTGAGCCGCCTGCGCGGATCCACCTCCAGCATCCGCCGCACGAGGTCGCGCGCGCCCGCGCTCACGGGCGCCCACGCTGGCGCGGAAAAGTTGATCTCCCCGCGGAGAATCGACCTCCGCAGGCCCTCCGCGTCCGCGCGGTCCTTCCCCGCAAAAGGCACGCGCCCCGTGAGCATGGCGCAGAGCACCACACCCATGCTCCACACGTCCGCGCGCTTGCCGTATTTGCGCCCGCGGACCATCTCGGGCGCGGTGTAGAAGCGGCTCCCCGCCATGCCGTGCCCCATGTGCCCGTGTGGAAGGAAGAGCGCAAGCCCGAAATCCGCCACGCGCACCCGCCAGCGCCACTCGGCGGCGGAAGAATCCCCAAAATCTTTCTGCGAGCATTCCGCGGCCACGGATTCTACACCGAATTCTGCGCCGAATTCCGCGCCGGAATCTGCGGCGGGTGCGGGCTGGTTAGGGCCTGTGAAGAGGATGTTTTCGGGTTTGATGTCGCGATGCAGAACGCCGCGCGTATGGCAGTACGCCACCGCCAGCGCCACCTGGTGGAAGATCTCGCGCGCCATGTCCTCCGGCATGCCCGCCGCGTGATCGGATTTGATCAGCTCGAATAAATCCCCGCCTTCGCATAATTCCATAACGAGGTACACCGCAACGCCGTCTTCTAGCGCCTCGACGAGCTGCACGATTCCGCCGTGGCGGCTCGGGCCCGCGGCGGTGAGCTGCTGCAGAATCGCGACCTCCTTTCGAACTTCCGCGGCGTCCGACTCGGAGGTGATTAATCGCTTGCCGATTCTCTTGCAGGCGAACTGGCGGCCCGTCGCGTTATGCGTGCATTCTAAGACCTCGCCGAACGCGCCCTTGCCTAGGTGACGACCTAGTGAGTACTCGGTGAGGAAATCCCGAGGGGGCGGAGGAGTGGAGGGAAGAGGCACCGTCATCGCGAGTATCTTTTAATCTAAAAGAACGGTGCAGAATCCCGACAATCTTTAGCTCTGACGAGCAGGGATTGTGACTGCCTCTGTTGAGCTGCTTCTTGTGCTGATGCTATCGCTAGAGAAAAAATTGAGGGCGAATGCGTCTAGGCTAAGAAAACAATAAGCGTCTAACAGTGCTCTGGGTCCTCAAGAGAAAAGCGTCTGCGACAAGTTGCGTTGCGAGAGAAGGAAGCTAAGAGCTCCACGACCTAATCGTTGCAGATGGTCTGGCCCGGTGTGGATGAAATCGAAACTGGTTGACTGGTTGCTGGTGTTTGGCTTGGTACGCTGCTGGCGTGCGAGGGGGGACGAAAAAGAACCTTGCGCGTGGTGGGCTGAGCCGTGCGTCACATTGAGTGATTCAAGTCAGCGCTGCAAATTTCCCTTTTGTTGGTCCGTCGCTCAGGCACCGCCTCTTGCGGCGGTGTAGGGGTGGGGTGGGGTGGGGCGGATGTGGTGCTGGGAATGAGTGAATGCGACAACGATGCGACGGGCTGGAGACTGGATTATTGGAACGAAACGATATGGAGTGTTGAAACTGCCTATCGCGTGTTTTTATGGGTCGGCGGCACTGATGTGCGACGGTTATGGGATGTGTCGGTGTACTCTCCTTCGTCGTCGCACACACTTCCTCGGTGCTGTGGCGAACAAGCACGACTATCCTTGACCAATCAGAGCATTCTCTCGTTCGGTGGCGACGATGAATTGCATTATGGGTGTGGGATGCCATGCCATCCAATCCTTTCCCAGCAATGTGCTGGTGTTTTTGCGTTATTGACTCCCAGATGACCCCTTCAGCGCGTCTTGCGCAACCTCCACTTGTTGGTCGGGCAGATGAAATGAAACTCAGTGACGGCAAACTGTGCCGAGCGAATTTGGGCTAGTGGCGGGCGGTGGTGGGCTGGCTGGTGATGGTGAGCTGAGTTGCTGCACGCAAATTCCCTTCCGCGTGGCCATGGCTGACCTGGGGAGGGGGGGCGAACCACCGCGGAACGGCGATGCCCGTTTTCACACGAGCTGCGAACCGACCAACCGCGAATCAGCCTTGGAAGGGGCTGGTGCTGAGCGTACAGTCAGCGACTCACCGAACTAGGGGGACTTGGCAAATCCGAACCTGCCCCCCACTACCGCACCAAACCATACTGAAACAAAGAAGACCGAATTTTCTTCCACCTCGAATGACCATGTTGAAAACGCGGCTTGAGAAAGTCGCTGAATGCAAGACCTCTTGCAATTGGCTGCTTCTAGTTCTGAACACGCGTCGTGCTGACGGGACGGAAGTCAGGTCAGGGTTTCTGCCTGGGGCTGGGGCGGACTGGGGGCTCGCGGTAAATCCGAGGTTGCACATGCGACTCGGATGACGTTCAGCTCAGCTCATAAGATGCTGCTTTGCTGTTTCTGCTGACCTGCACGTTGACCAATTGTCCCTGCTGGGTTCATGGAACGTGCATGCGAATCCTGCATGGTCCGAGCCGAGACGTCGATCGAAAGAAATGTTTCGTCAAAGTGGAAACCGAATTCGCTCGCCGCCAGCGCCACTTCGTATCACCATCACTTGCACCATTGGGTGCTGCTGAGGCGAGGCGCTTCCTAGCGTGACAGAGAAGGCAAATGGGAACCCGTATTGGTGGTTTTAAGAATGTATCGCTAATAAGATGATCTAAACAAATAGACCTATATCGGATAGGTGAATGAGCAGATTTATCCCAAACTTAGTTAGCGTGCTACATTCAATATTTTTATGCCCCTGATGATCTATGAACCTTTTTTTTCTTGACCTGAAGATCATGATAGAGTTCATATGTGATAGTTTGTGACAGGAAACATGTAACGTGTTATGCGTTGTGATGGGGAAGAGAGCGCATGATTCAATAACGCGGAAGTGATAACTGCCAAACTACAGAACGAGAATGAATAAACTATGAATGAGTAGGGTACAAGTACTAACCCTAATTGGGTTGTAACCCTTCTGGGCTAAACAATGTAGGCATCATAACATTTTAACACACCCCCATAGGCAATGTGGGGAAGAACAAGTGGTCACAAGACCAGTCAAGAAAAGCAAAGCAAGCTCACGGTGGATCACGTCACGAAATCACCACACATTCTAAGTACAAACAAATGGCCACAAGGCCAGTTCACATGCTGAGTTATATAGAAGAAAACAAACAGTACAGTGATCATACTCTAGCAAGAGTAAGCATGCAGGTATATATATAGATCACAGTATAAGCAAAGTCACGCGGTGAGCAAGTGAGGCAAAGTAGGCACAAGGCCTAAAACAGTACAAAAACGCTGATGACCATCAAACTGAAGTGCCTTGGTGAAAATATCAGCAGTGTTGGCCCGAGTGGCCACGTAAGCAAGACGAACCTGACCACGCTGCTGCAGTTCTCGAGCAAGGAAGTAACGCAGAGCGATGTGCTTCCTTCTGTGCTCCAGTCTGTGCTCCTTGTCAAACATATGTTTATATGTTATAGTTTAGGTAGGCTTTAGTGGGGTACTCACTGTGGGGTACAACCCTTTAGGTTTTCCTTTTGTACCAAAACTCTCGATAGTCCACACCACCTTGCCTAAGATTCTAACATGGCATCTAGAGCATAGGTCCTTAGGACCTAGGATTAGGGCCCACCGTTCACTATTTCACCTCACTAAAACGTACCTGCCTTGCCTAGTGCCCGCACGCGCCTCGGCTGCACGCGCGTGGCCCTCTTTTTTTTTTCCCGCGCGCGCCTCTTTAGCAGCCCGCGCGACTCGTTTAGGCCCCGCCCGCGCAGCCCGTTTCGGCCCCGCCCGTGCGCCCCTTACGCCGCCCGCGCGCAGCCTGCTTAGGCAACGCCCGCGCAGCCCGTCGCCGCACGCAGCACGCACCCGCGCGCGCTGGCAGTCGCCACGCGCAGCCAGGAGCCGCGCGCAGCCCGTCGCCACGCGCAGCCAGGACCCGCGCGCAGCACGTCGCCGCGCGCAGCCAGCAGCCGCGCGCAGCCCTCAGCCGCACGCAGCCAGCAGCCGCGCGTGCCCTGCTCGTGTGCCTGCCTGTGCGGCTCGCTGCTGCCGAGCCCGCTGCCTTAGAATTGCACGGCATACTACTGTCTAGAGCGCCACCTTAGGAGCTCGAGTACGGCAAGCTACTGCCAGCACGTTGCCTGTATTGCCTGCTGCCTACTGCCTCAGTCTTAGCCTGCGGTCTACTGCCTGCTGCCTTCTGTCTTTGCCTGCGGCCTACTGTCTACTGCCCCCTGTCTGCTGCCTGCTTCCTGCTGCCTTTGCCTGCTGCCGTTATGACGACGACTAATGTTCTCGCGTTCCAGCCTGACGGTCGCCCCATAGAGTTCGCTGTGTGGCTCGACGACCTGCAACTGTTCCTTCTGACTGATGCCAAAGAGGGTGTCTCACTGTTCGATTACGTGTCTGGCACTGGCGTTGCCCCTGCTGCCGATGCTCCTGCTCTCGAACGCTCACAGTGGCAGACTCGCGATGCTGCAGCACGCCTAGCTATTAGGAACCATATGCCGATTCCTGAGCGCGCTCATTTCAACCAGCACAAAACTGCTAAGACACTGTACGACGCTGTAGTTGCGCGCTACTCCTCCCCGGCCACTGCAGCCATAGGTCGGCTCATGCTACCCTACCAGTTCCCCGACCTTTCTTCGTTCACCACTGCTGAGGACCTCATTTCTCACCTGCGCGCTACTGACACTCGCTTTCGTGCCGCCCTTTCAGCCGAGTTTTGCGCCGCAAACCCCCCCCCCCCCCCCCCCCCCCCCCGATGTACTTCACTCTCTATTTCCTCGTTACCCGCCTCCCTGACACTCTTAGCTCTGTCAGGGACCACTTCCTAGCACTAGACCCCACCACTCTCACTGTCGACGACTTCGAGAAGCACCTCCTCGCAGCAGAGAAGAACATCCTCGCTGTAGGTGCTGCTCGTGGCACTCCTCGCTCTCCCCTCTTTCAGGGGTGCTCCCCCTCCCCTCTCACCCCCTCCTACGCCTCCGCAGCTGCTGCTCACGACTACCTTGGTGCTGAGGAGGTCGGAGCTGCTTCCGCTCCTAGTGGGAAGCGTCGCAGCGGCAGGGGCGGCAGGGGTGGCAGGGGCGGTGGGGGTGGCGGTGGAGGTGGCGGTGGTGCAGGCGGCGGGGGAGGTGGAGGTGGTGGGGGTGGTCGTGGGGGTGGAGGCGGTGGAGGTGGTGGTGGGGGCGGCGGAGGCACTGGGAGCGGTGGAGCGGGCAGCAGCGGCGGTGGGGGAGGAGGGAGTGGTGGTGGCATTGGTGGTCAGGGCCAGCAGCAGCCGCAGCAGCAGCAGCAGCAGCAGCAGCAGCAGCAGCATCAGCGTCAGCGCCAGACCCCCACTTCCCAACAACTTCTTGACTGGTATGCCGGGCGTGGGGCTTCAGGGGGTCCTGGTCGCTGCCCCTATATCATCCGCACAGGTCCCCGCGCTGGTCGCCAGTGCACAGGTTTTCACACTGAGCAGCGCTGCTTCGCTCGGCCTAGCGACGCCTGGCGCGCCAAGTTTCCTGATGCTCCTGAGTTCCCCAACTGGGCAGACTTGCTTAGGCGTGATGTACCTATCTTTGATCTTGACTATGAGGCAATTCTTGCTGCTATGTATGTATTGTCTGTTCATGCTGAGGGTGACTGCTACTTGTGTGTGCCGCCGGATCCTGGTATAGCCCCTGGTATAGCCCCTGCAAAACTAGGTGCTTGTGAGTCTGCTCCCCTTGGTACTGCGCCTGCACAGGCCTTGCACACCTTTACACTTGACTCTGGTGCTTCCCGCTGTTTCTTTCGCGACAGTACCACAGTCACTCCCCTCCCTGCACCTGTTCCTGTCTCACTGGCTGACCCCTCTGGGGGCCCAGTGCTTGCACGGTCTTCCACTGTGCTTCCGTGTCCGGCGGTCCCGTCTGGTGAGCTGTCTGGTCTCCACCTCCCCTCGTTCACTACGAACTTGGTGAGTAACGCTGTCCTCCAGGATGTGGGGGTTCACACCTTCACCCCTGGCCGGCAGCGTGTGGCGATTTGCACGTGCTCCCAGACTGGCCGCCACCTGGCCACGTTCACTCGTGCGCCAGGGTCCAGTCTGTACACCCTCACCACTGCGTCGCGCTCCGCCCCTTTGTCTCCCCAGTTACACGCGTCTGCTCAGGTAGCTACATAGTGTGAGTGTCGCCGGCTGTCGCATGACACTCTCCTGTGGCACCACCGCCTTGGTCACCCCTCCCTGCCTCGCCTTTGTAGCATGCACTATCGCTTCCTGGTCTCTGGTCTTCCCAGGTCTCTGCCTGCCCTCCCTCCCTCGCCTGCGCCGTTCTGCATTCCTTGCGCCGAGGGGCGGCAGCGCGCCGCTCCTCACTCCTCCTCGTTCCCTCCCACAGAGGCTCCACTGCAGACTCTCCACCTGGACGTGTGGGGCCCAGCCCGCGTCCGTGGACAGGGCCACGAGCGGTACTTCCTGCTGGTTGTCGACGACTACACGCGTTACACCACGGTCTTCCCCTTGCAGCGCAAGGGGGATGTCCCTGCATTTCTGATCCCCTGGATCCGCGCTGCTCGTCTCCAGCTCCGCGAGCGGTTCCAGTCGGACTTTCCTGTCCTGCGTCTGCACTCTGACCGAGGTGGTGAGTTCTCCTCAGACCTCTTGGCAGCCTTCTGTGCGGAGCACGGCATCCGCCAGACATTCATGCTTCCGGCCTCTCCGCAGCAGAATGGGGTTGCTGAGCGCCGCATTGGCTTAGTCATGGAGGTCGCTCGTACCTCCATGATCCATGCGGCTGCCCCCCATTTTCTGTGGCCGTTTGCGGTCCGTTACGCCGCGCATCAGCTCAACCTTTGGCCCCGTGTCTCCTTGCCGGAGACCTCGCCCACACTGCTGTGGACGGGGAAGGTTGGCGACGCGTCACGTTTCCGGGTCTGGGGTGCTCGTGCCTTTGTCCGCGATACCACCGCGGACAAGCTCTCCCCTCGCGCCATTCCTTGCGTCTTCCTTGGCTTTGTCCCTGACGCGCCTGGCTGGCAGTTTTACGACCTCACCTTGTAGTTCGTCGTCCTTCCTCTCCTCCGCCGCGTGTTCCTCTGCTGTCTCCCCCTGCGTCCTCTCCGCCTGTCGTTGCTGACCCTGCGTCTGACCAGTTTCGTGCTGAGCACTCTACTGTCATGCGTCTGCTTGCCACTGTTGTCACTGACCCGTCGTTTGAGTCTGCTGCTGCGTCTGCCTTAGTCGCTGAGCTTGTTGACTTTGCTGCTGCCTGTCGTCTCGACTACGCCGCCAGTCTTGTTGCTGAGTCTGAGTCTGTCTGTCCTCCGTCCGTCGGGGGTGAGTGTGCTCTTGGCACGGACGTCCTTGAGGACAGGCAGGAGGACCTTGAGTGTCTTGCAGCCGCTGCGCCTCATCTCGTGGCCATGCTGCTTGCACCTGAGGGAGACCCGGATGCACCAGACATCCCTACCCCGCGATCTTACGCTGAGGCAATCGCGGGTGAGTACTCCTCTCAGTGGCAGACAGCCATGGACGCAGAGATGGCATCCTGGAAGTCCACAGGCACCTACGTCAACGAGGTTCCCCCTCCTGGGGCGAACATTGTCAGTGGCATGTGGATTTTCAGGGTGAAGCCGCCGCCAGGTTCTCCGCCTGTCTTCAAGGCTCGTTACGTTGCTCGAGGCTTCAGTCAGCGAGAGGGAGTTGACTTCTTCCAGACCTTCTCCCCCACCCCGAAGATGACCACTCTTCGGGTGCTGCTACACGTTGCCGCTCAGCGTGACTACGAGCTTCACTCTCTTGACTTCAGCACAGCCTTCTTACAGGGCAACCTGCACGAGGAGATATGGCTGCGCCGCCCTCCTGGCTTCACTGGGTCGTTCCCTCCTGGTACCCAGTGGAGCCTCCGGCGGCCGGTCTACGGTCTCCGCCAGGCGCCACGTGAGTGGCACGACACACTGAGGACGACACTTGCGGCTCTTGGGTTTGCGCCGTCGACTGCTGACCCGTCGCTGTTTCTGCGCACCGACACTTCGCTGCCGCCGTTCTACATCCTCGTGTACGTCGACGACTTGGTCTTTGCCACTGACGACACTGAGGCTCTCGCCCTGGTGAAGTCGGAGCTGCAGAAGAGACACACGTGTACAGACCTGGGTGAGCTGCGCAGCTATCTTGGCTTGCAGATCACCCGGGACAGAGCACGCCGCACCATCACACTGACTCAGTCACACATGGTGCAGCAGGTCCTTCAGCGCTTCGGCTTCACCTGGTCCTCAGCACAGGCCACTCCTCTGGCTACAGGTCACTCGCTCTCAGCTCCACCTTCGGACGAGTCCGTAGAGCCGAGTGGTCCTTACCCAGAGTTAGTGGGCTGCCTCATGTACTTGATGACCTGCACTCGTCCTGACCTTGCGTACCCTCTTGGCCTTCTGGCTCGCTACGTGGCTCCTGGTCGGCACCGAAAGGTGCACATAGATGCTGCTAAGAGGGTACTACGCTACTTGTGCAGTACATCGGGCATGGGGCTCGTGCTTGGAGGACGGGGTGACGTTGTCCTCACTGGTCACTCGGACGCCTCTTGGGTTGACGACCAGGCTACGCAGCGGTCGTCACAGGGTTACACCTTCAGCCTTGGTTCTGGTTCAGTTTCCTGGCGTTCTACACGTTCGTCTTCAGTTCTCGGCTCCAGCTGTGAGGCCGAGATCTACGCCACAGCCATGGCTGCACAGGAGCTGCGCTGGCTCACCTACCTGCTGACCGACTTGGGAGAGCGGCCTTGTTCTCCTCCAGTTCTGTACGTCGACAACAAGGCTGCCATTGCCTTGTGTCAGGAGCACAGACTGGAGCATAGAATGGAGCACATCGCTCTACGTTACTTCCTTGCTCGAGAGTTGCAGCAGCGTGGCCAGCTTCGTCTTGCTTACGTGGCCACTCGGGCCAACACTGCTGATATACTCACCAACGCCTGGTGATCATCAGCGTTTCTGCACTTTGTTAGGCCTTGTTCCCACGCTTCCTCACTTGCTGTAGGCTTTGTTTGTACTGTGATCTATATGTATACCTGCATGCTTGCTCTTGTAGGTAGATATGACTGTGCTGTTGTTGTTACACATATATCTCTGCATGTGAACTGGCCTTGTGGCCTTTTGCTTGTGCTCAGACTGCGTGGTGACGTTGTGATCCACCCTGAGATTGCTTTGCACTTCCTGTCTGGCCTTGTGACCCTCTGTTCTCCCCCACTTTGCCTATGGGGGTGTGTCAAACATATGTTTATATGTTATAGTTTAGGTAGGCTTTAGTGGGGTACTCACTGTGGGGTACAACCCCTTAGGTTTTCCTTTTGTACCAAAACTTTCGATAGTCCACACCACCTTGCCTAAGATTCTTACACTCCTGTCATAAGGCAATCATGGCCTTGTTGTCTACGTACAGAACTGGAGGAGAACGAGGCCGCTCTCCCAAGCCGGTCAGCAGGTAGAGGAGCCAGCGTAACTCCTGTGTAGCCATGGCCCCTGCGTAGATCTCAGCCTCACAACTGGAACTGAAAATAGAAGACGAGCGGGTAAACCGCCAAGAAACAGAGTCGGAGCCAAGGCTGAAAGTGTAACCCTGTGACGACCGCTGTGTAGCCAAGTCGTTAACCCAAGAAGCGTCTGCGTGACCAGTGAGGACAACCTGACCCTGTCCTCCAAGCACGAGCCCCATGCCCGATATACTGCACAAGTAGCGCAACACCCTTTTAGCAGCCTCCCAGTGTTCAGGTCGGTGTCTCCCAGGCGCATCGTAGCATGCCAGGATGCTAAGAGGGTAGGAAAGGTCAGGTTGAGTGCAGGTCATCAGGTACATGAGGCAGCCTATAATATCTGGATACGGGCCACTCGGCTCTACGGACTCGTCCGAAGGTGGAGCTGAGAGCGAGTGACCGGTAGGCAGAGGAGCGGATTGTGGCGAGGAGTACCGGAAGCCGAAGAGCTGAAGGACCTGGTGCACCATGTGTGACTGAGTCAGGGTGATGGTGCACCGTGCTCTGTCCCGAGTGATCTGCAAGCCAAGATAGTTGTGCAGCTCACCCAGGTCAGTGAAGGTGTGTCTCTTCTGCAGCTTCGACTTCACAAGGGTCAATGCCTCAGTGTCAGCAATGGCAAAGACCAAGTCGTTGACATACACGAGGACGTAGAACGGTGGCAGCGAAGTGTCGTTGCGCAGAAACAGCGATGGGTCAGCGGTCGAAGGAGCAAACCCAAGAGCCGCAAGCGTCGTCCTCAGTGTGTCGTTCCACTAGCGAGGCGCCTGGCGGAGACCGTAGACTTGTCGCCGGAGGCTCCACTGGGTACCTGCAGGAAGCGACCCAGTTAAGCCAGGTGGGCGGCACAGCCAGATCCCCTTGTGCAGGCTGCACTTCAAGAAAGCTGTGCCGAAGTCAAGAGAGTGCAGCTCGTAGTCACGCTGAGCGGCGACGTGCAGCAGAATCCGAAGAGTGGTCATCTTTGGGGTAGGGGAGATGGTCTGGAAGAAGTCAACTCCCTGTCGCTGACTGAAGCCTCGTGCAACGTAACGCATCTCGAAGACAGGCGAAGAACCCGGCGGCCGCTTCACCCTGAAAATCCACATGCCATCGACCATGTACGTCCCATAAGGGGGAAATGCGTTGATGTAGGTGCTTGTGAACTTCCAGGATGCCATCTCTGCGTCCATGGCTGTCTGCCACTGAGAGGAGTAGGGACCCGTAATCGCCTCTGCATAAGAGCACGGGGTCGGGTTGTCTGGTGCATCCGGGTCTCCCTCAGGTGCAAGCAGCATGGCCACGAGATGAGGTACAGCAGCTGCAAGACACTCAAAGTCTTCTAGCTTGTCGTCAAGGACGTCCGTGCTAAGAGCACACTCACCCCTCGACGGACGGAGGACAGTCAGACTCAGACTCAACAACAAGACTATTGGCATAATCAAGACGACAGGCGGTAGCAAAGTCAACAAACTCAGCAACGAGGGCAGACACAAAAGTGGACTCAAACGAAGGGTCAGTGACAATAGTGGCGAGAAGGCGAGGGACAACAGGACTGTCATCACGAGCTAAGTCCAAATCAGGGTCAGGAACGGTAGGAAGAGAGGACGCAGGAGGAGGCGGCAGGGGAACTCGAATGGGAACAGAGGAAGGACGAAGTGCCATAATGTGAGTGCCGGGGACAGGAGGAGGACGCGAACGAGGAACATGGCGACCAGAGCGAACAGCGCGAACAGGCGAGACAGGAGGAGACTCAGGCTCGCGACGCTCTGTAAAAGAGTCTGTCTGCTCATCGTAAGGAGAAGGAGCAGCCAGTGGGGAGTCTGGCTGTAACTGTGGCTGCAACTGGTGAGGCGGTGGACTCAGTAAGCTAGGAGGAAGGACAGGAGAAGACGGGAGACTAAGAACCTGGCGAAGGACAGAGTCAGGTGGCGGAAGAGACGACGGCGACGGCGGAACGAATAACGGTCGACGCTGTACAGTGCCTCCAGCCTCAGGGTCTCGAGCTCCTGTGCCTCCAGCTCTAGCGTCTCCAGCTCCAGTGCCTCCAATGGGAGAGACTCCAGCTCCTGCAGCGCCACTCCTAAGGCGTGTGTGCTGAGCAAACCACTCGCGCAGCTGCTGCGGTGAGAGAAGCTTCCGCCGGGGAGAAATTCGTGGCGAGGCACCCGCAGGACCTCCAGCAGACGTAGTACCCCGAGGCTGAGCACCCCCAGACTCTGCACCCTCAGACTTAGCATCCCCAAGCTCCGCACCCTCAGGCTCAGTACCCCTAGGCTCCGCATCTACAGGCTCAACACCCCAAGACTCCGGAACATCAGGCTCAGCACCCCCAGGCTCCGCACTCGCAGGCTCAGTACCCCGAGACGCAACACCCCCAGACGCACTACCTCTAGCAGCACCTGAATCTACAACGACATCAACATGCACAGTCCCGGGGAGTGGGTGTACCTGAGACATACCTGAGGGAGCAAGACCCTGAGGGGGGAGGGGGTCTACCGGAGGGGGACCTGGAGCAAGGAACAACGGTGGGGGGGGGGGAAGGGGCAGTGCGGTAGGGGAAGAGACGGTAAAAGGGAACCGACTCGTCAAACGTGAGGTCCTGAGAGGGGAGGACACGGCGCGAGGTGGGGTGGTAAAACTGCCAGCCAGGAGCGTCAGGGGGAAAGCCAAGGAAGACGCAGGGAATAGCGCGGGAGGAGAGCTTGTCCGCGGAAGTATCACGGACAAAGGTACGAGAGCCCCAGATCCGGAACACTGACGCATCACCAACCTTCCCCGTCCAACGCAGTGTAGGCGAGGTCTCCGGCAAGGAGACACAAGGCCAGAGGTTGATCTGATGCCCAGCGTACCGGACCGCAAACGGCCGCAGAAAATGGAGAGCAGCTCATGAATCATGGAGGTACGAGCCACCTCCATGACTAAGCCAATGAGGCGCTCAGCAATCCCGTTTTGCTGCGGGGAAGGCGGAAGCGTGAACAACTTGAGGATGCCCTCCCCACGACAAAAGTTCCGCAAGAGGTCGGAGGAGAACTCACCACCTCTGTCAGAGTGCAGACGCAGGACAAGAAGGTCCTCGCGGAACCGCTCGCGGAGCTGGAGACGGACTGCACGGATCCAAGGGATCAAGACATCAGGGACCTCATCCTTGCTGCGCAAGGGGAAGACCGTGGTGTAACGTGTGTAGTCATCAACAACCAGCCGAAAGTAGCGCTCGCGGTCCTGACCACTGACGCGGGCTGGGCCCCACACGTTCATGTGGAGAGTCTGCGAGGGAGCAGACGTCGGGGGAAATGAGGCGGAGTGAGGAGCGGCGCGCTGCCGCCCCTCGACGCAAGGAAGGCAGGGCGGGGCAGGCGAGGGCGGGAGGGGAGGCAGAGACCTGGGAAGACCAGAAACAAGGAGACGGGAGTGCATGCCACGAAGGCGTGGTAGGCAGGGCTGACCAAGGCGGTGGTGCCAGAGGAGAGTCTGGTGCGACAGGAGGCGACACGTGCAGGGGGGTGCTACCTGACCCGACGCGGACACCTGGGCAGATGCAGCTACCTGAGGAGGCTCGGTAGTCAGTGTGTACAGACTCGACCCAGGCCGATGGGTGAACGTGGCCAGGTGACGACCTGTCCGTGTACACGTGCAGATCAACACACGCTGACCCCCAGGAGTGGTGGTAGTGACCATTGCATCCTGGAGGGCAGCGGTACTCACCAAGTTCGTAGAGAACGAGGGGAGGTGAAGACCTGAGAGTGAGCCGGACGGAACTGCCAGACACGGGAGAATAGTGGAGGAACGGACAAGAACTGGGCCCCCTGCGGGGTTAGCCAGTCTCACCGGTACAGGTGCAGAGAGAGGACTGAGGGTGGTGCTGTCGTTAAAGAAACAGCGGGAAACACCTGAGTCAGGCGTAAAGGTGTGCAAGGCCTTAGCAGGCGCAGTACCAGGGAGAGCACACTCACTATCACCTAGAGCAGCAGCCTCTATACCTGGGTCAGACGGCACACACCAGTAACAGTCACCCTCAGCACTAACAGACAAGGCATACATGGCAGCTAGGATAGCATCAAAGTCAAGAGCAAAGATATCAACTCCAGACCTAATCAGCTCTGCCCAGCGGGGGCGCTCATCCTAGTGACCAAACTTTGCGCGCCAAGCGTCGTAAAGGCGGGAGAAGCAGCGGTGCTGAGTGTCAGGCTTCCTGCATGTCTGACCAGCACGGTCACCCGTGCGAATGACATGCGAGCACGAACACTACCCCAAGACGCCCCACGCTGAGCAAACCACTCACGAAGCTGCTGGGGCGAAGGGGTCTCGCTCCGATGCTGCTGCTGCTGCCCTTGGCCACCGCCAGAACCTCCCCTCGGAACAGCTCCACCCTGACTGCCACCACTCCCACTGGCGCCACTACCGCCACCCCCACTGCTGCCACCACCGCCACCACCAAAGCCCCCGCTCCCGCCACCACTCGCACCGCTGCCACCACCTCCGCTACCTCCACCACCTCCACTGCCGCCACCACCCCCACCCCCGCTGCCACCGCCACCACTCCTACCACCCTTGCCTTTGCTGCTCCGGCGCTTCCCACTAGAAGAATCAGCCCCGACATCCTCAGCAACAAGGATGTCAACAGCAGCAGCATAGGCGTAGGAGGGGGCAAGGGGGGAGGGGGAACACCCCTCAAAGAAGGGCGTGCGAGGAGTGCCACGAGCGGCACCTACAGCGACTATGCTAGTCTGAGCTGCAAGGAGGTGCTTCTCGAGCAGGTCGACAGTGAGGTCTATGAGGTCAAGTGCGAGAAAGTGGTCCCTAACAGCGCGAAGAGAGTAAGGGAGGCGGGTGACTATGAAGTAGAGAGTGATGTACATCGGGGGCGGGTTCCTGTCAAGGAACTCTGCTGGGAGGGCAGCGCGGTAGCGAGCGTTGCTAGTGCGTAGGTGGGTAACGAGGTCCTCTACAGTGGCAAAGGCGGACAACGCGGGAAACAGGTAGGGTAGTATCAGTCGGCCTAGAGCAGCAGTGGCAGGGGAGGAGTAACGAGCGACTACAACGTCGTATAGTGCTTTAGCAGTCATGTGCTGGCCAAAGTGAGCTCGTTCGGCTAACGGCAGGTGGTTGCGAATGGCTAAGCAACAGCAGCGTCACGCGTAAGCCACTGTGAGCGAGTCGCATTGTCAGCTGTGGCGGGAGGGGCGAGAGAGGCTCCATACGTGTGGTCAAACAACGAAACGTGGTCTCTAGAATCGCTCAGTAGGTACAGCTGTAAGACGTCGAGCCACGTATCGAACTGGATTGGACGGCCCTCATGATCGAAAGTGAGCACACTGAGAGAAGCCATAGCGGGCAGAGCAGGGTGGCACGCTACTAGCAGAACAGCACGCAGGCAGGGCGGTGCGCGAGCACTAGGGAAGCGCGCAGGGTAGGGCAGGGCGGGCAGCAGCCGGGCGGCGCAAGCAGCAAGGCGGGCTGAAAAGGGGTGGCATGAGGACTGCAAAGGGGCGGCGAGCGGGCTGCCAGAGGGCGGCGAGCAGGCTGCAAAGGGGCAGCAAGCGGGCAGCCAGCGGGCGGCGAGCGGCGAGTGTGCAGCGGGCAGCGAGCGGCGAGCGGCGAGCGGCAAGCGGGCAGCCAGCGGGCGGCGAGCGGCGAGCGGCAAGCGGGCAGCCAGCGGGCAGCGAGCGGCGAGCGGGTTGCAGGGGCGGGGTGCGGGCTGCAGGGGCGGCGCGCTGGATGCAGAGGCGGCGCGCGGGCTGTAGGGGCGACTCGCGAGCTGCTAAGGGCGGCACGACGAGCTGCAAAGTGTGGCGCGTGGGCTGCTAAGGGTGGCACAGCGGCCAGCAGGGCGGCGCGCCGTTAGGTGAGGGGCGGCAGGGTAGCTAGTGGGGCAGCTCTGTGGTGTGCCCTAAAAAAAAAATCGGTCCTAGGGAAGGACCTGCTCTGAAACCATGTCAAACTATAGAACGAGAGTGAATCAACTATGAATGAGTTGGGTACAAGTACTAACCCTAATTGGGTTGTACCCCTTATGGACTACCCCACTATAGCCTAAACAATGTAGGCATTATAACATTTTCACAATAACAAGTACTGAGCAAATAATGACGGCATAGCAAATGCTAGCTAGGCCCGAGTCGCAAGACCGCGAATGGTTGGGTGCAGGTTCGGAGTTGGGAAACTCAAAGGCGGCGCGATGGTGGTTCGGAGGCAGAGGTCATCGGACCCAGCCTGAACTTCGAAAGTAACGAATTAGGAAAAATATCCTTACATTACACCCTCCCCCTCCCCCCCTCCCCCCCCCCCACCCCCCTCCCTCCCCCCCCACCTCCCCCCCCTTTAAGAAAGGTGGTGGATATCTGGAACACACCGGCGAGTCAAATAAGCCTATAGATCCGGGTGTCCCTTGTGCGATCTTTCCAACGAAGTAAAAAGACGACTTGGCGTCCTGAGGCCATTAGATCCACGTGATGGTTCAGAATCTTCCATGACTCGAGTGTCAGATCTGCCACAGGTCGAACACTTGGCGCAAGATTTAGCCGGGTGCCGTTTGGCAACTGGGGTGCATTGTAATGCTGCAGCAGGCTGACGTGGAATGCGTCGTGTATTTTCCAGTCATCCGGGAGCAATAATCTCGCAATGACTGGAGTCACCATATGAATTATGCGAAATGGTCCCATGTAGCAGGGACGGAGTTTTGCTGGCTGGGGCAGCCCAAGATTCTTTGTATCCATGAGGACCATCTGCGCGACGCAAAAGGGTATACCCATTCGATGTTTATCAGCATTGCGGCTAGCGTCAGTATTAGCATTCCAGATAAATTCGGCTGCTTTGTTGTGGGCTGCTTGAAGTTCCGTGACGAACTGCAGAGATCGTGGCAATGGATTATCTGGGGTCGTTGATGAGGGTACCATGGGGTCCATCTTGTAATTCAGGTAACACGGCGATTGTTTAGTCGTGGCGGATGGAGGGTCGTTACACGCTTCCAACATCGTGAGCGAATCCTCCCACTTGGTCAGGTCGGGGTAGTTGGTGCGTATCAGCTGCTCCATGGTCTGATTGGTCCTTTCGGTCTGACCCTCAGTCTGCGGGTGGTAAGACGACAAAAACTGCAGGCGGGTGTCGTACTGTGCCCACGTCTCCTGCCAGAATTTTGACGTAAATTTCGGATCTTGATCGCTGACGATCGCCGAAGGTAACCCGTATAGGCGTACGACGGTTGAGATGAACAGCTTCGCTGTTTCTTTGGCCGTGATCGTCGTACGGCATGATGGGAAATGCACCATTTTCGTTAATCGGTCAACGAAGACCAGCACCGAGTCGTTGCTATTTGCATCACCTGGCATCCCGGCGATGAAATCCATCGTCACTTGTTGCCACGGTCGTTCAGGTGGCTCAAGGGGCTGCAGCAATCCGACTGGCCGTTGTCGTGACGACTTCATGGCATGGCAGGCTGGCCACGTTGTCACGTAGCGCTGCACGTCCGTTAGCATGCCGGGCCAATAGTAATTCCGCAGCAGCAGCTTGAGTGTTTTATCGATGCCGAAGAGCCCATAAACGTCGGAGTCATGAACCTCCTGCGTCAGCAACTCTTATAGGGGCTGATATGCCGGGACCCAAATCCGGTTCGTACCGGCTAGATAATATTTTCCGTGCTGTGTCGTAGCCTGTCGGTGAAGATTCTTGAAAAAACTGACGATTGTGTATCTATGGGTAAATAGTCCCATTCGAATCGGGCTGGTAGGGGCGACTAGTACTGCTGCGGTCTCCATGGATGGTCGGGTCAAGGCGTCAGCGATGTTGTTGGCGCCTTTCTTGTATGTGATGGTGTAGCTGAAGTTCGATTCTAGGTAGCCACCTGATTTGTCGCGGGTTGAGTGTCGGTTGGCTTCGCATGTATTGTAGCGATTTATGGTCAGTTCTGATCGTCACGCTGGCTCCCATTAAGTAGCAGGGCCAAGTACGAAATCCGTGGACGATGGCCAGCATTTCTTTGTCGTGGATCCGGTAGTTGCGCTCGGGTGGCTGCATTTTGCGTGACTCGTACACGATGGGTTTCAGCCCTTTGCCGAAATCCTGTAGAAGGACGGTGCCAACGGTGAAATCGCTGACATTCGTAATGACTTCGAATGGTCGAGATGGGTCGGCGAGGTGGAGTACTGGGGGTGAACTCAAAATGTTCTTGAGTGTGTCGAAGGCACAATGTTCTCTCTCCCCCCACTGAAAAAACGTGTCCTTGTGCAGCAGTTCAGTTAGAGGCTTGTTTACCCCCGCCATATTGGGTACGAATTGGCGGACGTAATTCACAAACCCCAGGAAGCTCTGGAGCTTGGTGATGTTGGTCGGTGGCTTCTACTTAGCGATTGCCTCCACCTTGCGAGGGCCAATTTTAATTCCGTCTCTTGAAACCACGTGCCCCAGGAACTCCAGCTCCGACTTTAGGAACTCGCACTTAGAGCCCTTCGTAATTAGCCGATTCTGCTGTAAGCGCCGGAACACCTCCTCCAGATCCTTGAAATGCTCCTCTTTTATCTTGCTGTACACCAGGATGTCATTGAGGTAGACGACAAATTTTCTATCCTGCATATCCCGGAACACCCCATTCATCGTCAGCTGAAACGTCGAGGGCACGTTTGTCAGGCCGAACGGCATCACGGTGTATTTGTAACTGCCGTAGCGTGAGCAAAAAGCAGGTCTTTGGGAAGTCGTCGGAGAAAACATGAATTTGCTGGTAGCCCCCTTGCACCTGGAGCCTCTCTCGCCCCTCCCGCCATAGCTGACAGTGTGACTCGCTCACAATGGCTTACCCGTGACGCTGCTGCTCGCTTAGCCATTCGCAACCACATGCCTTTAGCTGAATGCGCTCACTTCGGACAGCACAACACTGCTAAAGCACTGTACAACACTGTAGTCGCCCCTTACTCCTCCCCCGCCACTGCTGCTATAGGCCGTCTTCTCCTGCCCTACCTGTTACCTGAGCTGTCCGCTTTTGCCACTGTAGAGGACCTTGGTACCCACCTTCGCACTAGCGACCCTCGCTACCACTCTGCCCTCCCAGCCGAGTTCCTTGACAGGAACCCCCCCTTGATGTACATCACCCTCTACTTCATAGTCACCCGCCTCCCTGACTCTCTTCGCGCAGTCAGGGACCACTTTCTCGCACTTGACCCCACAGACCTCACTGTTGACCTGCTCGAGTAGCACCTCCTTGCAGCTGAGACTAGTGTAGTCGTTGTAGGAGACTAGTGTAGTCGTTGTAGGAGACCCCATCGCTCCAGAAGCTTCGTGAGTGATTTTCTTAGCGTGGGGCGCTTGGGGGTAGTGTTAGCTGCCCGTATGTCATTCGCACGGGTGACCGTGCTGGTCAGACATGCGGGAAGCCTCACACTCAGCACCGCTGCTTCTCCCGCCTAGACAACGCTTGGCACGCAGAGTTTGGTGACGAGGCCGAGCGCCCCCGCTGGGCAGAGCTGCTTAGGCCTGGAGTTGCTATATTTGATCTTGACTATGATACTATCCTTGCTGCTATGTATTCCTTGTCTGTTAGTGCTGAGGGTGACTGTTAGCTGTGTGTGCCGCCTGGCCCAGGTATAGAGGCTGCTGCTCTAGGTGCTAGTGAATCTGCTCTCCCTGGTACTGCGCCTGCTGAGGCCTTGCACACCTTTACGCTTGACTCAGGTGCTTCTCGCTGTTTCTTTCACGACAGCACCACCCTCAGTCGTCTCTCAGCACCTGCACCGGTCAGACTGGCTGACCCCTCCGGGGGCCCAGTTCTTGCCTGTTCCTCCACTGTTCTCCCGTGTCCGGCGGTTCCGTCTGGCTCACTCTCAGGTCTTCACCTCCCCTCGTTCTCTACGAACTTGGTGAGTACCGCTGCCCTCCAGGACGCGATGGTCACTACCACCACTCCTGGGGGTCAGCGTGTGTCGATCTGCACGTGTACTCGGACAGGCCGTCACCTGGCCACGTTCACACGTAGGCCCGGGTCGACTCTGTACACACTATCTACCGAGCCTCCTCAGGTAGCTGCGTCTACCCAGGTGTTCGCGTCAGGTCCGGTAGCACCCCCCTGCTCGTGCCGCCTCCTGTCGCACCAGACTCTCATGTGGCCACCGCCTTGGTCACCCCTCCCTGCCACGCCTTCGTGGCATGCAGTCTCGCCTCCTTATTTCTGGTCTTCCCAGGTATCTGCCTCCCCTCCCGCCCTTGCCTGCCCCACCCTGACTTCCTTGCGTCGAGGGGCGGCAACGCGTCGCTCCTCACTCCTCGTTTCCCCCAACGTCTGCTCCCCTGCAGACTCTCCACATGGACGTGTGGGGCTCAGCCCGCATTACTGGACAGGGCCGCGAGCGCTAATTTCTGCTGGTTGTTGACGACTACACGCGGTACACCACGGTCTTCCCCTTGCGCAGCAAGGGTGGGTATCTGATGTCTTGATCCCTTGGATCCGCGCAGTCCGTCTCCAGCTACGCGAGCGGTTCCGCCAGGACCATCCTGTCCTGCGTTTGCACTCTGACAGAGGTGGTGAGTTCTCCTCCGACCTCTTGCGGGAATTTTGTCGTGGGGAGGGCATCCTCCAGTCGTTCACGCTTCTGGCCTCACTACAGCAAAATGGGATTGCTGAGCCCCGCATTGGCTTAGTCATGGAAGTCGTGTTGGTGCAACCCTACGGTTTGCATTCGGCTTGTTGTCCGTGTGCGTGCATGCGTGTGTGCATGGAATGGTATGAGGGCATGAAATAATATATATTTCATGCTTATAATGGTGTGTGGATGATGAGGCATGATTTTGAATGTGTGTGTCGAGTCAATAGCGAGTTATCGCTAGTCGCGTGTCATGTCGTCGTTTGCGTATCGTGTGCGATTTTTCTATTTTGTCGTGTGTGGAACGTTCGGCGTGTCGCAGGTGTGCGCAGCATCTTAAGAAACAGCAGGAACTTAGAAATGAGAAAGAGAGAAAGAGAGGGGTTTCACTAGCAAGCAGTTGAGTACATATAGCAAACCCTAAATTGGGCTGTACTCACTATTGAGTACCCCACTGCAGGCTAGACAAAACATAACATTCTGACACAGCAAACTTCCGAGAACTCAAGGAAGAATTTATCTTGAAGAACCAGAGCCTTGGTTTCAAGATTCAAGTGATTTCGATGCTATCCAAAAGGGTAAACTTCAAGATAGTGAGATTAGTTACATTACTTTGTATAGTGTAACGTTTCTCTTGGTGTAGGCCCTTGTGGAGGGTAGTTTCGAGACCCTTCGTGGTTGGGGACAGTGTGGTTTTGTTCCACATCACTGTACTTCGTCTCTTGGGGTTTGTAGGAGCTGGGAGTCATTCCCAACTAGTAACTCTTCCTAATTTGTGTTCGAAGTCTATAGTGGCTGCCATAGTTCTGTTCGTTCAAACCAATGTTGCGTCGTCAATTCTTAATGAAATCGTGCAATCTAAATTGCCAAGTGTAGGTGAGGTCAAGACGCTCTAGATCCAAGTTGAATCAGGTCATTTGAAGCTTTGACCAAAACGCTATCAACGTTTTAAGCCGCTGTGCAGAAATCCGACTGTGCACTCTATCTTTCGTTTTAGGCACATTCAAGCCTATTGTGACTATAACAAGTCGCTCGTACCTCCATGATCCATGCGGCTGCTTCCCATTTTCTGACTGCTGTGCACTCTATCTTTAGTTTTAGGCACATTCTGGGCTATTGTGACTATAACAAGTGGTATCAGAGCCCCTTGGAGCAGTTTCGACAATGGCTAGACCTGAGGAAAGGGGTGGCAGAGGTGCTGGTGGCAGTGGAGAAGCCCAAGCTCAAGGCCAACCCCGTGATTCAGCCATGGCGCCCGTGCAACCAAGTCTTGGCCCACCTAGGGATGAGCCTAGGGTGTTTGGGCTTGACAAGTTCAATGGCGACAACTGCGCTGAATGGTCCTTCAGAATGGAAAACATCTTTGACCACTATGACCTGCTGGAGGTGATGGAAGGAACGGAGAAGCGCCCCGAGAACGACCCGGAGAAGAGCCCGTGGATGCGGAAGAGCGCACAAGGCTATCTCCTACTTGGGCAAGCGTTGGGGAGCAGCTAGATCCGTTACATCAAGCCATTCCAGTGTGAACCAGAGAAAGGACCAAAGGCATGGGCTGCTCTCAAGGGTGTACATGCTCCTGCAACAGCGGCGGTAGCGGTGGTGTTGGAACGGCAAATGGCGGCACTACGAATTGAAGAAGACGAAGCGGTTGAAGAAGGGGTGCAGAAATTCTTCGACTTATTGACGCGGCTTGAGGGAGCTGATTTGAACTATAGTGAGCTCCAAAAGAAGACCAAGTTGCTGTTCTACTCCCAGAGTCATGGTCCTCGCTCATCATCAACCTCAATCGTGACTCGCCCCGCCTCTCGCTTGAAGACGTGAAGCGAGCGATCCTTCAAGAGGACTTCCGCCGCCGTGAGTTGGCGAGTGCGGATGGCGCCGGGGCAGCAAGCATCGGCCGAGGGTATGGCCATGGAAGAGGCAGAGGACGAGGGGGAGGAAGATTTGGCAGCAACAACTTCAATGGAGGCCGCGGGAGTGGCGGATACGGCAGCGACAACAAGAGCTACGGACGCGGTCGCGGCCGATTCGACGGCGAGTGCCACTATTGTCACAAGAGTGGACATATGTGGCGCGATTGCTACAAGCTCCCTGATGGATGGACTCCTGCTCAAGGCCAAGAGGGTAGAGGAGCAGGAGGAGGGAGAGGAAGAGGCCGTGGAGGCCATGGCGGTTGCGGAGGTGGTGCTGCAAGTATGAAGAGTGCCGGCAACGAGAGCGAGTCGGGGGACGATCGCTTTACGGGTCAATTCTTCTTCGTGTCCACGCAAGCACCGGCTGGTCCAGAAAAGGATGAAGGCTTTGAGGAGCCAGCAGCTGTGGGGAAGGTCACCCTACACTCCCTGGACTATTGGGTGATCGATAGCGGCGCTACCTATAGCATGACACCTCGTGCGGACTTGCTCACCGAACTTGAGCCGTCACCGGTGAAGCATGTGACATCGGCTTTGGGGCAGCGAGCAGAGGTGAAAGGCATGGGCAAGGCCATGTTCAAGGGTGCTGATGGGAAGATGGTGGGCCTCAAGAACGTGCTTTGGGTGCCCAACCTTGCTGCCAACCTGATTTCCGTGCGGCGGTTGCAAAAAGCCGGCATGGACACGAGCTCGAAGGGTGCTAAGACCTACACCGCGAGGCTTGGCGAGTGGATTCTTTGGGACCTTCACGAGGATAGGGATGTCTACGACGAGATGTGGCAGATCCCTGTGGTCCCCATGCCTAAGGAGAGGCAAGTGGCAGCAAGCATCAGCACCAAGGATGAAGCGGTTGGTAGCGGCAATGGCGCGAACGGTCGCGCTAAGGAGATTGAGTCCAAGAAGTGCAATCTTGGAGGGACCAGCAAGCTCGGTGAACACGAAGAGAGCGGTGCAGCAGCTCAGAAGCAGCACAAGGGTGAGGAGAACCCCAAGGCAGCAGCGGAGGAGGAGTATGGAGAGAGCATGTGGGGCACTATTGCGAGTGCGACATTCTCCAATCCGACGTCGGCTACGGGGGAGTGTGATTGGCTTACCTTGCATCGGCGCATGGGGCATGTGGCCCTGCCCATCTTGCAGCAGCTAGTGAAGAATGAGATGGTTGCTGGCATACGTGTGAAGGGGGAGCTCGATGAGGTACTTGGCTGCCCGACGTGCATGCAAGCCAAATTCACACGTTACTCGTTCTCTAGTTCGGAGGCAACGGCTAAGGCACCACTTGATGAGGTGGTGATGGACGTGGTGGCCCCCCTGAAGCTTGGAGCTGCTGGAGCTGAGTACTTTTTCACCATAGTGAATGTCTACACTCGCATGACCTGGGTGTATGTGCTGTCCAAGAAGAGCGACGTGGCTGAAATGGTGAAGACCGATTGGTTGCCGATGGTGGAGCGGCAACAAGACCGGCTAGTGAAGAATGAGATGGTTGCTGGCATACGTGTGAAGGGGGAGCTCGATGAGGTACTTGGCTGCCCGACGTGCATGCAAGCCAAATTCACCCGTTACCCGTTCTCTAGTTCGGAGGCAACGGCTAAGGCACCACTTGATGAGGTGGTGGCCCCCCTGAAGCTTGGAGCTGCTGGAGCTGAGTACTTTCTCACCATAGTGGATGTCTACATTCGCATGACCTGGGTGTACGTGCTGTCCAAGAAGAGCGACGTGGCTGAAATGGTGAAGACCGATTGGTTGCCGATGGTGGAGCGGCAACAAGACCGGCTAGTGAAGGCAATTAGCACCGATCGAGGGGGAGAGTTCATGAGCAAGGAGTTCTCATTGTGGCTGAAGAAGAATGGCATAAGGCACTCCCTTACCATGCCATACTCCCCTGCAATGAACGGCATCGCCGAGCGAGCGAACCGGACAATCACGGAGACGGCGCGCGGGTTGCTCATTGAGGCCGGGCTACCCGACTATTTCTGGCCTGATGTGGCGCGGAGTGCGTGTGTGGCCAAGAACAGAGCTTTGAATCATGTGGGAGCAGACAAATGGGTGCCCTATGTGGAGTGGATTGGAAGGAAGCCAAATGTGGATATGCTTCAGGTGTTCGGGTGCATGTGCATGGCGCTTGTGCCTAAGCATCTTCGGCACAACAAGCTCGGTGCCAAGGCGATATGGGCTGTGCACTTGGGCATGGCTCAAAACAGCAAGGGGTGGCTTCTTTGGGACCCATTCACCAAGAAATTCTTGGTGAGCAGGGACTGCAAATTCATGGAGAATCTGATGTACAAGGATTGGAAGGCGGAGAATGAGGCGAAGATAGGCATGCGGTTTGGGGAGGTGAAGAGTTCCGGTTTGGAGCATGTGGAGCTGCCCTTGGAGCTGAGCAGCGGTAGCACCACCACAAGGCAATCTTCCCTTGTGAATGGGGGAGAGGAGGCCAAGAATGCAGAGGAAGAAGAGGAGGAGGTGCAGCAAGTGAGCGAGCGTGCACCGACACTTCCTTCTCGCACTACGAGTGCTCCACGGATCCGAGTCACCCCGCAGCAACGCCAAGGCCTTCATGTCCCTGCAGCTGAGGAGGAAGGAAGGGGCAAGAGGAGAATTCAAGCCCCTAATAGGCTGACCTATGATGCATTGGGAAAGCCAGCCAAGTCAGCTCTGGCCGGAACGGTACTTATGGTTGGAGATGACGAAGAGAGTGACTACGACGAGTGTGCCTTCGCGTTTTTCTCTCCGGTGGAGATGCCGGGGGAACCAACAACTCTCAAGGAGGCCTTGGAGAGTAGTGATGCTGAGGAGTGGAAGAAGTCAATGGAGAGTGAGCTGAAGAGCATTGAGGAGAACGGCACGTGGGAATTGGTGGAGCTACCGGAGGGGCGTAAGGCGATTACGTCCAAGTGGCTCTTCAAGATCAAGTCCGACGCCGACGGCAAGATCGAGCGCCACAAGTCTAGGCTTGTGGCGAAGGGGTACCAGCAGAAGGAGAAGGTAGACTATGAGGAGTTGTTTGCTCCTGTGGTGAAGCCGATGACGGTGAGAACCCTACTCGCGGGTGCTGCCATCAAAGGATGGGTGGTGAAACAAATGGACATGACAACCGCGTTCCTCAACGGCATTCTCGAAGAAGAGATTTTTATGGCGCAGCATGAGGGGTTTGATGATGGTAGTGGCAGAGTGTGGAAGCTGAAGAAGGCGCTCTATGGGCTCAAGCAAGCCCCTAGGCAGTGGTACTTGAAGCTGCGTGAAGTCTTGGAGGAGATCGGGTTCACTCCCTCTTCTGCCGATCATTCCTTGTTCATGCTTGGCGAGGGGGAGCAGAGGAGTTTCATGGTGGTTTATGTGGATGACATCCCCATTTTCTCACCCTCCTCTGACCTTGTGAAGGAGGTGATTCTGAAGCTTCAAGTGCAAGGCCCTTGGTGACGTGAGCTTCTACCTCGGGCTTCACATTGAACGCGATGTGGAGAAGCGGTGCATACGGGTGCATCAACGAAAGTACCTGGAGGCATTGGCTGCCAACTTTGGGCAGAGTGAAGGCCATGTGGCTACACCCTTTTCCCTCTGGGTTCAAGTGTGTGAAGGGACCAGAGGAGGAGAGCGTTGGTGAAGAGGAGAGGCGCCGTTTTCACTCGTTGGTGGGCAACCTCATGTACGCGGCGGTAAACACACGACCGGACGTTGCCTTTGCAACCGAACAGTTGGCTAGGGTTGTTCAATGCCCTAATGAGGAGCAGGTAGCTGTTGGAATGAGGGTGGCCAAGTATCTTGGCCAAACACCGACCGTTGGGCTGCAATACTCGGCGGCGACGCAAAGGCGCCAAAAGGGCGCGGATGGTGTTGAACCCGGTCGTTTGTTCTTCACCGCATTCTCGGATGCTTCTTATGCATCAGAACCAGAGGACATGAAAAGTGTTGGAGGGTTCATTTTCTGTGTTGGTGGAGGCCCAACTGCTTGGGAGAGCGAGAAGCAGGTGGATCAAGCATTGAGCTCGGTGGAGTCCGAGTATATGGCACTCTTCCGTGCCGTACGAGAGGTTGTGTGGCAGAGGCGTTTGTTGGCTGAATTGGGGGAGGAGCCGCAAGGACCTACCCCACTCTACTATGATTGCAAGGGTGCCATTGCTCTTGCTAAGAACCCTGTGTTGCATGGCCTCACCAAGCACATGAGGGTGAAGTGGCATTGGACGAGGAGCATGGTGGTCGCGGGTGAAGTTGAGTTGCGCTACGTGAAGACGACGGGGCAGCCAGCTGACATGATGACCAAGAGGCTGGTGGAGAAGCAGCATTGGAAGTGTTGCAAGCTGGCTGGGATGGCTCTGAACTGAGAGAGAAAGCTCCTAAGGCCAAAAATCCGAGAGGGAGTTTGTTTGTGCAACCCTACGGTTTGCATTCGGCTTGTTGTCCGTGTGCGTGCATGCGTGTGTGCATGGAATGGTATGAGGGCATGAAATAATATATATTTCATGCTTACAATAGTGTGTGAATGATGAGGCATGATTTTGAATGTGTGTGTCGAGTCAATAGCGAGTTATCGCTAGTCGCGTCTCATGTCGTCGTTTGAGTGTCGTGTGCGGTTTTTCTATTTTGTCGTGTGTGGAACGTTCGGCGTGTCGCAGGTGTGCGCAGCAAAATTTCGAGAACTCAAGGAAGAATTTATCTTGAAGAACCAGAGCCTTGGTTTCAAGATTCAAGTGATTTCGATGCTATCCAAAAAGGTAAACTTCAAGATAGTGAGAATAGTTACATTACTTTGTGTATTGTAACATTTCTCTTGGTGTAGGCCCTTGTGGAGGGTAGTTTCGAGACCCTTCGTGGTTGGGGACAGTGTGGCACTGTTCTACATCACTGTACCTCGGCTTTTGGGGTTTGTAGGAGCTGGGAGTCATTCCCAACTAGTAACTCTTCCTAATTTGTGTTCTAAGTCTATTGTGGCTGCCATAGTGCCGTTCGTTCAAACCAGCGTTGCGTCGTCAATTCTTAATGAAATCGTGCAATCTAAATTGCCAAGTGTAGGCGACGTCAAGACGCTCTAGATCCAAGTTGAATCAGGTCATTTGAAGCTTTGACCAAAACGCTATCAACGTTTTAAGCCGCTGTGCAGAAATCCATCTGTGCACTCTATCTTTCGTTTTAGGCACATTCAAGCCTATTGTGACTATAACAAGTCGCTCGTACCTCCATGATCCATGCGGCTGCTTCCCATTTTCTGTGGCCATTTGCGGTCCGGTACGCTGCGCATCAGCTCAACCTCTGGCCCCGTGTCTCCTTGCCAAAGACCTCGCCTACACTGCGTTGGACGGGGAAGGTTGGCGATGCGTCGGTGTTCCAAGTCTGGGGCTCTCGTGCCTTTGTCCGCGATACGTCCGCGGACAAGCTCTCCGCCCGCGCTATTCCCTGCATCTTCCTTGGCTTTGTTTATGTGTGTTATGCCTTCCCCATACTTCAGGGTTGTGGTCGTAAAGGCGCATGCAGAAGGCCTCGTGACGTTCTTGTTTCCCATACTTCTTGTTTCTCTTATCTCTCCCTCCCTTCCCTCCGGGGTGTTGTTTTGGATTGCCCATTTGCATGTCCTACAGGGTTCGATTACAACAAGGCAATGGAGGAGCTATGGATGTTCACGTCGATGATGCACTCGCAACACCACAAGGAAGACTTCCACCAAGCACTATCCAACACCCTTCGTGATGACGACACCTGCGTCGCTCGTTACCCAACATCATGATGCTGTGGCACGCAATGGCTGTTCTACCTCTCATTACTGTTGAGTGTGAGAGGGGTTTTTCAAAGCAAAATGTCATCAAGACGTGGGGACGGGACACCATTGGCGATGACAACCTTGGATCCCTCATGCGATGCTCCCTCTTGGACTACCAGGTGGATTGGTTTGATGTCGTCGCTGTTTTCCGCGGAGAGAAGAACAGGTGCCCCATTAGGGACTTCTCAGGCATGACCCCTGGAGCGAGGCAGTTTGTAGACATTAGCAGGGGGCATGGCCCCAATGTTTAGTTGTAGAGTGGTGCTTTTTATGTAGTCAGCTTATCTGTATGTGTAGCTGTAGTAGCTGTAGTTGAGGGCATGGCCCCAAGCAATGAATGATTCTTATTGAACAGAAGACATTGTATGGCCATAGTAGTGCACGCTACAATTGAAACAGGTTATTTTGTCAAATTTCTGGAAAACACCCTTACACAATCAGTGTGCGGAAGTTTTTACCCTTGTGTGGACAAGGTGGAGGAAAATTCATCATCGAAGTTAGGGTCTTGTCACCCAGGCACCTTGATACGTAAAAAAATAGGGCGGCAGGGCAGCTAGTGGGGCAGCTCTGTGGTGGGCCCTTAAAAAAAATTCGGTCCTATGGAAGGACCTGCTCTGAAACCATGTCAAACTATAGAACGAGAATGAATCAACTATGAATGAGTTGGGTACAAGAACTAACCCTAATTGGGTTGTACCCCTTATGGGCTACCCCACTACAGCCTAAACAATGTAGGCATTATAACATTTTGACAATAACATGTAATGAGCAAATAATGACGCCATAGCAAATGGTTCAGAATCTTCCATGGCTCGAGTGTCGGATCTGCCACAGGTCGAACACTTGGCGCAAGATTTAGCCGGGTGCCGTTTGGCGTCTGGGGTGCATCGTAATGCTGCAGCATGCTGACGTGGAATGCGTCGTGTATTTTCCAGTCATCCGGGAGCAATAATCTCGCAATGACTAGAGTCACCATCTGAATTATGCGAAATGGTCCCATGTAGAAGGGACGGAGTTTCGCTCGTACCTCCATGATTCATGCGGCCGCTCCCCGTTTTTTGTGGCCGTTTGCGGTCCGGTATGCTGCGCATCAGCTCAACCTCTGGCCCCGTGTCTCCTTGCCGGAGACCTCGCCCACACTGCGTTGCACGAGGGAGGTTGGCGATGCGTCGGTGTTCCGGGTCTGGGGCTCTCGTGCCTTTGTTCGCGATACGTCCGCGGACAAGCTCTCCGCCCGCGCCATTCCCTACGTCTTCCTTGGCTTTGTCCCTGACGCGCCTGGCTGGCAGTTTTACCACCCCACCTCGCGCCGTGTCCTCCCGTCTCAGGACGTCACGTTCGACGAGTCGGTTCCCTTCTACCGTCTCTTCCCCTACCGCTCTGCCCCTCCCTCGCACCCGCCGATCTTCCTTGCTCGCGGTCCACCTCCGGTAGACCCCTTCCCGCCCCAGGGTCCTGCTCCCTCAGGTGTGTCTCAAGTAGACCCTCTCCCTGGTACTGCGCCTGTTCAGGTAGCTGTCGGCTCAGGTGCTGCTCCAGGTGCTGCGTCTAGGGGTGCTGCGTCTGGGGGTGCGGAGCCGGGGGGTGCAGGGTCTGAGGGTGCTGGGTCTGGGGGTGCTGAGCCTGAGGGTGTTGAGCCTGGGGGTGCTGAGTCGGAGGGTGCGGAGTCTGGGGGTGCTGCGCCTCGGGGTGCTGCATCGTCTGGAGGTCCTGCTGGTGCTTCGCCGCGAATTTCTTCGCAGCAGCTGCGTGAGTGGCTTGTTCGGCGCGCACACCGTCGGAGTGGAGCTCCTGGAGCTGAAGGCGCTAGAGACACTGGAGCTGGAGGTGCTGCTGTTACTCCTAGAGCTGGAGGTGCTGCTGTTACTCCTGGAGCTGGCGGTACTGGAGGAACTGCGGCTACTGGTCCTGGAGGTGCTCGTACCAGTGGTGCTGGAGCTGCCGGGACTAGTGGTGTTGGGTGCGCTGGAGCTGGAGACCCTACGGAGCCTAGAGCCGCTAGAGCTGCTGGATTTGGAGTTGGAAGCACTGGCGTTGGTGGCGCTGGAGCTGCAGGAGCTGGAGCTATTGACCCTGGCACTGGAGGTGCTGGAGGCACTGTGCGGCCGCGACCGTACTTCGTTCCCCTGCTTCAGCAGGTTCTTGGTGTCCCGTCTTCTACTGGTCTTCCTCCTCCCTTCCTGTGTCCACCGCCTGACCAGTCGCAGCCGCCGTTACAGCCAGCCTCCCCACTGCCTGCTCCCTCTCTTTACTTTGAGCAGCTCGGCGGTCTTACAGAGCGTCGTGAGCCTGCGTCTCGTCCTGTCTCGCCTGTTCGCACTGCTCGTCACACTCCTTGTTTGCGTCCTCCTTCTGTCCCCGACACGCACGCTATGGCACTCCGTCCTTCCTCTGTTCCACTGCGTGTTCCTCTGCCTGCTCCTTTTGAGTCCTCTCTTCTTGAGGTCCCCGACTCTGCGTCTGACCGCGCTCGTGCTGCCAGTCCCACTGTTTCTCGTCTCCTTGCCACTGCTGTCCGTGACCCTTCCTTTGAGTCTGCTACTGCGTCTGCTCTCGTTGCTGAGCTGCTTGACTTTGCTGTTGCCTGCTGTCTCAACTACGCCACTGCTCTAGTTGCTGAGTCTGCCAGTCCTCCAGTCCTCCGTCCGTCGGGGGTGAGTGTGCTCTTGGCACGGACGTCCTAGAGGATAGGCAGGAGGACTTTGAGTGTCTTGCAGCTGCTGTACCTCGTTTCGCTTCCATGCTGCTTGCCCCTGAGGAAGATCCGGATGCTCCAGACATCCCGACCCTGTGCTCTTACGCACAGGCGTTTACGGGTCCTTACTCCTCTCAGTGGGAGGCAGCTATGGATGGTGAGATGGCATCCTGGAAGTCCACAGGCACCTACGTCGACGAAGTTCCCCCGTCTCGGGCGAACATAGTCGATGGCATGTGGATTTTCAGGGTGAAGCAGCCGCCGGGTTCTCCGCCTGCCTTCAAGGCGCGTTACGTTGCTCGAGGCTTCAGTCAGCGACAGGGAGTTGACTACTTCCAGACCTTTTCCCCCACCCCGAAGATGACTAATCTTTGGGTGTTGCTGCACGTTGCTGCTCAGCGTGACTACGAGTTGCACTCTCTGGACTTCAGCACAGATTTCCTGCAGGGCAGCCTGCACGAGGAGATTTGGCTGCGCCGACCACGTGGTTTCACTGGGATGTTTCCTGCAGGTACCCAGTGGAGCCTCAGCCAGCCAGTCTACGGCCTCCGCCAGGCGCCTCACGAGGGGCACGACACACTGAGGACTACACTTGCGGCTCTTGGGTTTGCTCCTTCTACTGCGGACCCGTCACTGTTTCTACGCACCGACACCTCGCTGTCGCCGTTCTACGTCCTCGTGTACGTCGACGACCTTGTCTTTGCCACTGCTGACACTGAGGCACTGACCCTTGTGAAGTCCGAGCTGCAGAAGAGACATACCTGCACTGACCTAGGTGAACTGCGCAGCTATTTGGCCTGCAGATTGTTATAGTCACAATAGGCTTGAATGTGCCTAAAACGAAAGATAGAGAGCACAGACGGATTTCTGCACAGCGGCTTCAAACGTTGATAGCGTTCTGCTCACAGCTGCAAATGACTTGATTCAAATTGGATCTGGAGCGTCTTGACGTCGCCTACAATAAGCAATTTAGAATGCACGAATTCATAAAGAATCGACGGAACAGCGTCGGTTTGAACGAACGGTACTATGGCAGCCACTATAGTCTTAGAACACAAGATAGGAAGAGTTACGAGTTGGGAATGACTCCCAGCTCCTACAAACCCCAAGAGCCGAGGTACAGTGATGTGGAACAGTGCCACACTGTCCCCAACCACGAAGGGTCTCGAAACTACCCTCCACAAGGGCCTACACCAAGAGAACTGTTACACTACACAAAGTAATGCAACTATTCTCACTATCTTAAAGTTTACCCTTTTGGAGAGCTTCGAAATCACTTGAATCTTGAAACCAAGGCTCTGGTTCTTCAAGGTAAATTCTTCCTTGAGTTCTTGGAAGTCTGCTGCGCACACCTGCGACACGCCGAACGTTCCACACACGACAAAATAGAAAACCACACACGACACGCAAACAACGACGTCGTACGCAACTAGCGATAACTCGCTATTGACTCGACACACACATTCAAAATCATGCCTCATCATTCACACACTATTGTAAGTATGAAATATATATTATTTCATGCCCTCATACCATTCCATACACACACGCATGCACGCACACGGACAACAAGCCGAATGCAAACCGTAGGGTTGCACCAACACAGATCACCCGGGACAGAGCACGGCGCACCATCACACTGACTCAGTCACACATGGTGCACCAGGTCCTTCAGCGCTTCGGCTTCCATTTCTCCTTGCCACAGCCCACGCCTCTGTCTATCAGCCACTCGCTCTCAGCTCCACCTTCGAACGAGTCCGTAGAGCCGAGTGGTCCGTACCCAGAGCTTGTGGGTTGCCTCATGTACCTGATGACGTGCACACAACCTGACCTTGCGTACCCTCTCAGCCTTCTGGCTCGCTACGTGGCTCCCGGTAGGCACCAAAAGTTGCACTGGGATGCTGCAAAGAGGGTACTACGTTACTAGTGCAGAACGTCGGGCATGGGGCTCGTGCTTGGATGACGGGGTCCAGTTGTCCTCACTGGTCACGCAGACGCCTCCTAGGTTGACGACTCAGCTACGCAGCGGTCGTCACAGGGTTACACCTTCAGCCTTGGTTCCGGCTCTGTTTCTTGGCGGTCTACCCGCTCGTCTTCGGTTCTCAGCTCCAGTTGTGAGGCTGAGATCTATGCCGCGGCTATGGCTGCTCAGGAGCTACACTGGCTCACCTACCTGCTGACCGACTTGGGAGAGCAGCCTCGTTCGCCTCCAGTTCTGTACGTAGACAACAAGGCCATGATTGCCTTGTGTCAGGAGCACAGACTAGAGCACAGAATGAAGCACATCGCTCTGCGATACTTCCTTGCTCGAGAGTTGCAGCAGCGTGGCCAGCTTCGTCTTGCGTATGTGGCCACTCGGGCCAACACTGCTGATGTCTTCACCAAGGCACTTCCGCCTAGTGATCATCAGTGTTTTATTACTGTGTTAGGCCTTGTGCCTACTTTGCCTCACTTGCTTATTGCTTGAATCTGCTTGTACTGTGATATATATATATATGTATATGTACCTGCATGCTTACACTTGCTAGGATATGATCACTGTATTGTTTGTTCTCTATATATCACTCTGCATGTGAACTAGCCTTGTGGCCCTTTGCTTGTGCTCAGACTGTGTGGTGACTTTGTGATCCACCCTGAGCTTGCTTTGCTTTTCTTGACTGGTCTTGTGACCACTTGTTCTCCCCCACTTTGCCTATGGGGGTGTGTCAAACTGATATATATAGCTTACATTGTGTAGGCTGTAGTAGGGTAGCCCATAAGGGGTACAACCCAATTAGGGTTAGTACTTGTACCCAACTCTTTGCTAGTTCATTCATTCTCGCTCACAACATTCTAACATAGCATTCCGGATAAATTCGGCTACTGTGTTGCGGGCTGCTTGAAGTTCCGTGACGAACTGATGAGATCGTGGCAATGGATTATCTGGGGTTGTTGATGAGGGTACCACCGTGTCTATCTCGTAATTCAGGTAACACGGCGATTGTTTTGTCGTGGCGGATGGAGCATCGTTACACTCTTCCAACATCGTCAGCGAATCCTCCCACTTGGTCAGGTCGGAGCAGTTGGTGCGTATCAGCTGCTCCATGGTCTGATTGGTCCTTTTGGTCTGACCCTCGGTCTGCAGGTGGTAAGAGGACAAAAGCTGCAGGCGGGTGCCGTACTGTGCCCACGTCTCCTGCCAGAATTTCGACATAAATTTCGGATCTTGATCGCTGACGGTCGCAGAAGGTAATCCGTATAGGCGTACGACGGTTGAGATGAACAGCTTCGCTGTTTCTTTGGCTGTGATCGTCGTCGGCATGATGGGAAATGCACAATTTTCGTTAATCGGTCAACGAAGACCAGCACCGAGTCGTTGCTATTTGTGCCAGCTGGCATCCCGGTGATGAAATCCATCGTCACTTGTTGCCACGGTCGTTCAGGTGGCTCAAGGGGCTGCAGCAATCCGGCTGGCCATTGTCGTGACGACTTCATGGCATGGCAGGTTGGCCACGTTGTCACGTAGCGCTGCATGTCTGTTAGCATGCCGGGCCAATAGTGATTCCGCAGCAGCAGCTTGAGTGTTTTATGGATGCCGAAGTGCCCATAAACATTGGAGTCATGAACCTCCTGCGTCAGCAACTCTTATAGGGGCTGATATGTCGGGACCCAAATCCGGTTCGTACCGACTAGGTAATATTTTCCGTGCTGTGTCGTAGCGTGCCGGTGAAGATTCTTGAAAAAACTGACGATTGTGTATCTATGGGTAAATAGTCCCGTTAAAATCGAGTTGGTAGGGGTGACTAATACTGCAGTGGTCTCCATGGATGGTAGGGTCAAGGCGTCAGCGATGTTTTGGGCGCCTTTCTTGTATGTGATGGTGTAGCTGAAGTTCGATTCTAGGTAGCCACCTGATTTGTCGCGGGTTGAGTGTTGGTTGGCTTCGCATGAATTGTAGCGATTTATGGTCAGTTCTGATTGTCACGTCGACTCCCATTAAGTAGCAGCGCCAGGTACGAAATGCGTGGACGATGGCCAGCATTTCTTTGTCGTGGATCCGGTAGTTGCGCTCGGGTGGCTGCATTTTGCGTGACTCGTACGCGATGGGTTTCAGCCCTTTGCCGAAATCCTGTAGAAGGACGGTGCCAACGGTGAAATCGCTGACATTCGTAATGACTTCGAATGGTCGAGATGGGTCGGCGAGGTGGAGTACTGGGGGTGAACTCAAAATGTTCTTGAGTGTGTCGAAGGCACAATGTTCTCTCTCCCCCCACTGAAAAACGTGTCCTTGTGCAGCAGGTCAGTTAGAGGCTTGGTTGCCCCCGCCATATTGGGTACAAATTGGCAGACGTAAATTACAAACCCCAGGAAGCTATGGAGCTTGGTGATGTTGGTCGGTGGCTTCTACTTAGCGATTGCCTCTACATTGCGAGGGTCAATTTTAATTCTGTCTCCCGAAACCACGTGCCCCAGGAACTCCAGCTCCGACTTTAGGAACTCGCACTTAGAGCCCTTCGTAATTAGCTGATTTTGCTGTAAGCGCCGGAACACCTCCTCCAAATCCTTGAAATGCTCCTCTTTTGTCTTGCTGTACACCAGGATGTCATTGAGGTAGACGACAACTTTTCTATCCTGCATATCCCGGAACACCCCATTCATCATTAGCTGGAACATCGAGGGCGCGTTTGTCAGGTCGAACGGCATCACGGTGTATTCATAACTGCCGTAGCGTGTGCAAAAAGCAGGTCTTTGGGAAGTCGTCAGAGAAAACATGAATTTGGTGGTAGCCCCCTCGCAAATCGATCTTCAAGAAGAAGCGAGACATGAAGTTGATCTAGCAAGTCGTTCGCTCGCGGGATCGGGTAACACGATTTGATTGCGACCCGATTCAACGCTTGATAATTGATGCACATGCATAGGCCCCTATCCTTCTTCGGCGTGAACAATATCGGTGCTGCAAATGGTGACGTGCTCGATAAAACCCCTGGCGAGGAGGCTATCCAGCTGGCTCCTCAAGTCGTCAAGTTCTGGTTGGCTGAGCCGCCACTGTGTTTGAACAGTTGGTTGCGCATTGGGCTCCAATTGTATCTTGTGGTCTTCCGGATGCTGAGGTGGCAGGCCATCAGATAGGTCATCCGCTAATTTTTTGGGATACCTCCGAATGATGCTTGCCAACTCCTCAGAACTGCCGCGCCGAGCGTGTTGATGTCGGCGATTTTTTTGGTGGCTGCTACCTCGTACAAGTGTACAGCGTAGCCTCTTGCCCCTTTGCTGATCGCTCGCCGCATGGTGACGGCGTTGACACGTGTCGTCACAGGCTCCGGGTCCGTCCATTTTGAAAGCATCGTATGCCCCGTATTTCCTCGCATGGTGCATGCCCCCGTCGTCCAGTTGATGGTCATATTATATCGTTGCAAATCAGTCGCGCCCCAGCAGTATATTACAGCCGTCCAATGTTGTCGCAAGCATCTTCATGCCGAACAAAAAAATGTCGCCACTCTTCATCCGATTTTTTCGCGCTTCATCTCGAATGGCCAGCGGTGTCCCATCCACCAGCCTTGCGGCAATCTCCGGCAGACACATGTTCGGCTTTACCCCTATTTGTTTGGCTGTTGACAAGTTGATGAGGCTGTGACTAGCCCCACCGTCAACAAATATTTTTATTTTATGACCATTAACCCTCCCTACTACCAGTACAGGGTGGTCCACGTGTTCACCCACGTTATTTGTCTGATTGCGGTCGATGGCTCGGATCGGTACCACAACTCGATGTGGATGGTGATTGTCGGGCGATAGGGTCTCGTCAGTAGGGCGCCCATCTGCTACTGACTCGTCTCTTTTCCCGACCCTTCTCCGTCGTTCCTTTTCCCCTGCTTCAGCTTCGGGCAGTCTCTTTTCAGGTGGCCCAGCTGGTTGCATGCAAAGCACGGCCCGATGGCTCAGCTTGGCGCATCCGCGCCATTGATCGTGGGCTGCTGAGCCGATCCACGAAATCGAGGGCCCTCCCGGAAGCTCGGACTCGCCTACTGCATCAGCGCATCCGTTGACTCGGCTTCTTGGACGACATCGTTAAAGCTGCATGGCCACGTTCGTCGGACCTCATACTGTATCTCATACTTGAGGCCCACCACGTAGCGATCCAACCGCTCCGCGTTGCTCATATTGTCCACATGGTCAGCCAAATTGCAGAAAGTGCTGGTGTAGTCTTGGACTGAAGCCAGCTGCTTCCAAGTACGCAGCTTCATGCGGGCAAAATCAGAGGCAGATATGTGCTCAAACCTGGCTCGCAAGGCGGCGCCCCACTCCTTCCATGTGTATATCGTGGTCGTCCCGAAAATCAAAGCTGCTCGTTGCGTGATAGGTGTCCAGGTCGTATCGTTCGCATGTGTTATCCCTGCCAAAGTCCCCTCGGTTTGAAGCGTGTGTCGCCACCACTCCAACGCAGGTCCCCGTAACAGTGAAACTGCAAAATTAATGCGGGTGGCGTCATCATCAATCATCGCAGATTTAAAGAACACATCTACGCCAAACAACCATGCAAAAACAATGACAAAATCGTCACTCGGGTTAAATGGGGGTGGACGGGTTCATCGGCTTTATCTTAACAGTTGTTGAAGCTACCACTGCCGCTGGAACTGTTGATGTTGCTGATGTCATCGCCGGTGCTGTCGCTGGTGCATGTGTCCGCACTGCTCGCGAGTGTTGTTGTTGCGACTGTTGCCGTTGCGCCCGCCTTTCTTAAGCAGCATCCATGAAGCCCTCGAGCTCGTTGAAGACGGCCTCATTCGGCGTGGAGCTACTACTTGCGTCATCCACGTAGGGCAACTCCTGGTGCGCTTCACCTCGCGCCTGGCGTAGTTTGGCGTTTTCCACCCTCAGGCGCTCGACCTCTACAGACAACGTCTACATGACACTAATATAGCGAATGCTAGCTAGGCCGAGGTCGTTGGACCGCGCATGGTTGGGTGCAGGGGCATTCTTTCAAGGGTATTTTTCCCTGATTCCGCTTTCCGAAAGCCGTTTTTTTTTACGTTATAGCTTTTACATTTGTGTAGGCTATAGTGGGGTAGCCCATAAGGGGTACAACCCAATGAGGGTTAGTACTTGTACCCAACTGTTTCATAGTTAATTCATTCTCGTTCGTTACTTTCACATGGAATCAGAGCAGGTTACTTGGGCCCACCACCTGCTACGCTGCGAATACCCCCCTAGGCCCGTCGGCCCCTAGCCCTGCGCCCGGCCCCATTCCTAGCCCCGCACCCGGCCCGTACCTAGCCCGCGACCGACCCGTACCTAGCCCGCGACCGGCCCGTACCTAGCTCGCGCCCGGCCCCGTCTCTCGCCCGCGCCCGGCCCGTACCTTGGCCGCGATCGGCCCGTTCCTAGCCCCGCGCCCGGCCCGTCTTTCGCCCGCGCCTGGCCCGTACCTAGACCGCGACCTGCCCGTACCTAGCCCGCGACCGGCCCGTACCCAGCCCGCGATCGGCCCGTACCTAGCCCGCGACCCGCCCGTACCTAGCCCGCGCCCAGCCCCGTCTCTCGCCCGCGCCCGGCCCGTACCTAGCCCGCAACCGGCCCATACCTAGCCCGCGCCTGGCCCGTACCCACCCCACGCCCGCGCCCGGCCCGTACCTAGCCCGCGATCGGCCCGTACCTAGCCCGCGACCCGCCCGTACCTAGCCCGCGCCCGGCCCCGTCTTTCGCCCGCGCCCGGCCCGTACCTAGCCCGCGCCCGGCCTGGTCCCTAGCCCCGCCTGGCCCCGTACCTAGCCCAGCGCCCGGCCCCGACCCTAGCCAGAGCCCGGCCCCGTGACTAACCCGCGCCCGGCCCGGTCCCTAGCCCCGCCCGGCCCCGTACCTAGCCCAGCGCCCGGCCCCGACCCTAGCCCGCGCCCGGCCCCGCCCCTCGCCCAGCGCTCGGCCCCGTCACTCACTCAGCGCCCGGCCCAGTACCTAGCCCCGCCCGGCCCCATACCTAGCCCCACTCGGCCCCGTATCTAGCCCCGCCCGGCCCCGTACCTAGCCCAGCGCCCGGCCTCGACCCTAGCCAGCGCCCGGCCCCGCCCCTCGCCCAGCGCCCGGCCCTGTACCTAGCCCAGCGCCCGGCCCCGTACCTCGCTCGGCCCGGTACCTAGCTACTGCTACAACAACTTCTACGGCCCAATACTGTCACTGCTGCTACTGCTACAGCTGCTACAGCTGCTACTACTGCTATCTTGCGTGCTGCACAACTATGGCTTCGCTTCGGGTTCTCGCGTTTGATCATGAGGGCAGACCAGTTCAGTTTGACACGTGGCTAGACGACCTGCAGCTGTACCTACTGAGCGATTATAAGGACAATGTCTCGCTTTTTGACCTAGCGTCAGGCGCCGCTACTGCCCCTCCCGCCACAGCTGACAGTTCGACTCGCTCACAGTGGCTTACTCGTGACGCTGCTGCCCGCTTAGCCATTCGCAACCACATGCCATTAGCTGAATGCGCTCACTTCGGACAGCACAGGACAGCGCAGGCACTGTACGACGCTGTAGTCGCTCGCAACTCCTCCCCTGCCACTGTTGCTCTAGGCCGCCTTCTTCTGCCCTACCTGTTCCCCATGCTGTCCGCCTTTACCACAGTCGAGGACCTTGTTTCCCACCTTCGCACTGGTGACGCTCGCTACCGCGCTGCCGTTCCTGCTGAGTTTCTTGACAGGTCCCCCCCCCCCCCCGATGTACATCACTCTCTACTTTATAGTCACCCGCCTCCCTGACTCTCTTCGCTCTGTCAGGGACCACTTCCTCTCTCTTAACCCCACCTCCCTCACTGTTGACCTCCTCGAGCAGCATCTCCTCGCAGCTGAGACTAGTGCAGTTGCTGTAGGTGCTGCTCGTGCCACTCCGCGTCCGCCCTTCTTTGAGGGGTGTTCCCCCTCCCCCCTTGCCCCCTCCTACGCCTCTGCTGCTGCTGCAGACGTCCCTGTTGCTGAGGACGTCGAAGTTGCTTCTGCTAGTGCGAAGCGCCGCAGCAGCAAGGGCAAGGGTGGCCGGGGTGGTGGAGGTGGCAGCGGCGGTGGTGGAGGTGGCAGCGGGAGTGGTGGTGGGGGCAGCAGTGGAGGTGGTGGCGGCGGTGCGACTGTTGGCGGGAGTGGGGGCTCTGGTGGCGGTGGTGGAGGCAGCGGCGAAAGTGGCGGCAGTGGAGGCGGTGGGACTGGAGGCGGTGGGACTGGTAGCGGTGGGACTGGTGCTCGGCGTGTCGGTTCTGGGGGTGGCCAGCGTCAGCAGCAGCAGCGTCGCAGCGAGACCCCGTCTTCCCAGCAGCTTCGTGAGTGGTTTCTACGTGGGGCGTCTGGGGGTAGTTGCCCGTATGTCATTCGCACGAGTGACCGTGCTGGTCAGACTTGCGGGCGGCTCCACACTCAGCACCGCTGCTTCTCCCGCCTCGACGACGCTTGGCGTGCTGAGTTTGGTGACGACGTCGAGCTCCCTCGCTGTGCAGATCTGCTTAAGTCTAGGATTGCTATCTTTGACCTAGACTTTGATGCTATTCTCTCTGCTATGTATGCTTTGTTTGTTAGTGCTAAGGGTGACTGTTACCGGTGTGTGCCGCCTGACCCAGGTATAGCCGCTGCTGCTCTAGGTGCTAGTGAGTCTGGTACTCTCCCTGGTACTGCGCCTGCTGAGGCCTTGCACACGTTCACGTTGGACTCAGGCGCCTCGCGCTGTTTCTTTCGTGACAGCACCACCCTCACTCCTCTTCCTGCACCTGTCCCGGTCAGTCTGGCTGACCCTTCCGGGGGACCGGTCGTGGCCCGTTCCTCCACTGTCCTCCCGTGTCCGACGGTTCCTTCCGGCTCACTGTCAGGTCTTCACCTCCCCTCGTTCTCTACGAACTTGGTGAGTACCGCTGCCCTTCAGGATGCGATAGTCACTACCACCACTCCTGGGGGTCAGCGTGTGTCGATCTGCACGTGCACACGGACGGGGCGTCACCTGGCTACATTCACTCGTCTGCCAGGGTCGAGTCTGTACACGCTGGCTACCGAGCCTCCTCAGGTTGCTGCGTCTGCTCAGGTGTCCGCGTCAGGTCGGGTAGCCGCCTCTTGCTCGTGTCGCCTCCTGTCGCACCAGACTCTTCTGTGGAGCCAACGCCTTAGTCACCCCTCCCTGCCACGTCTTCGTGGCATGCACTCTCGTCTTCTTGTCTCTGGTCTTCCCAGGTCTCTGCCTCCCCTACCGCCCTCGCCTGCCCCGCCTTGCCTCCCTTGCGTCGAGGGGCGGCAGCGCGCTGCTCCTCACTCCTCCTCGTTTCCCCCGACGACTGCTCCCCTGCAGACTCTCCACATGGACGTGTGGGGCCCAGCCCGCGTCAGTGGTCAGAGCCGCGAGCGCTACTTTCTGCTGGTTGTTGACCGCGGTACACCACGGTCTTCCCCTTGTGCAGCAAGGGTCAGGTCGTTGATGTCTTGATCCCTTGGATCCGCACTGTCCGTCTTCAGCTCCGCGAGCGCTTCGGCCAGGACCTTCCTGTCCTGCGTCTGCTCTCTGACAGAGGTGGTGAGTTCTCCTCCAACCTGTTGAGGGAGTTTTGTTGTGGAGAGGGCATTCTCCAGTCGTTCACGCTTCCAGACTCCCCTCAGCAAAATGGGATTGCTGAGCGCCCCATTGGCTTAGTCATGGAGGTGGCTCGTACCTCCATGATCCATGCGGCTGCTCCCCATATTCTGTGGCCGTTTGCGGTCCGATACGCTGCGCATCAGCTCAACCTCTGGCCCCGTGTCTCCTTGCCGGAGACCTCGCCCACACTGCGTTGGACAGGGGAGGTTGGAGATGAGTCTGCTGCTGCGTCTGCTCTCGTTGCTGAGCTGCTTGACTCCTTATGCTGCCTATCATCTAGACTACGCCACTGTTCTTGTTGCTGAGTCTGCGTCTGCAAGTCCTCCGTCCGTTGGGGGTGAGTGTGCTCTTGGCACGGACGTCCTTGAGGACAGGCAGGAGGACTTTGAGTGTCTTGCAGCTGCTGTACCTCGTTTCGCTTCCATGCTGCTTGCCCCTGAGGGAGACCTGGATGCTCCAGACATCCCGACCCCGCGCTCTTACGCAGAGGCGATTACGGGTCCTTACTCCTCTCAGTGGTAGGCAGCCATGGATGCCGAGATGGCATCATGGAAGTCCACAGGCACCTACGTCGTCGAGTTTCCCCCAACTAGGGCGAGCATAGTCGATGGCATGTGGATCTTCAGGGTGAAGCGGCCGCCGGGTTCTCCGCCTGCCTTCAAGGTGCGTTACGTTGCTAGAGGCTTCAGATAGCGACAGGGAGTTGACTACTTCCAGACCTTCTCCCCCACCCTAAAGATGACTACTCTTCGGGTGTTGCTGCACTTCGCTGCTCAGCGTGACTACGAGATACACTCTCTGGACTTCAGCACAGCTTTCCTGCAGGGCAGCCTGCACGAGGAGATGTGGCCGCGCCGCCCACCTGGTTTCACCGAGTCTTTTCCTGTAGGTACTCAGTGGAGTCTTCGGCGGCCAGACTACGGTCTCCACCAAGCGCCTTGCGAGTGGAACGACACACTAAGGACTACACTTGCGGCTCTTGGGTTTGCTCCTGCTACTGCTGACCCGTCGCTGTTTCTACGCACCGACACCTTGCTGCCGCCGTTCTACGTCCTTGTCTACGTCGACGACCTCGTCTTTGCCACTGCTGACACTGAGGCACTCGCCCACGTGAAGTCCGAGCTGCAGAAGTGACACACCTGCACTGACCTGGGTGAACTGCGCAGCTATCTTGGCTTGCAGATCACCCGGGACAGAGCTCGGCGCACCATTACCCTGACTCAGTCACACATGGTGCACCAGGTCCTTCAGCGCTTCGGTTTCCAGTTCTCCTCGCCACGGCCCACTCCTCTGTCTACCAGCCACTCGCTCTCAGCTCCACCTTCGAACGAGTCCATAGAGCCGAGTGGTCCGTACCCAGAGCTTGTGGGTTGCCTCATGTACCTGATGATGTGCACTCGACCCGACCTCGCGTACCCTCTCAGCCTCCTGGCTTGCTACGTGGCTCCCGGTAGGCACCGAAAGGTGCACTGGGATGCCGCGAAGAGGGTACTGCGTTACTTGTGCAGTACGTCGGGCATGGGGCTCGTGCTTGGATGACGGGGTCCAGTTGTCCTCACTGGTCACGCAGACGCCTCCTAGGTTGACGACTCAGCTACGCAGCGGTCGTCACAGGGTTACACCTTCAGCCTTGGTTCCGGCTCTGTTTCTTGGCGGTCTACCCGCTCGTCTTCGGTTCTCAGCTCCAGTTGTGAGGCTGAGATCTATGCCGCGGCTATGGCTGCTCAGGAGCTACACTGTCTCACCTACCTGCTGACCGACTTGGGAGAGCAGCCTCGTTCGCCTCCAGTTCTGTACGTAGACAACAAGGCCATGATTGCCTTGTGTCAGGAGCACAGATTGGAGCACAGAACGAAGCACATCACTATGCGATACTTCCTTGCTCGAGAGTTGCAGCAGCGTGGCCAGCTTCGTCTTGCGTACGTGGCCACTCGGGCCAACATTGCTGATGTCTTCACCAATGCACTTCTGCATGGTGATCATCAGTGCTTTGTTACTGTGTTAGGCCTTGTGCCTACTTTGCCTCACTTGCTTACTGCTTGACTCTGCTTGTACTATGATTTATATATATGCCTGCATGCTTGCACTTGCTAGGGTATGTTTGTTCTCTTTATATACCTCTGCATGTGAACTGGCCTTGTGGCCCTTTGCTTGTGCTCAGACTGTGTGGTGACTTTGTGATCCACCCTGATCTTGCTTTGCTTTTCTTGACTGGTCTTGTGACCACTTGTTCTCCCCCACTTTGCCTATGGGGGTGTGTCAGAACATTATAGCTTTTACATTTGTGTAGGCTATAGTGGGGTAGCCCATAAGGGGTACAACCCAATGAGGGTTAGTACTTGTAGCCAACTGTTTCATAGTTCTTTCATTCTCATTCGTTACTTTCACAGCTTACCGTGATTTTGTAAGGCCAGCTGTTTTGCAACCCTTCCCCAAAAAGTGGAGCGATTTTTTCAGCCTGAGTTAATCAGTGTTGGTGTTTCGTTACACGTTCCAGTAAGTGTCAGAATAATGAAGGAACGAATGACTGAACTAGCAAGCAAGTGGGTACAAGTGGGGAACCTAAAAGTGTTGTAACCTATATGAACTACCCCACTATAGCCTAAACAGACTATAGCATATAAGTTTGACACACCCCCATAGGCAAAGTGGGGGAGAACAAGAGGTCACAAGACCGGTCAAGAAAGGCAAAGCAAGCTCAGGGTGGATCACAAAGTCACCACGAATTCTGAGCACAAGCAAATGGCCACAAGGCCAGTTCACATGCAGAGTTATATAAATTAGAACAAGCAATACAGTGATCACAACCTAGCAAGTGTAAGCATGCAGGTATATGTATAGAGATGACAGTACAAGCAGAGTCAAGAAGTAAGCAAGTGAGGCACAGTAGGTACAAGGCCTAGAACAGTACAGAAACGCTGATGATCACAAGGCTGAAGTGCCTTGGTGAAAATATCAGCAGTGTTGGCCCGAGAGGCCACGTAAGCAAGACGAAGCTGACCACGCTGCTGCAACTCTCGAGCAAGGAAGTAGCGCAGAGCAATGTGCTTCGTTCTGTGCTCCAGTCTGTGCTCCTGACACAAGGCAAGCATTGCCCTGTTGTCGACGTACAGAACTGGAGGAGAACGAGGCGCCTCTCCCAAGTCGGTCAGCAGGTAGGTGAGCCAGCGTAACTCCTGTGTAGCCATGGCCCCAGCGTAGATCTCAGCCTCACCACTGGAGCTGAGAACAGAAGACGAGCGGGTAGACCGCCAAGACTGAAGGTGTAACCCTGTGACGACCGCTGCGTAGCCAAGTCGTCAATCCAGGAAGCGTTTGCATGACCAGTGAGGACAACTCGAGCCCGTCCTCCAAGCACGAGCCCCATGGCCGACGTACTGCACAAGTAGCGCAACACCCTCTTCGCAGCATCCCAGTGCACCTTTCGGTGCCTACCGGGAGCCACGTAGCGAGCCAGAAGGCTGAGAGGGTACGCGAGGTCAGGTTGTGTGCAAGTCATCAGGTACGTTAGGCAGCCCACAAGCTCTGGATACGGGCCACTCGGCTCTACGGACTCGTCCGAAGGTGGAGCTGAGAGCGAGTGACCGGTAGGCAGAGGAGTGGACTGTGGCGAGGAGTACGTGAAGCCGAAGCGCTGAAGGACCTGCTGCACCATGTGTGACTGAGTCAAGGTAATGGTGCGCTGTGCTCTGTCCCGGGTGATCCGCAAGCCAAGATAGCTTGTCAGCTCACCCAGGTCAGTGCAGGTGTGTCACTTCTGCAGCTCGGACTTCACGTGGGCGAGTGCCTCAGTGTCAGCAGTAGCAAAGACCAAGTCGTCTACGAACACAAGAACATAGAACGACGGTAGAGTGGTGTCAGTGCGTAGAAACAGCGACGGGTCAGCAGTGGAAGGAGCAAAACCAAGAGCAGCAAGAGTCGTCCTGAGTGTGTCGTGCCACTCACGGGGTGCCTGGCGGAGACCATAGACTGGCCGCCGGAGGCTCCAGTGGGTACCAGCAGGAAACGACCCAGTGAAGCCAGGTGGGCAGCGCAGCCAGATCTCCTCGTGCAGGCTGCCCTGTAGGAAGGCTGTGCTGAAGTCAAGCGAGTGGAGCTCGTAGTCACGCTGAGCGGCGACGTGCAGCAGTACCCGAAGAGTGGTCATCTTCGGGGAAGGGGAGAAGGTCTGGAAGATTTCAACTCCCTGTCGCTGACTGAAGCCACGTGCAACGTAACGCGCCTTGAAGACAGGCGGAGAACCCGGCGGCCGCTTCACCCTGAAAATCCACATGCCACTGACGATGTTCGCCCCAGGCGGGGGAACCTCGTCGACGTAGGTGCCTGTGGACTTCCAGGATGCCATCTCGGCATCCATGGCTGCCTGCCACTGAGAGGAGTAAGGACCCTCTATCGCCTCTGCGTAAGAGCGCGGGGTCGGGATGTCTGGTGCATCCGGGTCTCCCTCAGGGGCAAGCAGCATGGACACGAGATGAGGTACAGCAGTGGCAAAGCACTCAAACTCCTCCTGTTTGTCCTCAAGGACGTCCGTGCCAAGAGCACACTCACCCCCGACGGACGGAGCACACACAGACGCAGACTCAGACTCAGCAACAAGACTAGCGGCGTAGTCTAGACGACAGTGAGCAGCAAAGTCGACAAGCTCAGCAACTAAGGCAGACGCAGCAGTGGACTCAAAGGAAGGGTCAGTGACAACAGTGGCCAGGAGACGCATGACAGGAGGACTAGCAGTACGAAGGGAGTCCGACTCTGGGTCAGCAAGTGCAGGAAGAGAGGACGCAGGAGGACACGGCAGAGGGACACGCTGTGGAGCAGTGGAAGGACGCAGAGTCATAGAGTGAGTGCCGGGGACAGGAGGAGGACGCTGACGCGGAACACGACGACCAGTGCGAACAGCGCAAACAGGCGACTCAGGACGAGACTCAGGTGACGCAGGACGAGACTCAGGCGACGCAGGACGAGACTCAGGCTCACGACGCTCCGTAAGACCTCTAGTCGGTCCTGAGTAAGGAGAAGGACCAGGCAGTGGAGAGGCTGGTTGTAACCGCGACTGTGACTGGACAGGCGGTGGACTCTGTAAGGGAGGAGTAGGACCAGTAGAAGGCGGGAGACCAAGAACCTGCTGAAGGAGCGGAACGTAGTACGGCCGCGGCCGCGCAGCGCCTCCAGAAACAGCAGAGACAGCACCAGCACCCTCAGCTCCAGGGTCTCCAGCTACAACTCCCACAGCACCACCAGCTCCAGTACCTCCAGCAGCTCCAGCTCCAGCAGCACCTCCAGTAGTAACAGCTCCAGCACCTACAGCTCCAACTCCTGCAGCACCACCAGCCCCAGCAGCTCCAGTACCTCCAGTACGAGCACCTCCGGGACCAGCTGCTCCAGCACCTCCAGCAGCTCCAACACCAGCAGGACCTCCAACAGCGCCAGGACCTTCAGCACCAGCACCTCCAGGACCAGCGGCTCCAGCAGCTCCAGCACCAGCAGCACCTCCAGCAGCTCCAGCTCCAAAAGCACCTCCAGCAGCGCCAACACCAGTAGGACCTCCAACAGCGCCAGTACCTCCATCACCAGCACCTCCAGGACCAGCGGCTCCAGCACCAGCAGCACCTCCAGCAGCTCTTGCTCTAGAAGCACCTCCAGCAGCAAGCCCCGTAGCTCCAGCAGCACGGCGACAGCGCCGAGTGTACCACTCACGGAGCCGCTGCGGAGAGAGGGACTCCCGCCATGACGGGACACCCGGAGGACCTCTAGACTCAGCACGCTCAGGCTCAGCACCCCCAGGCTCAGCACCCTCAGGCTCAACACCCCCAGGCTCAACACCCCCAGGCTCCACACGCTCAGGCTCAGCACCCCCAGGCTCCGCAACCTCAGACTCAGCAACCCCAGGCACAGCACCCCCAAGCCCCGCACCCACAGGCTCAGTACCCATAGCAGCACCAGAGTCAACAGCTACCTCGACAGGCTCGACAGGGTCTACCTGGGACACACCTGAGGGTGCAAGACCCTGAGGGGGGAGGGTGTCTACCAGAGGAGCACCTGGTGCTAGGAAGAGGGGCGGGGGGGGGAGAGAGGCTGTGCGGTAGGGAAAGAGACGGTAGTAGGAGACCGACTCGTCAAACCTGACGTCCTGAGAGGACAGAACACGACGCGAGGTGGGGTGGTAAAATTGCCACCCAGGTGCGTCAGGGGGGAAGCCAAGGAAGACGCAGGGAACGGCACGGGAGGATGTTATAGTCACAATAGCCTTGAATGTGCCTAAAACGAAAGATAGAGTGCACAGACGGATTTCTGCACAGCGGCTTCAAACGTTGATAGCGTTCTGCTCACAGCTGCAAATGACTTGATTCAAATTGGATCTGGAGCGTCTTGACGTCGCCTACAATAAGCAATTTAGATTGCACGATTTCATAAAGAATTGACGACACAGTGTCGGTTTGAACGAACGGTACTATGGCAGCCACTATAGTCTTAGAACACAAGATAGGAAGAGTTACGAGTTGGGAATGACTCCCAGCTCCTACAAACCCCAAGAGCCGAGGTACAGTGATGTGGAACAGTGCCACACTGTCCCCAACCACGAAGGGTCTCGAAACTACCCTCCACAAGGGCCTACACCAAGAGAAATGTTACACTACACAAAGTAATGCAACTATTCTCACTATCTTAAAGTTTACCCTTTTGGAGAGCTTCGAAATAACTTGAATCTTGAAACCAAGGCTCTGGTTCTTCAAGGTAAATTCTTCCTTGAGTTCTTGGAAGTCTGCTGCGCACACCTGCGACACGCCGAACGTTCCACACACGACAAAATAGAAAACCGCACACGACACGCAAACGACGACGTGACACGCGACTAGCGATAACTCGCTATTGACTCGACGCACACATTCAAAATCATGCTTCATCATACACACACTATTGTAAACATGAAATATATATTATTTCATGCCCTCATACCATTCCATGCACACACGCATGCACGCACACGGACAACAAGCCGAATGCAAACCGTAGGGTTGCACCAACAAACTCCCCCTCGGATTGTTGGCCTTAGGATCTTGCTCTCTCAGTTCAGAGCCATCCCAGCCAGCTTGCAACACTTCCAATGCTGCTGCTCCACCAGCCTCTTGGTCATCATGTCAGCTGGCTGCCTTGTCGTCTTCACATAGTGCAACTCAACTTCACCCGCGGCCACCATGCTCCTCGTCCAATGCCACTTCACCCTCATGTGCTTGGTGAGGCCATGCAACACAGGGTTCTTAGCAAGAGCAATGGCACCCTGGCTGTCACAGTAGAGTGGGGTAGGTCCTTGCTGCTCCTCCCCCAATTCAGCCAACAAACGCCGCTGCCACACAATCTCCCGTACGGCACGGAAGAGTGCCATATACTCGGACTCCACCGAGCTCAATGCTTGATCCACCTGCTTCTTGCTCTCCCAAGCAGTTGGGCCTCCACCAACACAGCAAATGAACCCTCCAACACTTGTCATGTCCTCTGGTTCTGATGCAAAAGAAGCATCCGAGAATGCGGCTCCACACGCTCAGGCTCAGCACCCCCAGGCTCCGCAACCTCAGACTCAGCAACCCCAGGCACAGCACCCCCAAGCCCCGCACCCACAGGCTCAGTACCCATAGCAGCACCAGAGTCAACAGCTACCTCGACAGGCTCGACAGGGTCTACCTGGGACACACCTGAGGGTGCAAGACCCTGAGGGGGGAGGGTGTCTACCAGAGGAGCACCTGGTGCTAGGAAGAGGGGCGGGGGGGGGAGAGAGGCTGTGCGGTAGGGAAAGAGACGGTAGTAGGAGACCGACTCGTCAAACCTGACGTCCTGAGAGGACAGAACACGACGCGAGGTGGGGTGGTAAAACTGCCACCCAGGTGCGTCAGGGGGGAAGCCAAGGAAGACGCAGGGAACGGCACGGGAGGACAGCTTGTCCGCGAAAGTATCGCGGACAAAAGCTCGAGATCCCCAGACACGGAACGCAGACGCATCGCCAACCTTCCCCGTCCACCGCAGAGTAGGTGTGGTCTCCGGCAAGGAGACACGAGGCTGAAGGTTGATCTGAGCTGGCGACGGGCACCGCGGATCCAGTCGATCAACACCTCAGTGACCTCACCCTTGCGACACAAGGGGAAGACTGTGGTGAAACGCGAGTAGTCGTCAACGACCAGCAGGAAGTAACGCTCGTGACCCTGTCCACTGACGTGGGCTGGGCCCCACACGTCCATGTGGAGAGTCTGCAGGGGAGCCTCAGTCGGAGGGAACTCGGAGGAGTGAGGAGCGGCGCGCTGCCGGCCCTCGACACAAGGAACACAGGTAGGGCAGGCCCCGGAGGAAGGGGAGGGAGGGACCTGGGGAGACCAGAGACAAGGGTACGGGAGGCTATGCCTCGAAGACGAGGCAGGGAGGGGTGACCAAGGCGGTGGTGCCAAAGGAAAGTCTCGTGTGACAGAGGACGACACGAGCAGGGGGCAGACGCTGGACTAGACCTGGACGCGGCAGCAAGCACCTGACCAGACACGGCTACCTGACCAGACGCAGTAACCGGAGGAGACGCAGTAGTCAGTGTGTACAGACTCGACCCAGGCCGACAGGTGAACGTGGCCAGGTGGCGGCCCGTCCGAGAGCAAGTGCAGTGGGTCACACGCTGACCTCCAGGGGTGAACTGGTCAACCCACACGTCCTGAAGGTCAGCTCCACTCACCAAGTTCGTAGAGAACGAGGGGAGCTGGAGTCCCGACAGCAAGCCCGACGGGGCCGCAGGACACGGTAGAACCGTGGAAGAGTGCGCAAGGACTGGGCCCCCGGCGGGGTCAGCCAGGGAGACTGCAACAGGCCGACTTAGCGGCGTGAGTGTGGTGCTGTCGCGAAAGAAGGAGCGCGAAGCACCAGAGTCAAGTGTGAAAGTGTGCAAGGCCTCAGTAGGTGCAGTACGAGAGAGAGCAGACTCACCAGTACCTGGAGCAGCAGACTCACTAGTACCTGGAGCAGCAGACTCACCAGTACCTGGAGCAGTAGACGCACTAGCACCTAGAGCAGCAGCCTCAATCCCCGGGTGGGGCGGAACACTCAGGTAACAGTCACCCTCAGCACTATTAGTCACAGCATACATGGGAGCAAGGATAGCATCGAAATCAAGATCAATGATAGCAACATTCTGCCTAAGCAGATCACCCCAGCGAGGGAGCTCAACAGCGTCAGGAAACTGGACGTGCCAGGCGTCAGTCAGGCGACCGAAGCAGCGCTGCGCAGTGTGTGGCAGCCCGCACGTCTCCTCACGGCGCCCGCCGGTGCAAAGAACGTAAGTGCAGGGACCAACACCCCCAGACCTCCCATGCCCAGCGTACCACTCACAAAGCTGCTGAGCTGATGGGGTCTCACGGGAACGCGGCTGCTGCTGGCGTTGGCTACCACCAAAGCCTCCACGCTGCGCGGCTCCTCCTCGACCAGCTCCACCGCTGCCGCCACCTCCACCACCGCTGCCGCTGCCTCCACCGCCGCTGCCGCTGCCTCCACCACCCCCACCGCCGCCACCGAAGCCCCCAATCCCGCCACCACCCCCACCTCCACCGCCACCCCCTCCGCCTCCTCCACCGCCTCCACCGCCGCCCCCACCGTCCCCTCCACCACCCTTGCTCCCCTTGCCCTTGCTGTTGCGGCGCCTCCCACTAGGAGCAGACGCAGCCCCGACCTCCGCAGTGCCAACGAGGTCGACAGCAGCAGCAGAAGCAACAGAGGGGAGAAGGGGGACAGGGGAACACCCCTCAAAGAAAGGGGCGCGAGGGTCGCCGCGAGAAGCACCTACAGCTAAGATACTCTTCTCAGCTGCAGTGAGGCGCTCCTCTAGCAGGTCGACGGCGAGCTCGGTGGGGCAAAGGGAGAGAAAGTGGTCCCTGACTGAAGCAAGGGAGTCAGGGAGGCGGGTGACTAGGTAGTAAAGGGTGATGTACATGGGGGGGGGGTTCTTCGCTCAGAACTCAGTGGGAAGCGCAGCTCGGTAGCGGGCGTCACTAGTGCGGAGGTGAGTAATGAGGTCAGCGACTGTGGAAAAAGCGGCAAGGTCAGGGAACAGGTACGGTAGCATGAGGCGGCTGAGGGCAGCAGTGGCAAGGGAGGAGTAGCGCGCTACTACAGTGTCATACAGAGACTTAGCCGTCTTGTACTGGCCAAAGTGCGCGCGCTCAGCAGACGGCAGGTGACTACGAACAGCAAGGCGAGCAACAGCGTCACGAGTGGTCCACTGCGAGCGAACCGTACTGTCAGCAGTGGCAGCAGGTGCAGGAGAGACACCGGACGTGTGATCGAAAAGGGATACTTCGTCCTCCTTAGAGTCACACTGAAGAAAGAGCTGCAGGTCGTCAACCCACACGTCAAAGTCAACCGCACGCCCCTTAGCATCAAAGGTAAGAACAGTAGGGCTAGCCATAGCTGCAGTAGCAGCAGTGGCAGCAAAAAAAGCAGCAGCAGCAGGAGCAGTGCGAGCAGGGCAGTGCTGCTCAGTAGTGCGGCGCGGCTCGGCAGGGCGGCGCGGCTCGGCTGGGCGGCGCGGCTCGGCAGGGCGGCGCGGCTCGGCTGGGCGGCGCGGCTCGGCTGGGCAGAGCGACTCGGCTCCTGGCGACGCGGCTCGGCAGGGCGACGCGGCTCAGCTGGGCGGCGCGGCTCGGTTGGGCGGCGCGGGTGCTTACCAGGGGCGGGTGCAGGGCAGGGCCGCAGCTGGCGGTTAGGTCAGGGCCGCGACAGTAGGGGCCGCGACTGCAGGGGCCGCGACTGCAGGGGCCGCGACGGCAGGGGCCGCAACGGCAGCAGGGGCTGCAACTGCAGCGGCCGCAACGGCAGCAGGGGCTGCGACGGCAGCAGGTGCCGCGACGGCAGCAGGGGCCGCGACGGCAGCAGGGGCCGCGACGGCAGCAGGGGCCGCGACGGCAGCAGGGGCCGCGACGGCAGCAGGGGCCGCGACGGCAGCAGGGGCCGCGACGGCAGCATGGGCCTTAACGGCAGTAGGGGCCTCGACGACAGGGGCCACGACGGCAGGCGCGAAGCGCGCTTCGTGCAGGGCAGAAAAAAAAAAAGAATTGATCGTGGTGGGCCCTAAATAAAAAGTTCCCACAAGGGAACCTGCTCAGAATACCATGTCAGAATAGTGAAGGAACGAATGACTGAACTAGGAAGCAGGTGTGTACAAGTGGGAAACCTAAAAGTGTTGTACCCTATATGAACTACCCCACTACAGACTAAACAGACTATAGCATATAAGTTTGACAGTAAGGGCTGGTTGAAAACTACCTTTTTACCGAATCCTTGTTTCTGTAGTTTCATGCGTAACCGTAAAAATATGCCAAGCTCTACTCATAACAAAGCATTCCGCTCACCGACCACCTGTGCTGCCAAGGTGGACGGTTTTGTTTTTTCTTGCTGGCGTTCCCATTCGACCTAGCGACAGCTTTGGCTGCCAGCACTTTGTTGTCTTGTTTCCAGCGCATGGCATCTGTGGCAGGGCTCAGTCCTGAACGAGGGACGGAGCGCCTTGCACTTGGACGTGCCTGCGTGTGGCTCCTGACTCATGCACGCCATCTATGCTAAATTGTGAGGGACTCCGTCTGCTTCTTGCAAGGGAGTTGCACTCGTCTAAGCTCATTCACCTCTGTTCCACACACACACTTGTGACTGGTGCTTCCCATCATGCGTAGTATGGCTCGAGACGAGGATGACGAAGACGCGCTACCAGGCCAGCTCAATGGCCTCGGCATTGGTAGACGAGCACCATGTGTAGATCTGCCGCCTGTTACTTCTGGAATGCGCGCTTCATCGCCCGTGCCTCCTGAGCATGTAGTTTACCCATTTGAGCCTCCGTCCTCACCCACTGCGTTCGTGCCTGATCCGCCCATCATCCTGGTGGCGGAGAAGGCTCATCCAATCCGTCTGTCTGCACACCACAAACCTCCTCCAAGGCGCCTGCCAAGAGGAAGCGAACCACATATACTCAGCAGCGTTTGTGGGGCGTGCCACCACATCGGATACCGTATGCTCCGTGAAATGCTTCACCACCACCATCCTCCTTGGCCCTGAAGATGTCGAACGCAGATGCTGAATTCGCCTTGATGAAGCAGCGGTATGACTCTGACTAGTCAAAGCGCTTTTCGTGGCTCAAGCTTCACCATATGAGAAATGGTATGCCTTCTCTGAAGTGCTCTGTTTGTGTGTTGTTCGGCGATCCTAAAGCTACGGGAGCAAGGGAGAGGGAGGAAGAGATTTTCTTAGTAGCATGTCTGCTCACATCGTCAGCATGGCTCACAAGGCGGCGCTAAAGGTAGAAAGCGAGGCTGAAGCGGCTAAGGCGCGGTAGGTGACTCTCTCTCGGTGGCAGGCAACGGATTCATCGACTCGCCACCTCATACGATGTCTCCACATCGCCCACTTCATCTGCCAGTCTGATGCACCGATGGCGCTCTTCGTTCCACTCTGCTGGTTCCTTGCCAAAGATGGTCTTCTCAATCTCCCTCCTAACGGAGGGTACGGATCGTACTACACCGAGTGAGTACTTGTGTTGTTTTGACAACAGATGTTTCCGTTAATGCATTTGCACATGCATGCTTTGGACTAAGTGGTTCTCTTTGTGCTTGTCTGCAGGTACGGATTCAGGCAACACCTCAGCCCCGTCTCTACCCACCTGCATGATCGACAACTTCAGTACATCATGTCTTCGCCGTGCCTCGGGATAAGCATCGACGAGAGCACCGATCGTGTCCACGGGAAGCGTATGATTCTTTACGCGACCTTCTTCAATGACACGAAAGTCATCACCGAGTTTGTAACTCTCCTCTCTGTGGAACGCACTGACGCTGCATCACTTACGTGTGTGCTTTTGCAGTACTTGAATCACATTGGCCTCGACTTGCAGAAGATCGTCAGGATCGCCACTGACGGAGCTTCCTGTTAGAAACCAAAGGAAGTTGGAAATGAGAAAGAGGGTTTGCACTAGCAGGCAGTTGAGTACATATAGGAAACCCTAGATTGGGCTGTACTCACTATTGAGTACCCCACTGCAGGCTAGACAAATATAACATTCTGACACTTCCATCATGATCAGTGCATAGAACGGTGTGGTTGTCCACCTGAGGACACAGATTGAGCATTTGGTGTCCACGCACTGCATCGCCCATCGGTGAGCGCAAGTATTAGTGTTATCGTGATGCTGATCAATTTACCAAGCGTCGAAGTTACTTGTTGAATTCTAACACTACACGTTACACCGCTTTGTGGTAGGGATGCTTTGGTAGCCAAGGAAATGGCGCTCAAAGTTCCCGAGCTCAACATCGTCGACGATGTCGTTCGCGGACTGGCGGATATCCTCGGCAGGAGTCATGTGAAGAATCAGCGATTCATGCACCTGCAGCTAATCTTCTGTCAGTCGAACCTGGAGGCGCAGGGGATACATGCCATCAAATGGCTGTCAAGGGGCGAAACCATCCAGCGCCTGCTTGACGTGTTGCCAGCTGCCATGATCATGCTGAAGGAAAACTCCGCCAAGCTCTGGGAGGTGGCAACTTCCTTCAAGTTTCAGTTCCTTCTCCGATTTCTAGCGGACATCCTCAGCGATCTCAACCACTTAAACACAAGGTTTCAAGTGCGCCAGGTGAGATGCCGATGAAACGACTTATGCTTGCCCTATGCCGTGGTGTCTGGCGTGTTTGTTTGATGATGCTCTGCTTTGAACTAACCCCCTCTGGTTTCCCTTCCTGCTACCCAACCATAGGTGGACGTGACCCTAAATTGCGCATCTTGTGGTGCAAACGCGGATGCCCATAATTCAACGGTACATCGATATGCCACAAGGCCACGTGTTCGGGCGCGGAGACAAGATGCAGCTTCCGGACTTCGTGGCGAGGCACGCTTCAGTCGACAGTCGGTCAATGCGTGTTGAGGGCGTCAATTCTGACGGGAACCCTGCTTCAACAGTGTTTCGCCTACATGAGAGGCGATTCGATGGCCACACGACGGATGTCAACTTGGAGACGTGCTACGCCATCGCTATGAAGTTCGCCACAGAGATCAACAGTCAGCTAGCGGCGCAGATGGCGGATTTGCAGAACCTGGAAGGCACCAAGCTCTTCCTGTCCCGGACCTACCTGGCTGACGACGACAAGAGAGTAGATGCATTCAAAAAGTGGCTGAAGCAGCAACGAGAACTCTTCCACGGGAAACTTCCTGGTTTGTTGACACTAGTTTTGTTTATGTGTGTTATGCCTTCCCCATACTTCAGGGTTGTGGTTGTAAAGGCGCATGCAGAAGGCCTCGTGATGTTCTTGTTGTCCGCATTTATCCTTACTTCTTGTTTCTCTTATCTCTCCCTCCCTTACCTCCGGGGTGTTGTTTTGGATTGCCCATTTGCATGTCCTACAGTGTTCGATTACAGCAAGGCAATGGAGGAGCTATGGATGTTCACGTCGATGTTGCACTCGCAACACCACAAGGAAGACTTCCACCAAGCTCCATCCAACACCCTTCGTGATGACGACACTTGGCGTCACTCGTTACCCAACATCATGATGCTGTTGTTGGGCTGAGGAAGCCCTTAGGAACTTTCAGGACTAAGATCGGGTGTTGACGTAGAGTTGTAACAGCGGAAGCGTTTAACAAAGAGTTGTCATGAACCACCTTGTACTAGTGTGTGAGAACAAGATAAGTTGATAATAGCAGAGAAGTACAAGGCTTTTATATGATTACCAAGGAATATTGAAAGTTCTATTTTAACTGTTTTTGCTGTTGCGGTTCGATACAGTGCCGACTCGGGTAACTGCTCTGTAACGAGTCAGTTATGTGTCCTTGCTGTCGCACTGTACGTTTCGTCAGGTCAAAGGTCGGAGACCTTTGACCTTCGCCCAACCTCTGACGGTTGCCTTGGTTGACTCGAGTGCTTCTTCGCTGTAGTCAGTTCCGTTTTGTGTCGAAGCTTCGATACGACAGAAGCGTTATAAATCACTTGTTTCCAACACTCCCCTTCGCTTCTGGAGGATCGTTGCTGATGACGTGTCCTTGTCCAGTCAGCAGCATGCAGTACTCGAACTTCTGTTTTCCATGTTTCTTGGTCAAGTAGTCAGCTGCCATCTCGGATGTGGGACAGTAGGATAGTTCGAGTCTTCCCTTTTCGATCTCGTCTTTCACAAAGAAGTACCGAAGGGCGATGTGCTTCGTTCGATTCGCGAACCCGTTTTTGTTCGCTATGCGGATGGCCGATTGGTTGTCGCAGAAGAGAGAGAAATTGGGTAACTGGGCAAATTTTGCTTCCTCCAGTAGTTCGCGAAGATATAGCCCTTCCTTGGTTGCTGAGCAGAATGCGATATATTCTGCTTCTGCTGACGAGAGAGCGATTAGCTCTTGCTTGTTTGACTGCCATGAGATAGGCCCGATAGGTTCGAGTCTGTAGACGTAGCCGGTTCGAGACCGTCTGTTGTCAAAGTCTCCAGCGTGATCGGCGTCGACATAACCGATTAGTTTAGGTGTTGCAGTGCTGGTCTTGTGGTAGGTGAGGCCGATCGTCGGAGTGCTGACGAGATAGTGAAGCGCTCGGTCGAGTTCGAGCATGTGTTCTGCTTCAGGTTTCTTGAGGTAGGTAGCAAGTTGGCTAGCTGAGTAGGATAGATCCGGTCGACAGGTGACGGCTGCGAAGAGTAGGCAGCCTAGTTTCCTTTGGTAGTCGCGGACGCCAGCAGGTTTGAGTAGGGCTGAGCTTTTTTTATTTCCGTCGGTGTAGCGGTATGGTGTGGAGATAGCCGTTGGGATGAGTCCGAAGCGTTTAGCAATATTATCCGTATATTTAGCAGCGCTGAGGTAGATGGCATCGTCGCCGTCTTCGATGTTCAGTCCTAGGTACTGCGTCACGGTGGTTGCGACGGTGAGAGTTAGATCTGTAAAGAAATGAGAATGATTGACTAGAAAATGAGTTGGGTACAAATATGAAACCCTACGAAACTGTACCCCATAGTGTCTACCCCACTACAGCCTACACAGGCTATGTGATTAATGTTTGACACACCCCCATAGGCAAAGTGGGGGAGAACAAGGGGTCACAAGACCAGTCAAGCAAAGCAAAGCAAAACAAGCTCAGGGTGGATCACAACGTCACCACACATTCCGAGCACAGGTTCAAAGGCCACAAGGCCAGTTCACATGCAGGATTGTATTTAAAAGGTAAACAAGCATGTGCAAGTATATATATAGATCACAGTACAAGTAAAGTCAAGAGGTAAGCAAGTGGGGACAAGTAGGCACAAGACCTAGCATAGTACAGAAGCGCTGATGATCACAAGGCTGAAGTGCCTTGGTGAAGATATCAGCAGTGTTGGCCTGAGAGGCCACGTAAGCAAGGCGTAGCTGACCACGCTGCTGCAGCTCACGAGCAAGGAAGTAGCGAAGAGCAATGTGCTTCGTTCTGTGCTCCAGTCTGTGCTCCCGACACAAGGCCAGCATGGCCTTGTTGTCTACGTACAGAACAGGAGGAGAACGAGGCGGCTCTCCCAAGTCAGTCAGTAGGTAGGTGAGCCAGCGTAACTCCTGTGCAGCCATGGCCCCTGCGTAGATCTCAGCCTCACAGCTGGAGCTGAGAACAGAAGACGAGCGGGTAGACCGCCACGAAACAGAACCGGAACCAAGGCTGAAGGTGTAACCCTGTGACGACCGCTGAGTAGCCAGGTCGTCAACCCAAGACGCGTCTGCGTGACCAGTGAGGACCACTGGACTCCGCCCTCCAAGCACGAGCCCCATGCCCGACGTACTGCACAAGTAGCGCAACACCCTCTTCGCGGCCGCCATGTGCTCTGGTCGGTGTCTGCCAGGAGCAACATAGCGTGCCAAGATGCTAAGAGGGTATGCCAGGTCAGGTCGAGTGCAGGTCATCAGGTACATGAGGCAGCCAACAAGCTCTGGGTACGGGCCACTCGGCTCTACGGACTCATCCGAAGGCAGAGCTGAGAGCGAGTGGCGAGTAGACAGAGGAGTGGCGTGAGGCGAGGAGTACGTGAAGTCGAAGCGCTGAAGGACCTGCTGCACCATGTGTGACTGAGTCAGGGTAATGGTGCGCCGTGCTCTGTCCGGGGTGATCTGCAAGCCAAGATAGCTACGCACTTCACCCAGGTCTGTGCACGTGTGTCTCTTCTGCAGCTCGGACATCACGTGGGCGAGTCCAGCAGTTTCAGCCGTAGCAAACACCAAGTCGTCGACGTACACGAGGATGTAGAACGGCGGCAGCAAAGTGTCGGTGCGAAGAAACAGCGACGGGTCAGCTGTAGAAGGAGCAAACCCAAGAGCCGCAAGAGTAGTCCTCAGTGTGTCGTGCCACTCACGGGGCGCCTGGCGGAGACCGTAGACTGGCCGCCGGAGGCTCCACTGGGTACCAGGAGGAAACGACCCAGTGAAGCCAGGTGGGCGGCGCAGCCAGATCTCCTCGTGCAGGCTGCCCTGTAGGAAAGCAGTGCTGAAGTCAAGAGAGTGAAGCTCGTAGTCACGCTGAGCAGCGACGTGCAGCAGAACCCGAAGAGTGGTCATCTTCGGGGTCGGGGAGAAGGTCTGAAAGTAGTCAATTCCCTGCCGCTGACTGAAACCTCGAGCCACGTAACGTGCCTTGAAGACAGGCGGAGAACCCGGCGGCCGCTTTACCCTGAAAATCCACATGCCACTGACGATGTTCGCCCCAGGTGGGGGAACCTCGTCGACGTAGGTGCCTGTGGACTTCCAGGAAGCCATCTCTGCGTCCATGGCTGACTGCCACTGAGAGGAGTAGGGACCCTCTATCGCCTCTGCGTAAGAGCGCGGGGTCGGGATGTCTGGTGCATCCGGGTCTCCCTCAGGGGCAAGCAGCATGGACACGAGATGAGGTAAAGCAGCAGCAAAACACTGGAACTCCTCCTGCCTATCCTCAAGGACGTCCGTGCTAAGAGCACACTCACCCCCGACGGACGGAGGACAGACAGACTCAGACTCAGCAACAAGACTAGCGGCGTAGTCTAGACGACAGTGAGCAGCGAAGTCGACAAGCTTGGCAACTAAGGCAGACGCAGTAGTGGACTCAAAGGAAGGGTCAGTGACAACAGTGGCTAGGAAACGCGTGACAGTAGGACTAGCAGCACGAAGGGAGTCAGACTCTGGGTCAGCAAGAGCAGGAAGAGAGGACTCTGGAGGAGACGGCAAAGGGACACGCTGCGGCGCAGTGGAAGGACGCAGTGCCATCTGATGCGTGTCAGGGACCGCAGGAGGACGCTGACGAGGAGCACGACGACTAGTGCGAGCAGCACGAACAGGGGACGCAGGACGCGACTCAGGCTCACGACGCTCAGCAAGACCTCCAGTAGGACCAGCGTAGGGAGAAGGAGCAGGCAGTGGGGAGGCCAGCTGTAACTGGGACTCGGACTGGACAGGCAGTGGACACTCTAAGGAAGGAGCAGGACCAGAAGAAGGCGGAAGACCAAGAACCTGCTCAAGGAGTGGAACGAAGTACGGCCGCGGCCGCGTAGCGCCTCCAGAACCAGCAGGGGCAGCACCAGCACCTGCAGCGTCAGCACCAACTCCAGCAGCACCACCAGCACCAGCAGCACCACCAGCAGCTCCAGTAGCGCCAACTCCAGCACCCACAGGAGCACCGGCTCCAGCAGCACCTCCAGCTCCAGTACCTCCAGTAGCACCAACTCCAGCAGCACGACCAGCTCCAGCTCCGCCAATAGCCCCAGCTCCAGTAGCACCACCAGGCCCAGCAGCTCCAGTACCTCCAGTACGAGCACCTCCGGGACCCGTGGCTCCAGCACCCCCAGCAGCAGTAGAACCTCCAGCACCGGCAGCACCACCAGCTCCAGCAGCACGGCTCCAGCGCCGAGCAAACCACTCGCGCAGCTCCTGTGGAGAGGGTAGCTCCCGCCGGGACAAAGCACCCGAAGGACCGCCAGGTCCAGCACTGGCAGGCTCCGCACCCACACTCTCAGCACCCCCAGGCTCAGCACCCCCAGGCTCCGCACGCTCAGGCTCAGCACCCCCAGACCCAGCACCCCAAGGCTCCGCACGCTCAGGCTCAGCACCCCCAGGCCCAGCACCCCCAGGCTCCGCACGCTCAGGCTCAGCACCCCCAGAAGCACCAGAGTCAACAGCTACCTCGACAGGCTTGACTGCATCTACCTGGGACACACCTGAGGGGGCAGGACCCTGAGGGGGGAGGGGGTCTATCGGGGGGGGGGACCGGGCGTGAGGAAGAGCGGCGGGGGGGGGAGGGGGGCAGCGTGGTAGGGGAAGAGACGGTAGTACGGAACCGACTCGTCAAACGTGATGTCCTGGGAGGACAGAACACGACGCGAGGTGGGGTGGTAAAACTGCCAACCAGGCGCGTCAGGGGGGAAGCCGAGGAAGACGCAAGGAACAACACGGGAGGACAGCTTGTCCGCAGACAAGTCACGGACAAAGGCTCGAGATCCCCAGACACGGAACGCAGACGCATCGCCAACCTTCCCCGTCCACCGCAGAGTAGGGGAGGTCTCCGGCATGGAGACCCGGGGCTGAAGGTTGATCTGATGCGCAGCGTACTGAACCGCGAACGGCCACAGAAAATGGGGAGCAGCCGCATGGATCATGGACGTACGAGCGACGTCCATGACCATGCCAATGCGGCGCTCAGCAATCCCATTTTGTTGTGGAGAGGCCGGAAGCGTGAACGTCTGGCGGATGCCCTCCGCACGACAGAAGGTCGGAGAAGGTCGGAGGAAAACTCTCCACCTCTGTCGGAGTGCAGACGCAGAACAGGAAAGTCCGAGCCGAAACAATCTCTGAGCTGGAGACGAGCAATGCGGATCCAGTCGATCAACACCTCAGTGACCTCATCCTTGCGGCGCAAGGGGAAGACTGTGGTGTAACGCGAGTAGTCGTCAACCACCAGCAGGAAGTAACGCTCGTGACCCTGTCCACGGACGTGGGCTGGGCCCCACACGTCCATGTGGAGAGTCTGCAGCGGAGCCTTTGTCGGAGGAAACTCGGAGGAGTGAGGAGCGGCGCGCTGCCGCCCCTCGACGCAGGGAACGCAGGTAGGGGCAGGCCCTGGGGGAAGGGGAGGGAGGGACCGGGGGAGACCAGAGGCAAGGACACGGGAGGCCATACCTCGGAGACGAGGCAAGGAGGGGTGACCAAGGCGGTGGTGCCAGAGGAGGGTCTGGTGGGACAAGAGGCGACACGAGCAGGGGGCAGACTCAGGACCTGACCGAGACGCTGCAGCAAACACCTGACTCGACGCAGCTACCTGACCAGACGCAGCAACCGGTGGAGACTCTGTGGTCAGTGTGTACAGGCTCGACCCCGGTTGATGGGTAAACGTGGCCAAGAGGCGGCCCGTCTAAGCACACGTGCAGTGGGTCACTCGCTGACTCGCAGGAGTGAACTGGTCAACCCCGCCATCCTGAAGGTCAGCACCACTCACCAAGTTCGTAGAGAACGAGGGGAGGTAGAGACAGGACAGGGAGCCTGACGGGGCCGCCGGACACGGGAGGACAGTGGAGTAGTGGGCAAGGACAGGACCCCCAGAGGGGTCTGCCAGGGAGACCGCAACCGGCCAACTGAGCGGCGTAAGGGTGGTGCGGTCTCGAAAGAAAGAGCGGGAAGCACCCGAGTCGAGGGTGAAGGTGTGCAAAACCTGAGCCGACGCGGTACCTGAGAGAGCAGACTCACTAGCACCTGGAGCAGCAGACTCACTAGCACCTAGAGCAGCAGCCTCAATGCCCGGGTCAGGCGGAACACACACGTAACAGTCACCCTCAGCACTAATAGACACATCATACATGGCAGCAAGAATAGCATCAAAGTCAAGATCAAAGATAGCTACACCCGACCTGAGCAGATCAACCCAGCGAGGGATCTCAGTGGCGTCCGGGAACTGGGTACGGCAGGCGTCTGTCAGGCGGCCGAAGCAGCGCTGGGTGGCGTGCAGGCCGCCACACTGCTCTCCAGTGCGGTCGCCGGTGCGCAGGACGTAGGCACAGGGACCAGCACCCCCAGACCCCTAGCGCCCTGCGTACTACTCACAAAGCTGCTGGGGCGACGGGGTCTCACGAGAGCGCTGCTGCTGCTGGGGTCCCCGCTGCACAGTACCGCCTCGACCAGCTCCACCTCCGCCGCTGCCGCCTCCGCCGCCTCCACCCCAACCGCCACCGCCACCGCCAACGCCGCCTCCACCTCCACCGCTGCCACCGAAGCCCCCACCTCTGCCACCACCCCCACCCCCACCCCCTCCTCCGCCTCCACTGTTATAGTCACAATAGGCTTGAATGTGCCTAAAACGAAAGATAGAGAGCACAGACGGATTTCTGCACAGCGGCTTCAAACGTTGATAGCGTTCTGCTCACAGCTGCAAATGACTTGATTCAAATTGGATCTGGAGCGTCTTCACGTCGTCTACAATTAGCAATTTAGATTGCACGATTTGATAAAGAATTGACGACACAGCGTCGGTTTGAACGAACGGTACTATGGCAGCCACTATAGTCTTAGAACACAAGATAGGAAGAGTTACGAGTTGGGAATGACTCCCAGCTCCTACAAACCCCAAGAGCCGAGGTACAGTGATGTGGAACAGTGCCACACTGTCCCCAACCACGAAGGGTCTCGAAACTACCCTTCACTAGAGCCTACACCAAGTGAAATGTTACACTACACAAAGTAATGTAACTATCTTCAATATCTTGAGGTGTACCCTTTTGGCAAGCTTCGAAATCACTTGAGGCTTGACACCAAGGCTCGGGCTCTTCATCACAAACTCATCCTTGAGTTCTTGATGGGTCTGCTGCACACACCTGCGACACGCCGAACGTTCGACACAGGACAAAATAGAAACCGCGCACGACAAAATAGAAACCGCGCGCGAGACACAAACGACCGCGTAACACGCGTCTAGCGATAACTCGCTATTGGCTCGACACACACACTCGACATCATGACTCAACATTCACACACAATTATAAGCATGAAATATATATTATCCCATGCCCTCATACCATTCCATACACACACACATTCACGCACACGGACAACAAGCCGAGTGCAAACCGTAGGGTTGCACCAACAAACTCCCCCTCGGATTGTTGGCCTTAGGATATGTTGCTCTCTCAGTTCAGAGCCATCCCAGCCAGCTTGCAACACTTCCAATGCTGCTGCTCCACCAGCCTCTTGGTCATCATGTCAGCCGGCTGCCCCGTGGTCTTCACGTAGCGCAACTCAACTTCACCCGCGGTTACCATGCTCCTCGTCCAATGCCACTTCACCCTCATGTGCTTCGTGAGTCCATGCAACACAGGGTTCTTAGCAAGAGCAATGGCACCCTGGCTGTCACAGTACAGTGGGGTAGGTCCTTGCTGCTCCTCCCCCAATTCAGCCAACAAACGCCGCTGCCACACAATCTCCCGTACGGCACGGAAGAGTGCCATGTACTCGGACTCCACCGAGCTCAAAGCTTGGTCAACCTGCTTCTTGCTCTCCCAAGCAGTTGGGCCTCCACCAACACAGCATATGAAGCCTCCCACACTTGTCATGTCCTCTGGTTCTGATGCATATGAAGCATCCGAGTAGGCGGTGAGGAACAAACGCCCGGGTTCAACACCATCCGCGCCCTTTTGGCGCCTTTGTGCCGCCGCCGAGTATTGCAGCCCAACGGTCGGTGTTTGGCCAAGATACTTGGCCACCCTCATTCCAGCTGCTACCTGCTCCTCATTAGGGCATTGCAAAACCCTAGCCAGCTGCCCGGTAGCAAACGCGACGTCCGGTCGGGTGTTTACCGCCGCATACATGAGGCTGCCCACCAACGAGTGAAATCGGCGCCTCTCCTCTTCACCAACGCTCTCCTCCTCTGGTCCCTTCACACACTTGAACCCAGAGGGAAAGGGTGTAGCCACATGGCCTTCACTCTGCCCAAAGTTGGCAGCCAATGCCTCCAGGTACTTTCGTTGATGCACCCGCATGCACCGCTTCTCCACATCTCGTTCGATGTGGAGCCCAAGGTAGAAGCTCACGTCACCAAGGGCCTTGCACTTGAACTTGTCTTGAAGCTTCAGCATCACCTCCTTCACAAGGTCAGAAGAGGGTGAGAAAATGAGGATGTCATCCACATAAACCACCATGAAACTCCTCTGCTCCCCCTCGCCAAGCATGAACAAGGAGTGATCGGCCGTTGAGGGAGTGAAGCCGATCCCCTCCAACACTTCGCGCAGCTTCATGTACCATTGCCTAGGGGCCTGCTTCAGCCCATAGAGGGCCTTCTTCAGCTTCCACACTCTGCCACTACCATCATCAAACCCCTCTGGCTGCGCCATAAAAATCTCCTCCTCAAGGATGCCGTTAAGGAATGCCGTTACGATGTCCATTTGCTTTACTACCCATCCTTTGATGGCGGCTCCCGCGAATAGGGTTCGCAGCGTCGTCGGCTTCACCACAGGGGCAAACAGCTCCTTGAAGTCCACCTTCTCCTTCTGCTGGTACCCCTTGGCTACAAGCCTAGACTTGTAGCACTCGATCTTGCCGTCGGCATCCGACTTGATTTTGAAGAGCCACTTGGACGTTATCGCCGTACGCCCCTCCGGTAGCTCCACCAATTCAAACGTGTCATTCTCCTCGATGCTCTTCAGCTCACTCTCCATGGCCTTCTTCCACTCCTCAGCATCACTACTCTCCAAAGCCTCCTTGAGAGTTGCTGGTTCTCCCGGCATCTCCACCGGAGAGAAGAACGCGAAGGCACACTCCTCGTAGTCACTCTCCTCGTCGTCTCTGACCATCATTGCCGCTCCGGCCAGGGCTGTCTTGCCCTGCTTTCCCGGCGCATCATAGGTCAGCCTATTAGGGGGTTGAACTCTCCTCTTCCCCCTTCCTTCCTCCTCAGCTGCAGGGACTTGAAGGCCTTGGCGTTGCTGCGGTGTGGCTCGAATCCGTGGAGCACTCGTAGTACGGGAAGGGAGTGACGCTGCACGCTCGCTCACTTGCTGCACCTCCTCCTCTTCTTCCTCTGCATCATTGGCCTCCTCTCCCCCATTCACAAGGGAGGATTGCCTTGTGGTTGTGCTGCCGCTGCTCAGCTCCAAAGGCAGCTCCACATGCTCCAAACCGGAACTCTTCACCTCCCCAAACCGCACGCCTATCTTCGCCTCATTCTCCGCCTTCCAATCCTTGTACATGAAGTTCTCCATGAACTTGCAGTCCCTGCTCACCAAGAACTTCTTGGTGAATGGGTCCCAAAGAAGCCATCCCTTGCTGTTTTGAGCCATGCCCAAGTGCACGGCCCACACCGCCTTGGCACCAAGCTTGTTGTGCCGAAGATGCTTAGGCACGAGCGCCATGCACATGCACCCGAACACCCGAAGCATATCCACCTTTGGCTTCCTTCCTAGCCACTCCACATAGGGCACCCATTTGTCTGCTCCCACATGAGTCAAGGCTCTGTTCTTGGCCACACACGCGCTCCGCACCGCATCAGGCCAGAAATAGTCGGGTAGCCCGGCTTCAATGAGCAACCCGCGTGCCGCCTCCGTGATTGTGCGGTTCGCTCGCTCGGCGATGCCGTTCATTGCAGGGGAGTATGGCATGGTGAGGGAGTGCCGAATACCATTCTTCTTCAGCCACAACCCAAACTCCTTGCTCAGGAACTCTCCCCCTCGATCGGTGCGGATTGACTTGACTAGACGGTCTTGTTGCCGCTCCACCATCGGGAACCAATCCGTCTTCAACGTTTCAGCCACGTCGCTCTTCTTGGCCAGCACGTACACCCAAGTCATGCGAGTGTAGACGTCCACAATGGTGAGAAAATACTCAGCTCCAGCAGCTCCAAGCTTCAGGGGGCCCACCACGTCCATCACCACCTCATCAAGCGGTGCCTTTGCCGTTGCCTCCGAACTAGGGAACGGAAACCGGGTGAACTTGGCTTGAATGCACGTCGGGCAGCCAAGCACCTCATCGGGCTCCCCCTTCACACGTATGCCAGCAACCATCTCATTCTTCACTAGCTGCTGCAAGATGGGCAGGGCCACATGCCCCATGCGCCGATGCAAGGTGAGCCAATCACACTCCCCCGTAGCCGAAGTTGGATTGGAGAATGCCGCGCTCGCAATAGCGCTCCACATACTCTCTCCGTAGTCCTCCTCCGCTGCTGCCTCTGGGTTCTCCTCACCCTTTTGCTGCTCCTTGGTTGCTGCACCACTCTCCTTAGGTTCACTGAACTTGCTGGTCCCTCCAGGTTTGCTCTTCTTGAGCTCATTCTCCTTAGCGCGACCGTTCGCGCCATCGTCGCTACCGACCGCTCCATCCTTGGTGCTGATGCTTGCTGCCACTTGCCTCTCCTTAGGCATAGGGACCACTGGGATCTGCCACATCTCGTTGTAGACATCCCTGTCCTCATGAAGGTCCCAAAGAATTCGATCGCCAAGCCTTGCGGTGTAGGTCTTGGCTCCCTTCGAGTTCGTGTCCATGCCGGCCTTTGCCAACCGCCGCACGGAAATCAGGTTTGCAGCAAGGCTGGGCACCCAAAGCACGTTCTTGAGGCCCACCATCTTCCCATCAGCACCCTTGAACATGGCCTTGCCCATGCCTTTCACCTCTGCTCGTTGCCCCAAAGCCGATGTGACATGCTTCACCGGTGACGGCTCGAGTTCGGTGAGCAAGTCCGGGCGAGGTGTCATGCTATAGGTAGCGCCACTATCAATCACCCAATAGTCCAGGGGGTGTAGGGTCACCTTCCCCACAGCTGCTGGCTCCTCAAAGCCTTCATCCTTCTCTGGACCAGCCGGTACTTGCGTCGACACGAAGTAGAATAGACCCGGGTATCGATCGTCGCTCGGGTCCTTGTCGTTGTCTCCGCTCTTCATGTTTGCAGCTCCGCCACCGCGACCGCCACGGCCTCCACGGCCTCGTCCTCTCCCTCCTCCTGCTCCTCTACCCTCTTGGCCTTGAGCAGGGGTCCAACCATCAGGGAGTTTGTAGCAGTCGCGCCACATGTGTCCGCTCTTGTGGCAATAGTGACACTCGCCGTCGAATCGGCCGCGACCGCGTCCGTAGCTCTTGTCGTCGCTGCCGTAACCGCCACTCCTGCGGCCTCCGCCGAAGTTGCTGCCACCAAACCTTCCTCCCCCTCGTCCTCTGCCTCTTCCTCGACCATATCCACGGCCGATGCTCGCTGCCCCAGCGCCATCCGCACTCGCCAACTCACGGCGGCGGAAATCCTCTTGAAGGATAGCTCGCTTCACGTCTTCAAGCGAGAGGCGGGGCAAGTCGCGATTAAGGTTGATGATGAGCGAGGACCATGACTCTGGGAGTAAGGTCAGCAACTTGGTATTCTTTTGGAGCTCACTGTAGTTCAAATCAGCTCCCTCAAGCCGCGTCAACAAGTCGAAGAATTTCTGCACCCCTTCTTCAACCGCTTCGTCTTCTTCAATTCGTAGTGCCGCCATTTGCCGTTCCAACACCACCGCTACCGCCGCTGTTGCAGGAGCATGTACACCCTTGAGAGCAGCCCATGCCTTTGGTCCTTTCTCTGGTTCACGCTGGAACGGCTTGATGTGACGGATCTGACTGCTCCCCAACGCTTGCCCAAGTAAGAGATAGCCTTGTGCGCTCTTCCGCACCCACGGGCTCTTCTCCGGGTCGTTCTCGGGGCGCTTCTCCGTTCCTTCCATCACCTCCAGCAGGTCATAGTGGTCAAAGATGTTCTCCATCTTGAAGGACCATTCAGCAAAGTTGTCACCGTTGAACTTGTCAAGCCCAAACACCCTAGGCTCATCCCTAGGTGGGCCAAGACTTGGTTGCATGGGCGCCATGGCTGAATCACGGGGTTGGCCTTGAGCTTGAGCTTCTCCACTGCCACCAGCACCTCTGCCACCCCTTTCCTCAGGTCCAGAAATTGTCGAAACTGCTCCAAGGGGCTCTGATACCACTTGTTATAGTCACAATAGGCTTGAATGTGCCTAAAACGAAAGATAGAGAGCACAGACGGATTTCTGCACTGCGGCTTCAAACGTTGATAGCGTTCTGCTCACAGCTGCAAATGACTTGATTCAAATTGGATCTGGAGCGTCTTCACGTCGTCTACAATTAGCAATTTAGATTGCACGATTTGATAAAGAATTGACGACACAGTGTCGGTTTGAACGAACGGTACTATGGCAGCCACTATAGTCTTAGAACACAAGATAGGAAGAGTTACGAGTTGGGAATGACTCCCAGCTCCTACAAACCCCAAGAGCCGAGGTACAGTGATGTGGAACAGTGCCACACTGTCCCCAACCACGAAGGGTCTCGAAACTACCCTTCACTAGAGCCTACACCAAGTGAAATGTTACACTACACAAAGTAATGTAACTATCTTCAATATCTTGAGGTGTACCCTTTTGGCAAGCTTCGAAATCACTTGAGGCTTGACACCAAGGCTCGGGCTCTTCATCACAAACTCATCCTTGAGTTCTTGATGGGTCTGCTGCACACACCTGCGACACGCCGAACGTTCGACACAGGACAAAATAGAAACCGCGCACGACAAAATAGAAACCGCGCGCGAGACACAAACGACCGGGTAACACGCGTCTAGCGATAACTCGCTATTGACTCGACACACACACTCGACATCATGACTCAACATTCACACACAATTATAAGCATGAAATATATATTATCCCATGCCCTCATACCATTCCATACACACACACATTCACGCACACGGACAACAAGCCGAGTGCAAACCGTAGGGTTGCACCAACAGCCACTACCTCCTCCCCCGCCACCTCCTCCAGCGCCCTTGCCCCGCTTGCCCTTGCCGTTGCGGCGCCTCTCGCTAGGAGCAGACGCAGCGCTGACCGACTCGGTGCCAACAAGGTCGACAGCAGCAGCAGAGGCAACGGAGGGCAAAAGAGGAACGGGGGAGCACCCCTCAAAGAAAGGGGTACGGGGGTCACCACGAGAGGCTCCTACAGCGGTAATACTAGTCTCTGCTGCAAGGAGGCGCTCCTCGAGGAGGTCAACGGTGAGTGTGGTAGGGCAAAGAGAGAGGAAGTGGTCCCTGACCGAGCGAAGGGTATCAGGGAGCTGGGTGACTAGGTAGTAGAGGGTGATGTACATGGGGGGGGGGTTCTTGGCGCAGAACTCAGCAGGAAGCGCAGCGCGGTAGCGGGTGTCACTAGTGCGGAGGTGCGTAATGAGGTCAGCGACTGTGGCAAAAGCGGCGAGGTCAGGGAACAGGTACGGTAGCATGAGGCGGCTAAGAGCAGCAGTGGCAGGGGAAGAGTAGCGTGCAACTACAGCGTCGTACAGAGTCTTAGCACTCTTGTACTGACTAAAGTGCGCGCGCTCAGTAGACGGTAGGTGACTACGCACAGCAAGGCGGGCAGCAGCATCGCGCGTGGTCCACTGTGAGCGAATAGTACTGTCAGCATCAGCAGCAGGGGCAGTAGAGGCGCCAGACGTGAGATCGAACAGTGAGAGACCATCCTTGCTATCGCATTGTAGGAAAAGTTGCAGATCATCTATCCAGACCTCGAAGTCAACCGCTCGACCCTCAGCATCAAAGGTAAGAACACTGGGACTAGCCATGACAGTAGCAGCAGCAGGCTAGCAGCAGCAGCAGTGCGACTCGGCTACGCGGCGCGGCTAGGCAGGGCAGCGCGACTCGGCAGGGCGGGCCGGCTCGGTGGTGCTCTTACCAGGGGCGGGGCCGGGGCAGGGCCGGGGCAGGGCTGCAACAGGTCCGGGGCAGGGCTGCGACAGGTCCGGGGCAGGGCCGGGGCAGGGCTGCAACAGGTCCGGGGCAGGGCTGCGACAGGTCCGGGGCAGGGTCGGGGCAGGGCTGCGACAGGTCCGAGGCAGGGCCGGGGCAGAGCCGGGGCAGGGTAAGGGCAGGGTCGGGGCAGGGCCGGGGCAGGGCCGGGGCAGGGCCGGGGTAGGGCCGGAGCAGGGCCGGGACAGGGCCGGGGCAGATCCGCGACAGGGCCGCAACAGGGCCGGGGCTGGGCCGCGACAGGTCCGGGACAGGGCCGCGACAGGATCGGGGCAGGGCCGGGGCAGGGCCGCGACAGGTCCGGGACAGGGCCGCGACGGGGCCGGGGGAGAGCCGTGGCAGGGCCGGGGCAGGGCCGAGGTCGGGCCGCGACAGGACCGCGACGAGCGACGGGGCAGGGCCAGGGCGGGGCCGCGACGAGGTCGCAACGGGCGACGGGGCAGGGCCGGGGCGGGGTCGCAACGGGGCCTCAAAGGGGGCCGCTAATGGGCCGCAAAGGGGCCGCGTAGGGCAGGACAGGCCGCTAAGGGGTCGTGAAAATCGAGGGCAGGGCAGAGCGCAAAGCGCGCTTCGGGCAGTTAGGAAAAAAAAATTAATGGTGGGACGGTCCCACTAGGGAACCCGCTCTATACCATGTAAAGAAATGAGAATGATTGACTAGAAAATGAGTTGGGTACAAATATGAAACCCTAGGAAACTGTACCCCATAGTGTCTACCCCACTACAGCCTACACAGGCTGTGTGATTAATGTTTGACAAGATCTCCCTGCAGCTCCCCTTCAAACCATGTCGTCACAATGTCGGTGGAGCCTATGTAGAGAAGATCATCAACGTAGACGATAAGTAGGATGTAGTCGGTGCCTTTCGCCAGTCGATACATTCATTGGTCGTGTGGTAGCTGAAGAAATCCTATGCGAATTAGGCGGGCGTGAAGGTGCTGCTGCCATAGTCTCGGGGCTTGCTTAATCCCGTACAGTGACTTCTCCAGTTGACAGATTTGGTTTGGGCCTGCGTTGGATCCGTGTGGGAGTTCGACGAAAATCTCAGCGTCGACGGGGGCGTAGAGGAAGGCGTTGGCGGCATCAATTTGTCGAAGCTTCTTTCGGTTCATGGCGGCGATTGCGAGGAGAATCCGCAGTGAGGTATGTCGGCTTACTGGGGCGAATGTTTCCATGAAGTCTCGCCCTTGCTCTTGGTCGAAGCCCCGCACGACCCAGCGTGCTTTGAACTTGTCGATTGTTCCGTCGGCTTTCGTTTTCACGCGGAAGACCCATTTTCCCGTGAGGAGAGTTTTGTTGCGTGCCAATTCGATAGGCACGACTTTCCAGGTGTTGCGTTCCTGCAGCGCCTTCAATTCCTTGTCCATGGCTTCACACCATTTTTCTCTGTGTTCCCCCCCCAGAGCCTGCTGAATTGTCGCAGGCTCCTTAGGTGGTTCCGCTCCGTGGACGGCGGTGACAAGTCCCAGTATCTGCAGACCACTCTATGTGTAGCGGTGGAGATTTGTGTCCTCTGGATAAGCTGCTTCGTCTCCTGCTTCGGGGTCTGGTAAGAAATTTGGTCCTATGCGTTTGGAGATGTTGGTGTCGACCGGTTGAGGTGTAACGTAACCGGTGTCGGCGAAGTCGAAATAAGTTTCGGCGTTGACATTTTCGCGAGGATTTTCGTCGTCCATCGGGATAGGCACGGAGCAGTATGGGAGTGGTCCTGCTTCTTCAGATGCGTTGTCCACGTTTTGCTCGTCCCAGTCAGCTTCGTCTGCTGCTGAAGCAAAGGCTCGGTTGCCACGGAAGCCGCCCGTGAGGTCTCGATTTGCTGCCAGGTTGTCCAGGTACGTTTGAAGTGTGAGTCGTTCGTAGAAGATGACATCACGTGCTGCCACTGTTTCCTTCGAGTGGACGTCAAAAATCTTCCATGCGTTGTAATGCTTTTCGATGCCCATGTGTAGTCCCCATTGTGCGCGTTGAGAAAATCTTCCGGCTCTTGCAGTGTGCGGACGATACTGTACCATGCAACCGAAGACTCGTAACATTTTTGTGTTGCCCAACTTTCCTGTCCACAGCAGGTGCGGTGATGCATTGTTCGGAAGTGACGATGACGAAAGCAAGTTGTGAAGCATGACAGCGTGGTCCATCGCCTCAGGCCACTGGTGATTGGGCAGTCGCATGCCACGCAGCAATTTGCGCATGGTGTTCTGTAGAGTTCTGTTCATCCGTTCTGCCACGCCTTGCTGTTGATGGGCGTAGGGAAGCGAAATGAGTCGCTTGATGCCTCGTGTTGCGAGGTACTGCCTGAACCTCTGGGACTGATATTCCCCTCCTCCGTCAGACTGGAAGCTTTTCAGCTTTGCGCCCGATTCTCGTTCTGCCACAGGTAGCCAGGCGACGAAGGCTTTGAAGGCCATGTCGCGACTTGGAAGGTTAAGGTGCCAGACGTAACGGGTGGCAGCGTCGATGAAAGTGATTACGTAATTATATGCGCCTTGTCCTTGTTCGCGAGTATACAGAATGTCGTTGTATACTTTCTCGAGTGGTGCATAAGCTGGCGCACTTGGATTGTGGTGAGAGGCGAACGGTTGATGCGGTAAGTCGGCTTCGGGACAGGTAAAGCATGTTCCGCGGACCCGTTGGAGTTCTCTGCCGTCGGGTAGAAGGAGTGAGTCTTTGTCGAGCACTGCTGCCTTGATTGTGTTGTTTAACGTGGTGTTGCTTGGGTGTCCTAGTCGTTCGTGCCACAGGGACTCACTTGCACGATGTCCGGGTGAGCGCCTATACAGGTTGGAGTTGGAGTAAAAGGCGGCGGTGAAGTTGGCGCTTCTGTGGACTTCTCGTGGAGTGGGAGCTAGCTGCTGCGCAGGAGTCGGTGGAGTGTCGTCGATGGGTGGTGATGCCGTCGAAGAGCTCGCGATTGGTGTTGTAAGTGTTGTTGGTGTTGCCGATGTTGTCTCTGCTGCTGTCGATGTTGTTGCTTCTTGTCGGATTGTTGCTAATGCCCGTGTTCTTTCTGCTTCAGGTATGGTATGTGAATACCAGAACCCTCCGGGGCTGAAGTCAGGATCGAGGTCCGGTGGGTGCGTCCAGGAGGCGAAGTTGACGATGCCGTCGTTATCGGCCGTTCCTTTATCTGGTACAAAGTCGAGGACGAAGACGTTATTTTTCAAGACTGCTTTGCCGATGTAGAGCCCTCCTCGACCGTGGAAAAGCTTGAACTCCTGTGTGGTACTATCTGCTTCAAGATGGATCCCCTTCGCCATCAGTTGGCTGACGCTCAGTAAGTTGTAGCCAAGTCCTTCTGCAATCAACACTTTAGACATTTGCAAGATGACGTTAGTCTCTCGGGATTGAAGTTGTACTATGCCTTGTCGTCGTGTGTGCAGGTTCTGGTTGTTGGCCACAGTGATGACGACTTCGCGCTGAAGTTGATGCTCTTGTTGGACGAAACGGCTCGAGGAACACATATGTTGTCCGCAGCAACTGTCCAAAAACCAGGTGTCTTGCCCAGACGGCTCGCTTTGGGCGATAGCTGCATATGTTGGATTGGGCTCCAGTGATTCACGGCGGGGAGTCCTTTCATCAAGTTGGTCGTCTGGTGAGTAGTAGGGTGGTGATCCGGTGATGCAGGAATCCGTCGTTCTTGTCATGCAGCTAACGATATTGCTTGTTCCTTGTGCAGATTGCAATGTTGAAGATGTTGAAGTTTGCACTTGACTGGCGGGATGCGTCTCCGTGGAGGTTACTTGGCTGCTTGAAGGCCGAAGTTGACGTTGCGGTGTTGTCGACTGCTGCTGATTCGGGCAATGTGTGCGCGGATGACCGGACATCTTGCAAAGGTGACAAAACGGTGGGACGTACTGTTGTACTTGTCGGTTATATTGTCGGTTGTTGTTGTTGTAGCGTCGTTGAGTATGGAAGGCAAACTCCGGTGCTAATGCATTCTTCTTGTGTCGTTCTTCGTGCAGGTCCATGTCTTGCTGTTCAGCGTGGATTTCGGCGCAGAGTGCTGCTTCGGAGATTTTCCCGTGAGCTCGAAGAAGTGCTCGAGTGGAGCGCCAATGAGGACCAAGGTCGGCGATGATGACTGTTACAAATGCTTCTTCCGAAATTGACCCTCCGCATCGAAGGAGTCTGTCGCGCAGTCCGCGACAACGGCTAATATAAGCCATTCCCTTTTCTCCGGGTTTCATTTCCACCGTTGTCAACTGTGCCATGAGATGACTCTGGTTAACGCTGTCTGTTGCTTGATACAGGCTCTTCAGGTGGTCGTATGCCAGCTCGGCGGAGTTGCCGTATCCTCGATAAGAACGAATGTTCTGTTGCTCGTTTGGCGTCAAGTTTCGAAGAAGTATCGTATACGCCATCAGCGACTGATACGTGTATTGTTGCTTGTCGTACTGTGTCCCGTGTACTATATGGCAGGGACCCGTTGAAGAATCCGAGGATTTGCGCGCCTTCCATCATCAGTTCAAACTCGAAGGACCTGGTATAAAAATCCTTCCCGTCGAAAAGCGTTGATGTTTGTAATTTGAGAGCGTGTGCGAATTGCGATTGCACCTGAAGCGCGTCCAGTGTCTTTTCTTGTCCAGGTGAAGACTGCGGCTGTGGCGCGAAACTGACAGAGTCGCGTTGAGGCTCATACGGAGCAAAGGTAGGTTGTTGTTGATTTCCACGCGCGTACGATGAACCATCAAGACTCATTGGTGTTGCTCTGTTGTTGTTGCTGTTGTTTGATTGCGCAGGAGCTCCCCGCATCCTGCCTATCTTGTGTATCAACATCCCTCACCTTATTCCTCCGCATGCGCCCTCCTTCTCCTCCGCTCCCTCGCACTGTTGCTGGTGTTGCTCGTAGAAGGACATGAAGGAGAAAAATTTCTCCATCATATTTGAGTCGAAGCCTGCCGCTTGATTTCCGGGGATTTCCGTTGACTCAGCAGCTGGTCTTGTGCCTTCTTCTGTTTGTAGGCCAGAGACTGGAGGTGGAGTAGGGGTGGTGCCGAGAGATCCGTTGGAGGAGCTCCTCTCCTTTTGTGTAGCCATAACTTGTATTGTAAAAAAAATAAAAAGTGATCTTGTCCTGCCTTGCTCTCATACCATGTTGGGCTGAGGAAGCCCTTAGGAACTTTCAGGACTAAGATCGGGTGTTGACGTAGAGTTGTAACATCGGAAGCGTTTAACAAAGAGTTGTCGTGAACCACCTTGTACTAGTATGTGAGAACAAGATAAGTTGATAATAGCAGAGAAGTACAAGGCTTTTATATGATTACAAAGGAATATTGAAAGTTCTATTTTAACTGTTTTTGCTGTTGCGGTTCGATACAGTGCCGACTCGGGTAACTGCTCTGTAACGAGTCAGTTATGTGTCCTTGCTGTTGCACTGTACGTTTCGTCAGGTCAAAGGTCGGAGACCTTTGACCTTCGCGCAACCTCTGACGGTTGCCTTGGTCGACTCGAGTGCTTCTTCGCTGTAGTCAGTTCCGTTTTGTGTCGAAGCTTCGATACGACAGTGTTGAGATAATATCGAGACGTAAAGCACTTCAAGGAAATTCGTGTAGTACAGTAAAGTACCGATAGGCTGACGTCAGCAAAGCACTACGCGACCTAGGATGACGTCAGCACGTAGCTATAGACTTCGCGAATTGTTACGTACCATTTCAAGATAAGAATAGCACAGTACAGTAGGCGAACAGGTACTTTACTCTAGCTATATATTTTGTATGTTTGTCATTTTATAATGTATCTGATTTCAGAGACATCGATCCTGAAACATATCACTACATAGACTTTATTAAGTCTAGACAAAGCCTTCACAACTGGCTTAACTCATATAAGACTTCCGCTACGACTTTCACAAAGGAAGTTCCCATCCTAAGTAGTACGATCCTTCAAACTCATTTCAAATTCTAACATGGTATTGCGAGCGTCTTAGGATACTACGAACTTCCAACTACATATTCTACAACTATATCTGGATCTCCACGGTCCAACAACGGCTCTTCGGTTACGAGCCCATCACGCCCAACAGCGTCTCCAGCTGCTGATAATTCACATCTGCAGCAACAACAACAACAACAACAACAATATCAGCAACAACCGATGTACGGCATGCCACTGAGCAATCAGTCTGTACACACAACTACAGCAGCGGCATCATCGACAGCAGCCGCCGCAACAGCAGCATCAGCAGCCACAACAGCTGCAGCTGCAGTCACTGGTTCTTCTAGTCAACCGGGACAACAGTCCAATTTCGTACCGACTGGACCTTATCAATATCAAGGTGCTTACCAGCCAGCAAATCTTCAACAACGTGTTAATGTTGCCGTCTTGTCACTTAACCAGATGTTTCCAACTCCTATGAGCATTGATGGCTCCAGTTATCAGCATGGTCAGATGCCACAAGGAAGTGACGGGTCGAACAACTCCTTCTCTTTTGTTCCTGCTGGACAAGGACAACAAACACAACCACAACAAGGGTCACAGGTGCCATCACTTTATCAGCTACAATCAGCTGAAGGTACCGGAAATTATATTCCTGCTTCTGCAAATCCAACAAAAATTAAAACGACAATGTCTTTTAACGGTCAAGACTTTTATACCTGGAGCTTTGAGTTTGAGCTTCTTGTTCAGACCGCGGGGTTCTGGCAGCTGTACGACGGCACAGCACCCTTTCCATCTCACGGGTCACCCCTTCAACAAGCCACTTTTCGATCGGCGTCGCTGACTGCATACACAGTTCTCGTTCGTAATCTGACACCGACTGAACAGCTCGGAATTCGTTCTTTTCGTACCAGTGCTGCTCCTGCCGAAGCAGCTTGGTTATACCTGCAAGGGGTTCACATGGCAAAGGACACTGTCAACCAGAGTAAAATTTTGACGCAGCTGTCAAATATACAGATGATAAACGGCGAGAAGGTGACGCAGTATATCAACCGCGCTCGAAATCTGCGTGATCAACTTCAGAAGTGTGGAGGGTACTTCCCCGACGCTATGTTTCACACGGTGCTACTCGCGGGTCTTGGACCAGAATGGCGACAGTGTCGCTCTATACTTCGGATGCAAGCACAGTTGTCCGAGGGGGCACTCTGTGCCGCTCTCATCGCCGAGCAGCAGGATATGGACCTGCACAACGCTCGAGGAGGGAAAAAGGTGGTAAACACAGTCAGTTTTTATTCTAATCCACGTCACAAACCTGTTTGTTCCTTTTGTCGCAAAGCAGGACATACTATTGATACCTGCTGGTCGAAAGATAAACCATCTTGGAAGCGGTCTGCATCGAAACATACCAAAGATTCTTCAAGCGAAGCTGAGAAGCCGGAAGCTGAGAAACCGGAAGCTGTGAAGCAGAATACTGCGAAGCCGAACTCTGCAAAGCCGACTTCTACACCTGCCAAGACACAAGCAAAAGAAGTTATTAATTGTATGACGTCAGTTTCTACAGTCTACGATCCTGACGCTGAGAAACGTCTTCACAATAACTTCAATGATGAACTCAACACGCCCATACCACCTGAGGTCTACGCCAACCTTGCACAAACCTTGGAAGGGCCCAACACTTGGTATCTTGACAGCTGTTGTGGCCAGCATATTTGTTCATCAGAAAATCGCTTCGTCATCAATCAGCGTCGTCTTCAGAATCCATGCGTTGTAACCGTCGCCAACAATCAACGTCTTACAGCGCACTGGATGGGTAACGTCATTCTTGATTCTGTTGACGAAGAATTCAGTCTTCATCTTAACGATGTACTCCTCGTTCCTCGACTTGGCTTCAATCTGATGTCATCTGCACAGCTCATGAGGAATGGCATTACTCTTCTTGGTGAACCGGGCAAGTTTACTTTAAAATATGGAGACAAGAAACTCGGCACGGCAATTGAACAGAACGGTGTGTTCGTTCTCAACTTCGTACCTGAACGCACCACTGCCGACTCCGAGAATATTCTCTCTCTTGGCCCATGGGAACATCGTGACGACATCGATTACACCGATGATACCGTTCCTCGTGATGGAGTTGTACCCACATCTTCAACCACGGCTGCCGCTGTCATGCTGACCTTCGACAACCAAGGTTTGAACGACGTCCAGAACTCCCGAGATTATTTTGCTGGTGGTTGGGGAGATACGCCGAATATGCCCACGAGTGAAGGCACTTGGGGGGCACAGGAACCTGACGAGACCACTTGGGGAGAAACACCGGCTGATCGTGATCGACGTCTTCTCACTGAAGCAGAGCAGCGCGTCGCTGACATGGAAGTCCTCGACTCCGGACAACTTATCGGTGTTGAGCCTAAACCTGCAGCATCAGATCAAGAAAGCGGGGAGTTGGTTCTTTCACCTGGCGAATCCATCGACGTCGAAATCAAAATACCACCTCCTAACCTTACCAGGTTTATTCCACCAGTCACAGATCATGTTCACGCTGACGGTCATCGGCTACTTTTATCTTTCTTCGCTAACGCCGATTATTATCTGCGAGCACAAGGACACAAAGCAACTGCAGAAACCTGGCATAAGCGTCTTGGTCATCCGTCGCAATCTACGCTCAACAACACAATCAAAGCAGCTGTTCTCGACAAGAATTCTCTTCTCTTACCTGGCGGCCTCGAAATGAAACCGGTTAATCTTCCATCACCCTGCTTGATCTGCCCAGCAGCAAATCTACCGCACGAACCGTACCCGACTCATTTTCCTGGAGCTGAGGATTATCGATTGATGGAAAAAGTTTACAGCGATATTCTAAACTTACCTGCGGAGGGTTTCAACGGCGAGAAATATGTTATCACGTTCACTGAAGCTTCTACTCGATATGTCTGGACTGGTAACATGACTAACCGTTTTCTTGCTTTCACAGCGTTTCAGACATGGCTTCCTCTCGCAGAACGCGAGTCTGACACAAAACTCAAAAGCTTCCAGTGTGACGGAGCTGGGGAATATCGCAGCCTCGAGTTTACAACGTACTTGCAAGAACGAGGCATACGGCGCCTGTTCTCACTTCCTCACGCTCACCAGCAGAGCGGTGTAGCTGAACGTCTCAATCGTACTTTGCAAGAAAAGATGCGAGCATTACTCGCACAGTCTCAACTCGGCCCACTCTACTGGCCCTTCGCGATGGACCACGCAACGCTGTTGCACAACCTCCTGTCTTCATCGGCTTTACCAAACAACGCATCACCTCACTTGTTATGGACAGGAAAATTGTGCACTACGAAACTTCTTCGAGTTTTTGGGTGTGTTGTGCAATATCGTCCTCCCACCGCTCCACTCGGAAAGTTCGATCAACGTGCTAAATGGGGTCTTCATCTCGGTCTTGAGAAGCAGTTTTCTGCATGGCGTATTCTGGATTATCGCAGTCGACTTTTAATTTCTGCCCGCGACTGTATTTTCTACGAAAATCTGACCCTTCCTGTCTTTGAACAGTACCTCGCCACGCAGCGTGATCCTGCTACACTTTTCCACGGTGTTCGCTCATTCGCCAGTGCTGACGCCGAACTCGCTGCCAACGAAGAACCTGACATTGACGGTGCACGTGAAGCCGCCCCTGATCCACCTATACCAACCACGTCATCCGGATTTCCGGAATTCATTCCACTCGTCGACGCTCATCCCGATGATGTTCGCGAAGTTCATCATACTTACCTGGTGGACGATCAACGACGTCCCATGCCAGCTGTAACTGACAACAGCATCCGCGTCGATCCTGACGAAATTGGGGGGGCAAATGGTGAACAGTGTGAATCTTTCAATTTCGCAGGACGGACCGACGACAGTCCTAATGATCAAACAGGGCTTCAGATACTGGGACTCGCAGCAGCAGTACAGTATAATTCTTCAGAAGTCGCAGAACCGAAAACTGCCCGACAGGCCCTTTCAGGACCACATCGCGAAAAATGGCATGAAGCCATGGATCGTGAACTGGCTGCCCTGGAAAAACGGGAGACTTGGGATCTCATACCCATCGAAAAAGCTACAAATAAAAATATTCTTACCGGAAAATGGGTTTTCAGGTTGAAGACGAAAGCTGACGGTTCTTATGAAAAACATAAGGCAAGGTGGGTTGTTCGTGGTTTTGACCAAACTCATGGGGTTGACTGTCAAACATATATTTACTATAGTCGGTCTAGGCTGTAGTGGGGTAGTCCTTAGAGGGTACAACACTTATGTGTTTCCTACTTGTACCCTCCTCATTTCCTAATTCAATCATTCTTTCGTCAAATCCTTCTCACATGGTATCAGAGCGAAGGTCTCGGGTTCGAATCCCGGTGTATGCACTTCGGGCATCCCAGTGCGGGGGGGTGTCAGAGGTCCACTGGTGATCCCCGATTGATCCTAGGGAAGGGTTACAGGCATGTTGGCCTGGGGGGTTATGGGCGCACTGACCCGCTACTTAACAAGCCCTTTTATCCCAATGATCTAGTGGTTGGGATTCTGACATTGACTACACGCTAACCTTCGCCCCGGTCAGCCGACACACAAGTGTTCGTCTTGTTATCTGCGAAGCAGCTGCGAAGAATTTTCCGCTTCGACAAATTGATGTCTCCAACGCGTTTCTATACGCTGACGTCGATGCCGAAATCTACGTCGAATATCCGCATACATATCCGACAAATCCGCCAAGTGTCTGCAAGCTCAAGAAATCACTGTATGGCATCAAACAAGCACCGCGACTGTGGCATTTGAACAGAAAGGGTTTAGGATTTGAACAGAAAACTTACAGAGGTTGGATTCAGACAACTGCCGCATGACCCCGGAATGTATCGACTAGACGACAAGGGGAGCTACGCGCTACTTGTGGCTTACGTGGATGATATTCTCTACGTAAGTTCCTCGGCTTCTCTGGGTGATCGCATCGAAGCAGATTTGAAGAAGTCCCTTGACTTAACTGTTTCTACCAAAGTAACCCAATTTCTTGAGTTAAATATTTCGCGAACTTCTTCCGCAATCCACCTCACAGCATCGAAGTACGCTGAGTCACTCGCTAAGCGCTTCAAGATTCCTACAAGTTATGTCGCTACACCGTTTCGGTCTACACCCACTGGGTACATTTTCAACGACACCAAACTTTCGGCAGTTGGTTTACAACTATACCAACAGCAACTTGGGTGCCTTCTCTTCGCAGCAGTCACGTGTCGTCCCGACCTTGCGTACGTCGCAAGTTATCTCGCACAGTTTTTACGCTGCCCAAAAGAAGAACATCATCTCGATCTTCAGCGCGCTCTACACTATTTTGTTGCAACACCAACAGTCGGGCTGATTTTTAACACAGGAAAACCGACCGACAAAATGTACCTCAGCGGATATGTTGACGCAGACCACGCTGGTGACACGTCAGATCGCCGGTCACGAACAGGCTACATTTTCCGTCTTGAGCCCATTGGTCCAATCTCATGGAACTCATCGAAACAGGAACTGGTGTCACTTTCCTCGGCTGAAGCAGAATTCATTGCCGCGTATGCTGCAACTCGAGAAGGACTATACTTACAGGAACTGCTCGACGAAGCGAAGTTCGTCACGCCGAATCAGTTCACGTTGCAGTGTGACAACCAGAGTGCGATTACCATCGCCAACAAACCCGGCTTCGTCAATCGCACGAAACATATTTCACTACGTTACTTCTTCGTCAAGGATGCGATCGACAAGGGGAGAATGCGCCTTGTCTACTGTCCCACTGATGACATGGCAGCTGACTCACTTACCAAGAAGCTGACGCGACAGAAATTCCACCACTGCAACCAGCTCAGCGGAATTTCCGAGACAACCGGATAACTACACCGAACTCCTAGAAGTGAAGGGGAGTGTTGAGATAATATCGAGACGTAAAGCACTTCAAGGAAATTCGTGTAGTACAGTAAAGTACTGATAGGCTGACGTCAGCAAAGCGCTACGCGACCTAGGATGACGTCAGCACGTAGCTATAGACTTCGCGAATATTTACGTACCGTTTCAAGATAAGAATAGCACAGTACAGTAGGCGAACAGGTACTTTACTCTAGCTATATATTTTGTATGTTTGTCATTTTATAATATATCTGATTTCAGAGACATCGATGTCAGAATATTATGCTCTAGCCTGTAGTGGGGTGCTCTATAGCGAGTACAACCCTTCTAGGGTTTGCTATTTGTATCCTCATTCTTGCTAGTGCAACTCCTCCTTCTTTGCCTAAACCGTTTCTTGCCTAGCTAGGGCTTTCCTAGCTATGGCGCCTTCTTCTACTGCTCATCTTCACATGGTATTAGAGCGATATGCTCCTGGCCTGTGGACCCCACCTCACTGCTTCCGCTGCTACTGCTACTCCCTGTCCGCCGCGCGCCCCGTGGTGCGCGGCGTCGAAATTAGGGTTTTTCAGCCCGCCGTGCGCCCCGAGGCGCGCGGCGGTTTTCTGCCCGCCGTGCGCCCCGAGGCGCGCGGCGGTTTTCTGCCCGCCGTGCGCCCCGAGGCGCGCGACGGGTTTCTGCCCCGTCACTCGGCGCGTCGCCCCCAGGAGGCGCTACGACGGGCGACGGGGACCCGCGCGTCGCCCCCCGTCGCCCGTCGTGGCCTGCGCGCGGCCCGTACAGCCGGCGCGCGGCCCGTACGGGCTGCGCCAGGCCCGCGCGCGGCCCGTACGGGCTGCGCCAGGCCCGCACGCGGCCCGTACGGACTGCGCCAGGCCCGCGCGCGGCTCGGGCCGCCTGCGCACGGTTCGGGAGGCTGTGTCAGGCCCGTGGGCGGCCCGTTCTTTGCTGCCCCTGTCCTCCCCGCTGTCCCCCGTGCTTCTGAAGGCGCCCCACCCCTCCTTCTGCCCGTTCTCCTGGATTAGGGTTTGGGGGTGGGGGGTATGGGGGTGCAGCTTCTGTGTGCCGTTCCCTGCTCCTCCTCCTCCTCCGTCTCCCTGTGCTGCAGCTGCCGCTGAAGGGGGGTGGACCTGTTGGAGCCGTCGGAGTGGTACTAAGGGGGGGTGAAGGGGGAGTGGAGCTAGGGGTGAAGCAGGGGGTGTGTGTCAGGGGGGGTGGTACTGTTTGGGGGAGGTTGAATGGAGGTTGCCGTCGTGTCGCCAGCAGCACCTGTAGTCCGGGGAGTTGCTCCGGTAGCCCAGTCGTAGCCACCTGTGCCAGTCGCCCGTGGGTCCGTTGCTCGTCTGCCGCTACTTTTAGCCGCGGGGCCAGTTACTCCAGTAGTCCGGAGCGCTGTTCCGGTAGCCGCTGTGCCAGTGTGCCTCCTGTTGCCCGTGTGTCTGCAGCTTCAGCCGTCGCCTCCTATCTCCTCTCCTCTCACTGTCCCTCCTCCTCCTCACTTGCCCGTTGTGACTACCACTAGCTTTGCTCATAATTGTGAACTTTAAACTATTGCTTCCTGAACTTGTGCTCAGAATGTGTGGTGACATTGTGATCCACCCTGAGCTTGTTCTGCTTTGCTTGCTCTGCTGATTACACCCCACTTTGGCTATGGGGGTGTGTCAGAATATTATGCTCTAGCCTGTAGTGGGGTGCTCTATAGCGAGTACAACCCTTCTAGGGTTTGCTATTTGTATCCTCATTCTTGCTAGTGCAACTCCTCCTTCTTTGCCTAAACTGTTTCTTGCCTAGCTAGGGCTTTCCTAGCTATGGCGCCTTCTTCTACTGCTCATCTTCACAATCGATCCTGAAACATATCACTACATAGACTTTATTAAGTCTAGACAAAGCCTTCACAACTGGCTTAACTCATATAAGACTTCCGCTACGACTTTCACAAAGGAAGTTCCCATCCTGAGTAGTACGATCCTTCAAACTCATTTCAAATTCTAACAGACAGAAGCGTAATAAATCACTTGTTTCCAACAGCTGTGGCAGGCAGTGGCTGTTCTGCCTCTCAGCACTGTTGAGTGCGAGAGGGGTTTTTCGAAGCAGAATGTCATCAAGACGTGGGGACGGGACACCATTGGTGATGACAACCTTGGATCCCTCATGCGATGCTCCCTCTTGGACTACCAGGTGGACTGGTTTGATGTTGTCGCTGTTTTCCGCGGAGAGAAGAACAGGCGCCCTATTAGGGACTTCTCGGGCGTGACCCCTGGAGCGAGGCAGTTTGTAGACATTAGCAGGGGGCATGGCCTCAATGTTTAGTTGCAGAGTGGTGCTTTTTATGTAGTTAGCTTATCTGTATGTGTAGCTGTAGTAGCTGTAGTTGAGGGCATGGCCCCAAGTAATGAATGTTTCTTATTGAACAGAAGACACAGTATGGCCATAATAGTCCACGCTACAATTGAAACAGGGTATTTTGTCAAATTTCTGGAAAACACCCTTACACAATCAGTGTGCGGAAGTTTTTACCCTTGTGTGGACAGGGTGGAGGAAAAACCATCCTCGCAGTTAGGGTGTTGTCACCCAGGCACCCTGATATGTAAGGGTGCACTGAAACAAAAAATAGCCCCTGGTTCAGTGCAGGTTTGGGTTTGGAAAACCCGAAGGTGACGCGATGGTGGTTCGGAGGGCGAGGTCATTGGACCGAGCCTGAACTCTGAAAGCTGGAGTCTGTATGCGTACAGTGCGACTCAGTAAGGAATTAGGGGAAATTCCTTACAGAACGCCTATAGTGGAAAACACTAGCCTGACACTTGGGGTTCTAATCGGCAAACCTGGAGGTTCTAACGAGTATAGCCAGGCTTACCACTGAAACATCATTTATCTGCTCGTTTCCTTTCGCGAGGTCTGCTGCTGATCCTTACGCTCCATTACCTCTTTCTCGCGCCACTACCACCTCTCTCCTTTCGCGTTCACACTTAGGTGCCAGATTGCACATGGACGGGCTGATCTAATTTTCACAGAATACCACAGGAAAGACTTTGAGCCGTTCTTCCAGCCGCTGTCTTTAGCTGTCATTAGGGTTTCCCATCTAACAGCGTGGTCTCTACAACCCACATATCAGCATGAGTAGATCAGGCCAGGCTCCCGATTTGAAAAAGTAAGCTGCTCTTGCGGTTTCTTTCATTTACCTTTTCTCTTGACGCCGAGTCGCTTCCATTTCTAAATCCCCCACACATAGCACCCTGATCGCACTCGTCTTTTGTTACCACTGGCTTTTCGTAAAAAAAAATCGGTCATCTGACCGCCTTTTTTAGGGTGCAGCGAATGCCAGAATCCTGAAGTACGAATAAAAAGTATTCCCGTTTTTTTGTCTTTGTAACCCTAATTCCCCACAATTTCCACCCGAAACTTGCGTTGCCTACCATCCTCATGTAGTCGTAGTTAGCACAATTGGCAATCGCGGACTTTTAAGGACTTGTTCACATTCGCGTTTTCCCCACCTCTCCCCGTTCTTTCAACATGTCACTACCTTCCCTCTCCCACGCCTCCTCCTTCCCTCCCTGTCGTCCCCCAACCTCCCTTTCCCTTCTCTCGCCTCCCCTCCCCCACCCTCCCTGCTTTTCCCTCCCCACAACTCCCCGGCTCGACGTAGGTACATGGACAAGAAGCTAAACAGTGAGTGTTGCTCCACTCTCACTTCACTCTCGTTTTACAGATTATTTCCATTCGCTAGAGCAGAGGAGCACTCCGTTTCTGCTTCAATGCAATCGCACTTCTGTTGGCTCTCCACGTGTTTGCACAGTGAGATCCCCAGCTCAATCAATTACTCATGAAGCTGCTCCCGCACTCACACACTGGGATTTTACCCGCACTCCCACGCACTCATCCCCCCAGTCATGCGGTCATTCTCATGCGGTCACTCTTTCATGCAGCTCACTCAGTGGCCACACAGAGCGCTTATCACTCCATCCGCTGCATAATCTCCTTGCTCTCCTCTTACAATCATGCAACACCGTTCCTATGCTTCTCCTGGCGCTTCCTCCCACTTCTTACCTTCTTTCCATCTGCAATTGCAGCATCCCATGATTGCTGTTCAGGGGTACTGCACACTCTCCCTCGAAACCACCACCCGTTCTCCTGCTTTCCTCCAACCCCTCCACTCTCCTCACTTTCCCTCCTCTCCTCCCTCTCCCTTCCGGTGCTCCCACACTCCCCTCTTTCCTCTGCGCAGTAAAGCTGAACGCGAATCGCACGGTGGTGGGTGTGCTGCGGGGCTTCGACCAGTTCATGAACCTCGTGCTCGACAACACCGTGGAGATGAGCGGTGATGACAGGACCGACATCGGCATGGTGGTCAGTGCCCTACTCTCCTCGTGTCCGCTTGTCTTGTCTTGTCGTGTGCCTGCTGCTCTGAGTTGACCCAAAACACACCTCGTACTCGACAACACCGTGGAGATGAGCGGACTGACATCGGCATGGTGGTCAGAGCCCTTGCCTCTTTGTCCTCCCTGCCTTTTGAGTTGACTCAAAAGTCACCTTGCCTTCGACCAGTTCATGAACCTTGTGCTCGACAACCCCGTGGAGATGAGCGGTGATGGCCGGACCGACATTGGCATGGTGGTCAGTGCCCTTTCCTTGTGCCTATCCCCGTGTCTCTCTTCCGCTCTCCCTCGCTGCCTGCCTTTCGCGCTGCGCTCCCGACAGGACCGTCATCGGCATGGTGGTCACTGCCCTTGGCTTGCCCCCCCAGGCCTCCCTCCTCATCCTTGTTTAGTCCTGTCTTGTCTTGTATTTCTTTGTCTTGCCGTGTCTTGTCTTGTTTATCCTCATTTCTAGTTCCTTTCTTTTCTCAATTCACTCATCCCTCCCTCCTTTCCTTGCCTTCACCCTGCCTACCTCCCTCCCTCCCTCCCTCCCTCCCTCTCCCTCCTCCGTTCTCCCCCTCCCCATGCCTCCATCTATCTCCCTCTCACGCCTCTGACCCTCTTTTCCCTCTTTCCTCCCGTCTCCTCCTATCTCTCAACCCCCCTCATCCCACGTTTCCTCACCAACTCTTATCCCATGCTCCTTTTTTTTGCCGAAACCTCCTTTTCTCTCCTCTTCTTTCCCTTCCCTCCTCCCCTCTCCTGCCTATCGCTTCTCCCCCTTCATCCCTTGTATCTTCACCAACTCCCACCTCAAGCTCCTTCATTTGTGCCAAAGACTTTCCATCTCGTTGCACCTCCCCTCCTTCCTCTCTCTCCCCCATCAACTGCTGCTGTGCCTTCTTTGCGCTCCATTGACTCTGCTCGTATCCGCAGTTTCCCTCTCCTCTCTCTGCTTGGTCTCATCTCATGGCTCTGTGCTGTGTTTTCTGTCTTGTTCTTCTGTAGCTTCCCCTAGAGCCAGAAAGATCTGTTCTGGTTGGTGTTCCTTGCTCGGGCGGCCTTACCCCCGTGGGCTCACAATCCGTATATCTGCTTTCTTTCTGCAGGTGATTCGTGGAAATAGTGTTATCATGATTGAAGCATTAGAGAGTGTAAGGTAGTGATGGTTTTGGTGCGGTCGTTTTTAGCCAAACCTTTCAATAGTGTACTGTAAGTTTTGTCTTGCAATACTGACTCACTAATGCCTATCCGTGTTGCGAGGATGCAATCGCATATCTAGTGCTGTAAGCTTGCATCCTGTTGCTGATACCATATTGATCACCTTACACTAAGCAGGAGAGCCGTGTGAGCGAGTGATGCATTTTGAAAACATGCAACCGTAGGATCCGGGTATTACATCTCATACGCCCAACCAGTCATTCTCAAGTCCAGAATAGGTTTGAATTCACCACTGGAGCTATAGCATGCTCACAGAATGAATTCTGCTAGCTAGGAGCACCATGAGAACAACTATGAGAACAACGTTACATGTCCCAGTTGTTTTTCTGCTTTGTTTAGGGCTCATCATAGCATTGTACATTTCTGTTTCTAACCAGCCACTCCGAACGGATAATGAAGATATCACAAGCAGGAGAGCCGTGTGAGCGAGTGATGCATTTTGAAAACATGCAACCGTAGGATCCGGGTATTACATCTCATACGCCCAACCAGTCATTCTCAAGTCCAGAATAGGTTTGAATTCACCACTGGAGCTATAGCATGCTCACAGAATGAGTTCTGCTAGCTAGGAGCACCATGAGAACAACTATGAGAACAACGTTACATGTCCCAGTTGTTTTTCTGCTTTGTTTAGGGCTCATCATAGCATTGTACATTTCTGTTTCTAACCAGCCACTCCGAACGGATAATGAAGATATCACAAGCAGCCCCTTTGCATCCCGTCGCGTCCAGTCTGACAGGAAGCATCTCCCGCCAGGCAGAACCGTTTGAGCTCTATATTTGTTTTTCAGCTGCTAGTTTTCCGTACTCACAATATTCATGGTTTACCCATGCGTCAACATTTCGTGTCTCTAGACCTTGTCGCTACCGAAGGACCACCAGAGTCATTGAAATGTGAGGCGTCGCCCAAAAGAACTCAACTCATTCCGGCTGACCCGTTCCCTGTTGGGCACGTAAAAGAGTTTTTTTACACAAAGAAATCACACATTGCTCATCCACAGCAATTCTGTCTCGCGCAAGCCCCGAAGGCAGGTCACAGGTTGCCATACGTACTTCAATTTCCCTGCTTGTTGACCAGCCCATCCCATGTCCATACATGGGCAGACATTGCTGAGCAAATTACGGAAACCTCGACACTAATGCGGAAATGTTGCCGTGATGGTGAGAACGAAGAATCGATGAAAGGCGAGAGCGATTTTAAAGGCAGTGAAACGAGAAATTCGACGTCACGCGACCGCCATGGCATCGTCGCTGGCAGCTGCTGGCGATCCGGCTGGCGAACTAAGAGGGACGAGCGAGCGACGGGAGGGGAAGAGGCGGAGGGAAGATAGCCGTCAGGACGACGCTGGCTCCGAAGGCAAGGACGCATATTCATAGCACATCTTATCGTGACGTAGTCCCTTCATTTTTGCCTCCGTCGCTTCGCATTAGGCTCGATAAACAAAGCAGCCAAAAATCACGTCTTCTTAGGGGATTCTCCACCGTTCCGCACATGCGCAATCAGTCCAACTGGCTGTTTTCGTCCATCCCCTCCACTTGTGTTATATCCTCTCCTATCCACCTTCATTCTCATCTCAGGAGCGGATTCTCTAGTCGATATATAAGCTCTCTCCCACCCACCTTCATTTCTAAAATGGGAAGCAGATTCCACTCGGTCTCAGACTCCACGCGCCACGTATTCTGTTTCCTTCCGCTCTCCCTCTCCCTCTCTCCCTATCCCTCTCCCTCTCCTTCTCCCACCCTCTCCCTCTCCTTCTCTCCCTCTCTCCCGCTCGTCTTCAGACCAGTGCAGCGATGTGATCGACGCGCTACCAGCGGCGCTCTGGCACCGCATCTTCCACCTGCTGCTGGAACGCCAATGCAGCAGCGCCACCCCTCCGCACTCCGCGGGCGGCCGCTACTACTGCCGCGCGCTAAGCGCTGCGCAGCGTGCAGAGGCGAATGCCACCAACGCGAATGCCACTAGCAGCGATGGGAGTGGTGCTGGTGCTGGTGCTGGCACCAACGACCCACGGAGGAACGTGAACTGTGCGAGCAGCAGCGAAGGCAAGAGTAGTAACGGCAAGGGCAACGACGAGGGCACCGGGGTGTCGCCGTGCTGACTGCATGCACACAACGCTCGCACGTTAGGCTCCTCGTGGCCTCTGCTGTGCTGCGCGCTTGCCAGCAAGAGGCTACTCGTCCACGTCGCTTAATTCTCCGTGAGTCCGATCCTCGCTCTCCACACCCTCTCGTCGCCAGTGGCGCCCCTCCACTCCCTCTCCTCCTCACTGTAGCCCCTCCACACCCTCTCCTCCTCACTGCTGCAGCTATCCCCGTGAGTGCTTTTCAGACCGTCTTCGCTTTAACTTCACCTCTTGCATCCTCAGCTGTAAAATCTTTGCGTGTCCGTAAGAACGTGAGACTCTCATCCGTAACTGCCATTCGTTGTAGCTTCGCAGTCGCTTCCTCTCTCCCTCTCTCCCTATCTCTCTCCCTCTCTCTCTCCCTCTCTCCCTATCTCTCTCCCTCTCTCCCTATCTCTCTCCCTCTCTCCCTCTCTCTCTCCCTCTCTCCCTATCTCTCTCCCTCTCTCCCTATCTCTCTCCCTCTCTCCCTATCTCTCTCCCTCTCTTCCTATCTCTCTCCCTCTCTTCCTATCTCTCTCCCTCTCTTCCTATCTCTCTCCTTCTCTCCCCATCTCTCTCCCTCTCTCCATATCTCTCTCCCTCTCTCCCTATCTCTCTCCCTCTCTCCCTATCTCTCTCCCTCTCTCCCTATCTCTCTCCCTCTCTTCCTATCTCTCTCCCTCTCTCCCTATCTCTCTCCCTCTCTCCCTATCTCTCTCCCTCTCTTCCTATCTCTCTCCCTCTCTTCCTATCTCTCTTCCTCTCTTCCTATCTCTCTCCCTCTCTCCCTATCTCTCTCCCTCTCTTCCTATCTCTCTCCCTCTCTCCCTATCTCTCTCCCTCTCTCCCTCACTACACCAACTGGTAGACTCACAGCTGATGACCTCCACTCCCACCTGCTCGCGCTCTCACACCCTTCCATCTTTCCCCTCACTCCCCGTTTTCCTCCCTCCCTCCCTCCCTCCCTCCCTCCCTCCCTCCCTCCCTCCCTCCCTCCCTCCCTCCCTCCCTCCCTCCCTCCCTCCCTCCCTCCCTCCCTCCCTCCCTCCCTCCTTCCCTCCCTCCCTCCCTCCCTCCCTCGCTCCCTTTCTTCTCCACCTCCGCCCGCCACCAGGAGCACGGCGCGCCCATCAGTCTGCACCTCACAGCCGCCCAGCCCCAGTGGACCACCAGCGTGCGCTGGCTTCTTTCCCACTCTCCCGTCCTCCCCTCCCTCCGCCTCTCCTTCTCCCACCCCTCGCTCATCCCCCTCATCCGCCGCCCCTTCACTCTCCCCTCCTCTCCCGCCCCCTCCTCCATCTCATCCCTGCAACTAACTCTTAGCATCAGACAATCCTTCCCAAAGGAGGATTACAGTCAGAGCCACTGGAATCTAGCATTTCTTAGGTCCTGCACCTCCCTGCACTCCCTCACACTCGGACGCGGCGCCTGATGCTTAGGAAAAAGCTGCCTCACCGCTCCCTGGATGCTGTCCCTTCGGAGCTTAACCCTAGAGCACGTGGACCCCAGGGGAATCTCTCTTAAAGCCCTGGCCGCCATTGCACCTCAGCTGCACGAATTCACGTTCTGCGAGCCACACAAGGTGGAGGAGGGGGTGGGGCGGGGAGCATTCACAGGACCGGTGCTGCTGGCGCTCGAGTTCCCCAAGGCTCGCCGCCTCTCCTTCCGCTTCCTCAGCCATGAGAAACTGCTCTTTAGTACTTGTATTCAGTTCTATCTCAATTCAATCATTCTCGTTCAGTTTCTTAACATGGTTTTAGAGAAGGTCCTGTTCCAAGACCGTTTTTTAAGGGCCCACCGCATAGTTCCCTGCCTGTAGCGCTGCCCTACTAGTCGCGTTGCCCTACCCTGCCCGTCGCGCCGCCCTGCTGGCCGCGCGCTGCCCTGCCCTGCTCGTCGCGCCGCCCTGCTGCCCGCGCACTGCCCTGCCCTGCCCGTCGCGCCGCCCTGCCCTGCCCGTCGCGCCGCCCTGCTGGGCGCGCGCCGCCCTGCTGGCCGCCGCACCGTCCTGCCCTGCCCGCGCGCCGCCCTGCCCTGCCCGCACGCCGCCCTGCCCTGCCCGCGCGCCGCCCTGCTGGCCGCCGCCCTGCCCTGCCAGTTGCGCCGCCCTGCCCTGGCCGCGCGCCGCTCTTCCCTAGCCGTGCGCCGCCCCGCCCTGCCCTGCGCGCCTCCCTAGTGCTCGCGCGCCGCCCTGCCCGTCGCGCCGTCCTTGCCTGCGTGCTGCCCTGCTGGTCGCGAGCCACCTTGCTCTGCCCGCTATGGCTTCTCTCAGTGTTCTCACCTTCGATCCTGAGGGCCGTCCGATCCAGTTTGAGACCTGGCTAGACGACTTACATCTGTACCTACAGAGCGAGTCTAGGGACGGCGTTTCGTTGTTTTACCACACGTCTGGGACCTCTCTCGCTCCTCCCCAGACAGCTGGCAGCGTCACTCGCTCACAGTGGCTTACCCGTGACGCTACTGCTTGCCTAGCCGTTCGCAACTACATGCCGTTAGCCGAACGCGCGCATTTTGGCCAGCACAAGACTGCCAAAGCACTGTTCGACGCTGTAGTCACTTGTTACTCCTCCCTTGCCACTGCTGCTCTCGGCCGACTTATACTGCCCTACCTTTTTCCCGAGCTGTCAGCCTTTGCCACAGTCGATGACCTCATCACCCACCTTTCCACTAACGACACTCGCTACTGCGCCGCTCTTCCAGCCAAGTTTTTAGACAAGAACCCCCCACCCATGCATATCACTCTCTACTTCATCGTCACCCGCCTCCCTGACTCTCTTCGCGCAGTCAGGGACCTCCTTCTCGCCCTTGACCCAACATACCTCACTGTCGACCTGCTCGAGAAGCACCTCCTTGCAGCTGAGACCAGCATAATCGCTGTAGGCGCTTCTCGTGGCACTCCTCGCACTCCCTTCTTTGAGGGGTGTTCCCCCTCCCCCCTTGTCCCCTCTGTCGCTTCTGCTGCTGTTGTTGACTTCCTTAGTGCTGAGGAGGTCGGGGCTGCGTCTGCTCCTAGTGGGAGGCGCCGCAGTGGCAAGGGCAAGGGAGGCAAGGGTGGTGGGGGTGGCGGCGGTGGAGGCGATGGAGGTGGCGGCGGTGGTGGTGGGAGTGGGGGCGTCGGTGGTAGCGGTGGGAGTGGTGGCGGCGGTAGTGGCGGCAGTGGGAGTGGTGGCGGCGGCGATGGTGGCGGTCGGGGTGGAACCGGTCAGAGGGGAGGTTCTAGCGGTGGCCAAAGGTAGCAGCAGCAGCGTCCGCGCGACACCCTTACGCCTCAGCAGCTTCGTGAGTGGTTTGCTCAGCGTGGGGCGTCTGGGGGGAGTGTTCGCTGCACGTACGTCATTCGCACAGGTGATCGCGCTGGTCAGACTTGGGAGAAGGTTGGTCACACACAGTCCCATTGCTTCTCCCGCCTTGACGATGCCTGGCGCGCAAAGTTTGGTGACGAGGTAGAGCTCCCCCGCTGGCTAGAGCTACTTGGGAAGGATGTGGATGTATTTGCTCTTGAGTATGACGCTATCCTTGCTGGCATGTATGCTTCAACTGTTAGTGCTGAGGGTGACTGTTACCTACGTGTGCCGCCTAACCCAGGCATAGAGGTTGCTGCTATAGGTGCTAGTGAGTCTGCTCTCTCTGGTACTCCGCCTGCTGCGGCCTAGCACACCTTCACTCTTGACTCAGGTGCTTCCCGCTGTTTCTTTCGTGACAGTACCACAGTCACACTGCTCACTACACCGGTTGCAGTCTCTCTAGCTGACCCCTCAGGGGGACCGGTTTTTGCACGTTCCTCCACTGTTCTCCCATGTCCGGCGGTTCCGTCTGCCTCGCAGTCGGGTCTTCACCTCCCCTCGTTCTCTACGAACTTGGTGAGTACCGCAGCCCTTCACTACCACCACTCCTGGGGGTCAGCTTGTGTCAATCTGCACGTGTACACGGACGGGCCGTCACCTGGCCACGTTCACTCGTCGGCCTGGGTCGAGTCTGTACACACTGACTACTGCGTCTCCTCAGGTAGCTGCGGTTGGTCAGGTGTCCGCGTCAGGTCAGGTAGCAGCCCCCTGTTCGTGTCGCCTCCTCTCGCACCAGACTCTCCTTTGGCACCACCGACTTGGTCACCCCTCTCTGCCACGCCTCCGTGGCATGCACTCCCGCCTCCTTGTCTCTGGTCTTCCCAGGTCTCTGCCTCCCCTCCCGCCCTCGCCTGCTCCGCCTTGCCTTCCTTGCGTCGAGGGGCGGCAGCGCGCCGCTCCTCACTCCTCGTTTCCCCCGACGACTACTCCACTGCAGACTCTCCACATGGACGTGTGGGGCCCAGCCCGCGTCAGTGGACAGGGCCGCGAGCGCTACTTTCTGCTAGTTGTTGACGACTACTCGCGTTACACCACGGTCTTCCCCTTGCGCAGCAAGGGGGAGGTCCCTGATGTCTTGATCCATTGGATCTGCGCTGTCCGTGTCCAGCTCCGCGAGCGGTTCCGCCAGGACCTTCCTGTCCTGCGTCTGCACTTTGCGGGACTTTTTTTGTGGGGAGGGCATCCTCCAGTCGTTCACGCTTCCGGCCTCTCCGCAGCAGAATTGGGTTGTTGAGCGCCGCATTGGCTTAGTCATGGAGGTGGCTCGTACCTCCATGATCCATGCGGCTGCTCCCCATTTTCTTTGGCCGTTTGCGGTCCGCTACGCTGCGCATCAGCTCAACCTGTGGCCCCGTGTCTCCTTGCCGGAGACCTCGCCTACACTGCGTTCGACAGGAGAGGTTGGCGATGCATCGGTGTTTTGGGTCTGGGGCTCTCGTGCCTTTGGCCGGAGGTGCTGGAGCTGCTGGTCCTGGAGGTGCTTGTACTAAAGGTACTGGAGCTGCCGGAGTTGGTGGTGTTGGAGGTGCTGGAGCTAGAGACCTTGGAGTTGGAGGTGCTCGAGCTGGAGACCCTGGAGCTGGAGGCACTGGAGCTAGAGACCCTGGAGCTGGAGGCGCTGGAGCTGGAGGCGCTAGAGTTGGAGGAGCTGGAGCTGGAGGCGCTGGAGCTGGAGGCGCTAGAGTTGGAGGAGCTGGAGCTGGAGGCACTGGAGGTGGAGGCGCTGGAGCTGGAGACACTGGAGCTGGAGGTGCTGGCACTGGGGGTGCTGGAGCTGGTGGTACTGGTTCTGGAGGCACTAAGCAGCGGCGACCGTTTTTCGTTCCGCCGCCGCCGTTGTCTCTACCGCCACCTGGCTCGGTACTTCGCCAGGTTCTTAGTCTCCCGTCTTCTACTAGCCCTACTCCTCCCTTACTGTGTCTACTGCTTGACCAGCCGCAGCCACAGTTACAGCCAGACTCCCCACTGCCTGCTCCTTCTCCTTACACTGAGTAGACGGACTCTCTTACAGAGCGTCGTGAGCCTGCGTCTTGTCCTACCTCGCCTGTTTGCGTTGTTCGCACTGGTCGTCATGTTCCTCGTCCGCGTCCTCCTCCTGTCCCCGACACTCACATTATGGCACTTCGTCCTTCCTCTGTTCCACTGCGAGTTCCCCTACCATATCCTCCTGCGTCCTCTCTTCCTGGCAGTCCGTACCCTGAGTCTGACCTAGTTCGTGATGCTAGTCCTACTTTCACACGTCTTCTAGCCACTGTTGTCACTGACCCTTCGTTTGAGTCCGTTGCTGCGTCTGCCCTAGTTGCTGAGCTTGTTGACTTTGCTGCCGCCTGTCGTCTCGACTACGCCACTAGTCTTGTTGCTGAGTCTGAGTCTGACTGTCCTCCGTCCGTCGGGGGTGAGTGTTCTCTTGGCACGGACGTCCTTGAGGACAGGCAGGAGGACTTTGAGTGTCTTGCAGCTGCTGTACCTCATCTCGTGGCCATGCTGCTTGCACCTGAGAAAGACCCGAATGCACCAGACATCCCGACCCCGCGCTCGTACGCAGAGGCGATTACGGGTCCCTACTCCTCTCAGTGGCAGACAGCCATTGGACGCAGAGATGGCATCCTGGAAGTCGAGAGGCACTTACGTTGACGCAGTTCCCCCTCCTGGGGCGAACATAGTCGATGGCATGTGGATTTTTTGGGTGAAGCGGCCGCCGGGTTCTCCGCCTGTCTTCAAGGCTCGCTATGTTGCACGAGGCTTTAGTCAGCGACAAGGAGTTGACTTCTTCGAGACCTTCTCCCCTACCCCGAAGATGACCACTCTTCGGGTGCTGCTGCACGTCGCCGCTCAACGTGACTACGAGCTTCACTATCTTGACTTCAGCACAGCTTTCTTACAGGGCATCCTGCACGAGGAGATCTGGCTGCGCCGCCCACGTGGCTTCACTAGGTCGTTTCCTGCAGGTACCCAGTAGAGCCTCCGGCGGCCACTCTACGGTCTCCGCCAGGTGCCTCGTGAGTGGCACGACACACTGAGGACGACGCTTGCGGCTCTTGGGTTTGCTCCTTCGACTGCTGACCCATCACTGTTTCTGCACACCGACACTTCGCTGCCGCCGTTCTACATCCTCGTGTACGTCGACGACTTGGTTTTTTCCACTGCTGACACTGAGGCACTGGCCCTTGTGAAGCCGGAGCTGTAGAAGAGACAAACCAGCACTGACCTGGGTGAGCTGCGCATCTATCTTGGCTTGCAGATCACCCGGGACAGAGCACGGCGCACCATCACCTTGACTCAGTCAGACATGGTGCACCAGGTCCTTCAGCGCTTCTGCTTCCGGTACTCCTCGCCACAGTCCACTCTTCTGCCTACCGGTCACTCGCTCTCACCTCCACCTTCGGACGAGTCCGTAGAGCTGAGTGGCCCGTATCCATAGCTTGTGGGCTGCCTCATGTACCTGATGACCTGCACTCGACCTGACCTTGCCTACCCTCTCAGCATCCTGGCACGCCACGTTGCGCCCGGGAGACACTGACCAGAGCACTGGGAGGCCGCTAAGAGGGTGTTGCGCTACTTGTGCAGCACATCGGGCATGGGGCTCGTGCTTTGAGGATGGGGTCCAGTTGTCCTCACTGGACACGCAGACTCGTCTTGGGTTGACGACTTGGCTACGCAGCGATCGTCACAGGGTTACACTTTCAGCCTTGGCTCCGTCTCTGTTTCTTGGCAGTCTACCCGTTCGTCTTCTGTTCTCTGTTCCAGTTGTGAGGCTAAGATCTACGCAGGGGCCATGGCTGCACAGGAGTTACGCTTGCTCACCTACCTGCTGACCAACTTAGGAAAGCCGCCTCGTTCTCCTTTAGTTCTGTACGTGGACAACAAGGCCACGATTGCCTTGTGCCAGGAGCACTGATTGGAGCACAGGACGAAGCACATCGCTCTGCGTTTGCTCGAGAGTTTCAGCAACGTGGTCAGCTTCGTCTTGCTTACGTTGCCACTCGGGCCAACACTGCTGATATATTCACCAAGGCAGTTCAGCCTGGTGATCATCAGCGTTTTGTACTGCTTTAGGCCTCGTACCTGCTTTGTCTCACTTGCTCACTGCGTGACTTTGCTTGTACTGTGATATGTATCTATATACATGTATATATACATGCATGCTTACACTTGCTAGGTTATGATCACTGTACTGTTTGTTCTCTTTTATATAACTCTGCATGTGAACTGGCCTTGTAGCCATTTGCTTGTGCTCGGAATGTGTGGTGACTTCGTGATCCACCCTGAGCTTGCTTTTCTTTTCTCGACTGGTCTTATGACCACTTGTTCTCCCCCACTTTGCCTATGGGTGTGTGTCAAAATGTTATAATGCTTATATTGTGTAGGCTATAGTGGGGTAGCCCATAAGGGGTACAACCCAATTAGGGTTAGTAATTGTACTTAGTTCTATCTCAACTCAATAATTCTTGTTCAGCTTCTTAACACTGAGACAGTGGAGTACACCGCACTGGATGGGGTATGGGCTGGACGTTGTACGACATTGTGTTTGTATTTAGCCTTTATTGCATGATGTTGCGTGACTGCGTCTACCATACTGAGAAAGAATAGGAATGAATGAACTAGGAAAGTGTGAGATACAAATATGAAACCTGTACCCCTTTGTGTCTACCCCACTACAGCCTACATAGGCTAAGTCATATATATCTGACACACCCCCATAGGCAAAGTGGGGGAGAACTAGGGGTCACAAGACCAGTCAAGCAACGCAAAGCAAAGCAAGCTCAGGGTGGATCACAACGTCACCACACATTCCGAGCACAGGTTCGAAGGCCACAAGGCCAGTTCACATGCAAGTTTATATATAAAGGTAAATAAGCAAGTGCAGGTATATATAGATCACAGTACAAGTAAAGTCAAGAGGTAAGCAAGTGAGGCCAAGTAGGCACAAGACCTAGCATAGTACAGAAGCGCTGATGATCACAAGGCTGAAGCGCCTTGGTGAAGATATCAGCAGTGTTGGCCTGAGAGGCCACGTAAGCAAGGCGCAGCTGACCACGTTGCTGCAGCTCACGAGCAAGAAAGTAGCGAAGAGCAATGTGCTTCGTTCTGTGCTCCAGTCTGTGCTCCCGACACAAGGCCAGCATGGCCTTGTTGTCTACGTACAGAACTGGAGGAGAACGAGGCGGCTCTCCTAGGTCAGTCAGCAGGTAGGTGAGCCAGCGTAACTCCTGTGCAGCCATGGCCCCTGCGTAGATCTCAGCCTCACAGCTGGAGCTGAGAACAGAAGACGAGCGAGTAGACCGCCACGAAACAGAGCCGGAACCAAGGCTGAAGGTGTAACCCTGCGACGACCGCTGCGTAGCAAGGTCGTCAACCCAAGACGCGTCTGCGTGACCAGTGAGGACCACTGGACTCCGCCCTCCAAGCACTAGCCCCATGCCCGACGTACTGCACAAGTAGCGCAACACCCTCTTCGCTGCAGCCATGTGCTCTGGTCGGTGTCTCCAAGGAGCAACATAGCGTGCCAAGATGCTAAGAGGGTATGCCAGGTCAGGTCGAGTGCAGGTCATCAGGTACATGAGGCAGCCAACAAGCTCTGGGTACGGGCCACTCGGCTCTACGGACTCATCCGAAGGCAGAGCTGAGAGCGAGTGGCGAGTAGACAGAGGAGTGGCCTGAGGCGAGGAGTACGTGAAGTCGAAGCGCTGAAGGACCTGCTGCACCATGTGTGACTGAGTCAGGGTAATGGTGCGCCGTGCTCTGTCCTGAGTGATCTGCAAGCCAAGATAGCTGCGCAGTTCACCCAGGTCTGTGCACGTGTGTCTCTTCTGCAGCTCGGACTTCACGTGGGCGAGTCCAGCAGTTTCAGCCGTAGCAAAGACCAAGTCGTCGACGTACACGAGGATGTAGAACGGCGGCAGCAAAGTGTCGGTGCGAAGAAACAGCGACGGGTCAGCAGTGGAAGGAGCAAACCCAAGAGCCGCAAGCGTAGTCCTCAGTGTGTCGTGCCACTCACGGGGCGCCTGGCGGAGACCGTAGACTGGCCGCCGGAGGCTCCACTGGGTACCAGGAGGAAACGACCCAGTGAAGCCAGGTGGGCGGCGCAGCCAGATCTCCTCGTGCAGGCTGCCCTGTAGGAAAGCAGTGCTGAAGTCAAGGGAGTGAAGCTCGTAGTCACGCTGAGCAGCGACGTGCAGCAGAACCCAAAGAGTGGTCATCTTCGGGGTCGGGGAGAAGGTCTGAAAGTAGTCAACCCCCTGCCGCTGACTGAAGCCTCGAGCCACGTAACGCGCCTTGAAGACAGGCGGAGAACCCGGCGGCCGCTTCACCCTGAAAATCCACATGCCACTGACGATGTTCGCCCCAGGTGGGGGAACCTCGTCGACGTAGGTGCCTGTGGACTTCCAGGAAGCCATCTCTGCATCCATGGTTGCCTGCCACTGAGAGGATTAGGGACCCTCTATCGCCTCTGCGTAAGAGCGCGGGGTCGGGATGTCTGGTGCATCCGGGTCTCCCTCAGGGGCAAGCAGCGTGGACACGAGATGAGGTAAAGCAGCAGAAAAACACTGGAACTCCTCCTGTCTGTCCTCAAGGACGTCCGTGCTAAGAGCACACTCACCTCCGACGGACGGAGGACAGACAGACGCAGACTCAGCAACAAGACTAGCAGCGTAGTCTAGACGACAGTGAGCAGCGAAGTCGACAAGCTCGGCAACTAAGGCAGACGCAGCAATGGACTCAAAGGAAGGGTCAGTGACAACAGTGGCTAGGAAACGCGGGACAGTAGGACAGGCAGCACGAAGGGAGTCAGACTCCGGGTCAGCAAGAGCAGGGCGAGAGGACGCAGGAGGAGACGGCAAAGGGACACGCTGTGACGCAGTGGAAGGACGCAGTGCCATCTGATGCGTGCCCGGGACCGCAGGAGGACGCTGACGTGGAACACGACGACTAGTGTGAGCAGTACGAACAGGCGACGCAGGACGCGACTCAGGCTCACGACGCTCAGCAAGACCTCCAGTAGGACCAGCGTAGGGAGAAGGAGCAGGAAGAGGGGAGGTCAGCTGTAACTGTGACTCGGACTGGACAGGCGGTGGACACTCTAAGGAGCAGGACCAGGAGAAGGCGGAAGACCAAGAACCTGCTCAAGGAGCGGAACGAAGTACGGCCGCGGCCGCGCAGCGCCTCCAGAACCAGCAGGGACAGCACCAGTACCCCCAGCGTCAGCTCCGACTCCAGCAGCACCACCAGCACCAGGAGCACCCCCAGCAGTTCCAGTAGCGTCAACTCCAGCACCCACAGGAGCACCGGCTCCAGCAGCACCTCCAGCTCCAGTACCTCCAGCAGCTCCAGCTCCAGCAGGACCACCGGAAGACTCAGCAGCTCCGGCTCCAGTACCTCGAGTAGCACCCACTCTAGCAGCACCACCAGCCCCAGCTCCACCAGTAGCTCCAGCACCAGTAGCTCCACCAGGCCCAGCAGCTCCAGTACCTCCAGTACGAGCACCTCCGGGACCCGTGGCTCCAGCACCCCCAGCAGAAGCAGAACCTCCAGTACCGGCTCCAGCAGCACCTCCAGCTCCAGTACCTCCAGCAGCACGGCTCCAGCGCCGAGCAAACCACTCGCGAAGCTCCTGTGGAGAGGGAAGCTCCCGCCGGGACAAAGCACCCGAAGGACCTCCAGGTCCAGCACCTGCAGGCTCCGCACCCCCACACTCAGCAACCCCAGGCTCAGCACCCCTGGAAGCAGCACCCCCAGGCTCCGCACGCTCAGGCTCAGCACCCCCAGACCCAGCACCCCCAGGCTCCGCACTCTCAGGCTCAGCACCCCCAGAAGCACCAGAGTCAACAGCTACCTCGACAGGCTCGACTGCATCTACCTGGGACACACCTGAAGGGGCAGGACCCTGAGGGGGGAGGGGGTCAACCGGGGGGGGACCGGGCACGAGGAAGAGCGGCGGGGGGGGAAGGGGGGCAGTGCGGTAGGGGAAGAGACGGTAGTACGGAACCGACTCGTCAAACGTGACGTCCTGGGAGGACAGAACACGACGCGAGGTGGGGTGGTAAAACTGCCAACCAGGTGCGTCAGGGGGAAAGCCGAGGAAGACACAAGGAACAGCACGGGAGGACAGCTTGTCCGCAGACAAGTCCCGGACGAAAGCTCGAGATCCCCAGGCACGGAACGCAGACGCATCACCAACCTTCCCCGTCCACCGCAGAGTAGGGGAGGTCTCCGGCAGGGAGACCCGGGGCTGAAGGTTGATCTGATGCACCGCGTACTGATCCGCGAACGGCCACAGAAAATGGGGAGCAGCCGCATGGATCATGGACGTACGAGCGACATCCATGACCATGCCAATGCGGCGCTCAGCAATCCCATTTTGCTGTGGAGAGGCCGGAAGCGTGAACGTCTGGCGGATGCCCTCCGCACGACAAAAGGCTCGCAGAAGGTCAGAGGAAAACTCTCCGCCTCTGTCGGAGTGCAGACGCAGAACAGGAAAGTCCGAGCCGAAACGCTCTCTGAGCTGGAGACGAGCAACACGGATCCAGTCGATCAACACCTCAGTAACCGCACCCTTGCTGCGCAAGGGGAAAACTGTGGTGTAACGCGAGTAGTCGTCAACCACCAGCAGGAAGTAACGCTCGTGACCCTGTCCACGGACGCTGGCTGGGCCCCACACGTCCATGTGGAGAGTCTGCAGCGGAGCCTCTGTCGGGGGAAACTCGGAGGAGTGAGGAGCGGCGCGCTGCCGCCCCTCGACGCAGGGAACGCAGGTAGGGGCAGTCCCCGGGGGAAGGGGAGGGAGGGACCGGGGGAGACCAGAGACAAGGACACGGGAGGCCATGCCTCGGAGACGAGGCAAGGAGGGGTGACCAAGGCGGTGGTGCCAGAGTAGGGTCTGGTGGGACAGGAGGCGACACGAGCAGGGGGCAGACTCAGGACCTGACCGAGACGCTGCAGCAAACACCTGACTCGACGCAGCTACCTGACCAGACGCAGCAACCGGGGGAGACTCTGTGGTCAGTGTGTACAGGCTCGACCCCGGTCGACGGGTAAACGTGGCCAAGTGGCGGCCCGTCTGAGCACACGTGCAGTGGGTCACTCGCTGACTCGCAGGAGTGAACTGGTCAACCCCTGCATCCTGAAGGTCAGCACCACTCACCAAGTTCGTAGAGAACGAGGGGAGGTAGAGACCAGACAGGAAGCCTGACGGGGCCGCCGGACACGGGAGGACAGTGGAGTAGCGAGCAAGAACAGGACCCCCAGAGGGGTCTGCCAGGGAGACCGCAACCGGCCGACTGAGCGACGTAAGGGTGGTGCGGTCTCGAAAGAAGGAGCGGGAAGCACCCGAGTCGAGGGTGAAGGTGTGCAAGACCTGAGCCGACGCGGTACCTGAGAGAGCAGACTCACCAGCACCTAGAGCAGCAGACTCACTAGCACCTAGAGCAGCAGCCTCAATACCCGGGTCAGGCGGAACACACACGTAACACTCACCCTCAGCACTAATAGACACAGCATACATGGCAGCAAGAATAGCATCAAAGTCAAGATCAAAGATAGCTACACCCGACCTGAGCAGATCACCCCAGCGAGGGATCTCAGTGGCATCAGGGAACTGGGTACGCAAGGCGTCTGTCAGGCGACCGAAGCAGCGCTGGGTGGCGTGCTGGCCACCACACTGCTCTCCAGAGCGGTCGCCTGTGCGCAGGACGTAGGCACAGGGACCAGCACCCCCAGACCCCTGGCGCCCTGCGTACCACTCACGACGCTGCTGGGGCGACGGGGTCTCACGAGAGCGTGACTGGTGCTGGGGTCCCCGATGCACAGCTCCGCCTCTACCAGCTCCACCTCCGCCGCCGCCGCCTCCGCCTCCTCCACCCCACCCGCCACCGCCACCGCCGCCTCCACCTCCACCGCTGCCACCGAAGCCCCCACCTCTGCCACCACCCCCACCCCCACCCCCTCCTCCGCCTCCACCGCCACTACCACCGCCCCCACCACCTCCTCCAGCGCCCTTGCCCCGCTTGCCCTTGCTGGTGCGGCGCCTCTCACTAGGAGCAGACGCAGCGCTGACCGACTCGGTGCCAACAAGGTCGACAGCAGCAGCAAAGGCAACGGAGGGCAAAAGAGGAACGGGGGAGCACCCCTCAAAGAAAGGGGTACGGGGGTCACCACGAGAGGCTCCTACAGTGGTAATACTAGTCTCTGCTGCAAGGAGGCGCTCCTCGAGGAGGTCAACGGTGAGGGTGGTAGGGCAAAGAGAGTGGAAGTGATCCCTAACCGAGCGAAGAGTGTCAGGGAGTCGAGTGACTAGGTAGTAGAGGGTGATGTACATGAGGGGGGGGGGGTTCTGGGCGCAGAACTCAGCAGGAAGCGCAGCGCGGTAGCGAGTGTCACTAGTGCGGAGGTGCGTAATGAGGTCAGTGACTGTGGCAAAAGCGGCGAGGTCAGGGAACAGGTACGGTAGCATGAGGCGGCTAAGCGCAGCAGTGGCAGGGGAAGAGTAGCGTGCAACTACAGCGTCGTACAGAGTCTTAGCACTCTTGTACTGACTAAAGTGCGCGCGCTTAGTAGACGGTAGGTGGCTACGCACAGCAAGGCGGGCAGCAGCATCGCGCGTGAGCCACTGCGAGCGAACAGTACTGTCAGCATCAGCAGCAGGGGTAGTAGAGGCGCCAGACGTGAGATCAAACAGTGAGAGACCATCCTTGCTACCGCACTGTAGGAAAAGCTGCAGATCATCTAGCCAGACATCGAAGTCAACCGCTCGACCCTCAGCATCAAAGGTAAGAACACTAGGACTAGCCATGACAGGAGCAGCAGTAGGCTAGCAGCAGCAGCAGTGCGACTAAGCGACGCGGCTAGGCAGGGCAGCGCGACTCAGCAGGGCGGCTCGGCAGGGCGGCTCGGCTCGGCAGCGCGACTCGGCCCGGCGATGCTCTTACCAGGGGCTAGGCCGGGGCAGGGCCGGGGGAGGGTCGGGGCAGGGTTGCGACAGGTCCGGGGCAGGGCCGGGGCCGGGCCGCGACAGGTCTGGGGCAGGGCCGGGGCCGGGCCACGGCAGTGCAGGTGCAGGGCCGGGGCAGGGTCGGGGCAGGGCCGGGGCAGGTCCGGGACGGGGCCGCAACGGGGCCAGGGCAGGGTCGGGGCCGGGGCCGGGACAGGGCCGGGACAGGGTCGGGGCCGGGGCAGGTCCGAGACGGGGCCGCGACGAGGTCGAGGTAGGGCTGGGACAGGGTTGGGGCCGGGGCAGGTCCGGGACAGGGCCGTGACGAGGCCGGGGCAGGGCCGGGACAGGGTCGGGGCCGGGGCAGGTCCGGGACGGGGCCGCGACGGGGCCGGGACAGGGTCGGGGCCGGGGGAGGACAGGGTCGGGGCCGCGACGGGGCCGCGACGGGGCCGAGTAGGGGGGAGGGGCCGCGTAGGTGGCCACGTAAGGGGCCGCGTAAGGGGCCGCGATGGGGCCGGGACAGGGTCGGGGCCACGACGGGGCCGCGACGGGGCCGGGACAGGGTCGGGGCCGCGTAGAGGGGGGGGCGCGTAGGGGGCCTCGAAAAGGGCCGCGTAAGGGGCCGCGTAAGGGGAGGGCAGGCCGCGTAAGGTGCCGCAAAGGGCAGGGCAGGCCGCTAAGGGGCCGCGAAAGACTAGGGCAGGGCGCAAAGCGCGCTTCGGGCAGGAAATTTTTTTTTAAGGTGGGCCCATAGGAAGGAACAGTTCCACTAGGGAACCCGCTCTATACCATGTGAAAGAATAGGAATGAATGAACTAGGAAAGTGTGAGATACAAATATGAAACCTGTACCCCTTAGTGTCTACCCCACTACAGCCTACATTGGCTAAGTCATATATATCTGACACATACCACCGAGTCTGTAAATGCAAATTGATGTGGTAGGCAAAGTAACGCCCCACTTTCACCTTCCTACCCATTTCCGCATGCACTCGTCATTCCACTTTCTTCTCTGTCCATATACTGATTCTGACCATATACTGATCCTAACACCATTATCTGGGTAATAGCACACCATTGGCGGCGAGCCCGACTGCAAGATTCAGCTCACTCTAAGTCTTCATTCCTTTTTACGTGAGGGCGGGGGGTCCGATTCATAATTTTATTGGTCTGTTTCCGTGGTTACGACTCATCGAACGAGAGCTGAGTTCCTTGGTCCTCACTTGGCTTCTAGCGTACCTTCGGAGCGCCGCAGACATCGCCTCATTTGGAGGGGAGCAACGTTGCGGGGTAGGTAGATAACTTGTTACGAATAGTAATTATTGAAGCATCACTGTGCACTCCTTACCGCATCAATCGAAGCGCGCACTACCAAGGATGAAGGCGAAAAAGCAGAAGTGACGCGAAGCGTCGAATGGTTACGAAAAGGATCTGGACCGACGGGCAGACAACATCAGGCAGCAGCACTGGCGAGGATTCTACCCGGACAGTTTCGTAACTGTCTGGAGTCGCACGGTTGGATTTCGCTGTAATAAGGGAATGTACCCCTTAGAGTACATGGCTAGCTAGGTCGATTCGTCTTCTTTCCTGTACTCTTATTTATACCTTTGTACCTGCATGTTTCAATCATCTCAAGCATTTTACATCCACTCTGCTATTGAGGTCAAGGGCCCACCACCACTACTCAGTCGTGTGCGAACCTTCCTAAGGTGATCCTAGGGACGATCAATATCTGATCGCAGCATGGTATGAGAGCGACTCGGGAATCCTTCGCACAGCCACCTCCGAAATCTTCGGCGAACGAAAAGTGGCGTCCGGAACACGCTCACGTGTGAGAATGGCCGGAGGATTTGGTGGTCAGACGAATTTGACGGCTGAAGCGCAGACGAACCTGGCTGCGACAAGCGAGGAAACGACAACGATTGGAACCGCCGCCCTCGCACAGATGCTTCAGCGACTCACCAGCCCGGAGCAACAACTCCAAACATTGCGGAATGGCGACGCGGGAACATCTTCCCAACCCACTCTACCGGCCAAAATACCGCCCCGCATACCTTCTCCCTCGACGCAAATGGCTCAACACCCAAGACTCCCTGTCCCAGCGAAGAAGCAATTCTCTCTGCGCAATCAAGGTTTTCTAGCATATCTAAAATAAAGACAAGTGTGTCTTTTGATGACAGAGACTTCTATACGTCGAGCTTTGAGCTGGAACTGCTACTGCAAAATGCACAGATATTTCACTACTTTGACGGGAGCTATTCGGGACCCGCTTAGGATACTGCTGACGCCCGAGCGCAGTACTACAACAAGTCGTTGATGGCGTACGGCGTTCTCCTGCGGAATATGTAGCCGGCGGAGCAGTTGAGCATTCGCTCATACAAAACATCACCTGCTCCAGCCCTCGACACTTGGCGCCACCTGAATGGCGATTACCAACCGAGTGATTCGGTTTCGTCGAGCCGCCTGCTCCAACAGCTACTGGAGAGAGGAATGGCCCCAGGGGAGAAGGCCAACGGCTACATCAATCGTTGTCGGAGCTTACGCGATCAAATCGCAAAGTTGGGAAGCAACATTTCCGAAAAAAACTTTGTGAACATCGTGCTTCAAGGGCTCGGCCCAGAGTGGCGGCCCTACAAGGCGCTTCTCCGACAGCAGGGGGTCATCTCGGAGGCTGCCCTATGCGCCGCCCTTCTCGTCGAACAAAAGGATATGGTTCAGCAGCGACCAGCGCCGCGACGAGACAGGGAACACCTCGCTTTCTACGCCGACAAAACGGAGGAGCGACGACCGCGGCGCCTTTGCTGCAAGATTTGCAGAAATTTCGGGCACCTGGTAGATCGATGCAAATTCCGATCTCGCCCTTGTCAGACCAATCCGAGCAACTGGTCCGGCCGACAAGACGCACGGAACGACACGCGTCCAGCCCAGGGGCATCAACCCCCACTGCGCAACCTGAACCCAACGGTTCAGCATCAGCAGCAGCAGCCACCAACTGCGCCCGTCCGCAACGTCATGGGCAACATGACAATGACAAGCGGATCTCGTCGTCCCCGTGCGCGCTCACCATCACCTGAGCCAGCACGGCACCCAATTGGAGTGTTCTCGAACAACAATCCATTCAGCACACGCCACGACTTAACCGACGACAATGAATAAGACTGGAATCTCCCAGTCCCGCTGCTTGAAAGCCCCCCGCACATACCTGATACGCGGGCGGCACCGATCGATTGGATCGCGCGCGAACAGTTCCTAAAGGTTGACACACCACACATCGTTACTCTGTGATTGGCGCCGCCTGCACGTAATGACAACAGGCGCTACAACACGTGGTACCTGGACAGCTGCTGTGGGCAGCACATGGTGGGCTCCGAGCGTTACATATCCAACACCGTCTCCACCCCCACCATGACCTATGTCACCGTGGCAAACAACACACGCCTGCGCGCAAGCGCGCAAGGAATCATTGTGCTCAAGGCCCGAGGGAGCAGGACGCACACCACGCTGAACGACGTACTGATCGTGCAGAATCTACGCTTCAATCTACTCTCGGCGGCGCAACTCATGGACTGCGGGGTCGACCTCAGCACCGACCCCGAGACACGTGACATTCTGCTCCACTTCACGATGCCGAACAAGACGCACAAGTAGATCGGACGAGCGCGCTCCGAAAACGGCGTCTACATCCTTGACTCCAGTATTCTCGACTGCAGCGGTGATTCGCAGGAGCTCATCGACCTCGACCCCCTGCGCTTCGAGCACATTCACCACCGCGACTGGAAACACCCAGACGGAAGACCGTGGGTGCCGCACCACCCTCATCCGCGTGAGTTGGCACTGCATGACCCCGACCCTGACGGCATCTGCAGAGATTGCCACACACCCACTGCCTCAACGAGCGCGATTGCCGGCCGTGGCCTTACCGCCATCGCTGAAGCAGAGCGGGAAGCACCGCCTGGAGAAGGACTGTCTCACCTGGAGCTCGAGACCGCCACGCGCGTCGTCTTCGGAACAAAGGAACATCCCCTCCCCGGACTTGCATCACAACATCTTCGGGGTATGTTGCGTGGCGTTGGTGTCGGCACCTTCGATGCGCACGGATTCCCGCGACCCTACACAAAGGAGAAATTTCTGGAAATCTACTCTCACCAGCGCGACTCTACGGAGAAGCTTACCGTGGCGCAAGAAGAGGAACTAGCGCGACGCGAAGCGGAAGAGCTTCGCCAACGGAGCCTTGCAGAGTCGCGCGGCACATTCGCATGGAGTGGATGGGGCGAAGAGGAGAGCGCCTCCAATGAAGGGGGGTGGGGAAGCGCTGGCGGATGCGGCACGAGCGACACTGGCGGATGGGGAGCTGCAACTGGCGGCAACACCGGCAGATGGGGCGCCGCATCTGGCGGCGAGACAAGCGGATGGGGCACTTCCGGCGAAGGCTGGGGGGCTTCCCGCGAGGACCAAATGGGGGAAGAAGAGGAAATTGAGGCAGAACCTCCAGTTGTTCCTCTTGGCCGCCCTCCGCGCCGCAATGCTCTTGTACTACCCCACCTGACATCCAGCTAGGAAGTGACCCATGGGACACCATCGACTGGGGAAATGTGTCAAACATATATGCTTAGTTATATATAGGCTTAGTTTATGTGTTTACAGTTGTCTAGGCTATAGTGGGTTTAGCCTTAGGGGGTACATAATTTCTCTCGACATTCTACTTGTACCCCTCCCCCTTTCCTAGTCACTCATTCTCGTCACTTATTCTAACATGGTATTAAGAGTGAAAATTTCCTAGGATCTAATCTTAATGGGCCCACCACCTACTGCCCTACTAGCCTAGGCCCCGGCCCGTCGCCCCTTGGCGTCGCCCCTAGCCCCTAGGCTCGGCCCCTTGGCCCCGTCGACTTCGTCGCCCCGCGCCCGGCCCGTACTTAGCCCGCGCTCGGCCCCTTGGCCCGTCGCCCCTAGCTCGGCCCCTCGGCCCCGCTGGCCCCGTCGATTCCGTCACCCGCGCCCGGCCCGTTCCTAGCCCCGCGATCGGCCTGTACCTAGCCTCGCGTTCGGCCCCGTTCCTAGCCCCGCGATCGGCCCATACCCTTTCCGCGCTCGGCCCCGTTCCTAGCCCCGCGCCCGGCCCGTACCTAGCCTCGCGACCGGCCCGTACCCTGCCCACGCCCAGCCCCGTCTCTCGTCCGCGCTCGGCTCGTACCTAGCCCCGCGCCCGGCCCGTACCTAGCCCAGCGCACGGCCCCGACCCTAGCCAGCGCCCGGCCCCGTACCTAGCCCGCGCTCGGCTCGTACCTAGCCCCGCGCCCGGCCCGTACCTAGCCCAGCGCACGGCCCGTACCTAGCCTCGCGCCCGGCCCCGTACCTAGCCCCGCGCCCGGTCCCATTCCGCGCCCAGCGCCCGGCCCCGTACCTGCCCAGCGCCCGGCCCCGTACCTGCCCAGCGCCCGGCCCCGTACCTGCCCAGCGCCCGGCCCCGTACCTGCCCAGCGCCTGGCCCCGTACCTGCCCAGCGCCCGGCCCTGTACCTGCTCAGCGCCCGGCCCCGTACCTGCCTAGCGCCTGGCCCCGTACCTGTTTGGCCCCGCGGCCCCCAGGCCCCTTGTGTGGCCCCTCGGCCCCCCCCTAGGCCCCTCGGCCCCCCTAGGCCCCCCGGCCCCCCCGGCCCCATGTTTTGCCCCTCGGCCCCCCTAGGCCCCCCGGCCCCTTGTTTGGCCCCGCGGCCCCTAGGCTCCTCAGCCCCACCTCACAGCACAGCGCCCGCCCCCCCCCCCCCCCCCCCGCCCCCTTGTTTGGCCCCTCGGCCCCCTAGGCCCCTCGGCCCCCCTAGGGCCCCCGGCCCCTTGTTTGGCCCCGCGGCCCCTCGGCTCCTCGGCCCCACCTCACAGCACGGCGCCCGCCCCCTTGTTTGGCCCCTCGCCCACCTAGGCCCCTCGGCCCCACCTCACAGCACGGCGCCCGGCCCCCCCCGGCCCCTTGTTTGGCCCCTCGGCCCCCTAGACCCCTCGGCCCCCCTAGGCTCCCCGGCCCCTTGTTTGGCCCCGCGGCCCCTAGGCTCCTCGGCCCCACCTCACAGCACGGCGCCCGGCCCCCCCGGCCCCTTGTTTGGCCCCTCGGCCCCCCTAGGCCCCCCCGGCCCCTTGTTTGGCCCCGCGGCCCCTAGGCTCCTCGGCCCCACCTCACAGCACGGCGCCCGCCCCCCCCCGGCCCCTTGTTTGGCCCCTCGGCCCCCCTAGGCCCCTCGGCCCACCCCTAGCCCCCCCGGCCCCTTGTTTGGCCCCGCGGCCCCTAGGCCCCTCGGCCCCAAATCACAGCACGGCGCCCGCCCCCCCGGCCTCTTGTTTGGCCCCGCGGCCCATCGGCTCCTCGGCCCCACCTCACTGCACGGCGCCCGGCCCCCCCCGACCCCTTGTTTGGCCCCTCGGCCCCCTAGGCCCCTCGGCCCCCCTAGGCCCCCCCCGGCCCCTTGTTTGGCCCCGCGGCCCCTAGGCTCCTCGGCCCCACCTCACAGCACGGCGCCCGGCCCCCTGGCCCCTTGTTTGGCCCCGCGGCCCCTCGGCTCCTCGGCCCCACCTCACAGCACGGCGCCCGCCCCCCCCGGCCCCTTGTTTGGCCCCTCGGCCCCCCTAGGCCCCTCGGCCCCCCCTAGGCCACCCGGCCCCTTGTTTGGCCCCGCGGCCCCTAGGCCCCTCGGCCCCACCTCACAGCACGGCGCCCGGCCCCCCGGCCCCTTGTTTGGCCCCGCAGCCCATCGGCTCCTCGGCCCCACCGCAATGCACGGCGCCCGGCCCCCCCGACCCCTTGTTTGGCCCCTCGGCCCCCTAGGCCCCTCGGCCCCCCTAGGCCCCCCGGCCCCTTGTTTGGCCCCGCGGCCCCTAGGCTCCTCGGCCCCACTCACAGCACGGCGCCCGCCCCCCCCCCCCGGCCCCTTGTTTGGCCCCTCGGCCCCACCTCAGAGACATGCGCCCGGCCCCCTGTTTGGCCCCTCGGCCCCTATGGCGTCGCTTCGAGTTCTCCCGTTCGACCCGGAGGGCAGACCTGTAGCATTTGACACGTGGCACGACGATCTGCAACTGTACCTACTGAGCGACAGTCGGGACAGTGTCTCACTGTTTGACCACGTGTCCGGTGCCGCTCCAGCCCCTCCCGCCACAGCTGACGTTTCGACTCGTTCCCAGTGGCTGTCTCGTGACGCTACTGCCCGCTTGGCCATTCGCAACCACCTGCCCGCAACCGAATGTGCTCACTTTGGCGAGCACAGGACAGCACAGGCCTTGTACGACGATGTCGTTGCTCGCTACTCCTCCCCTGCCACTGCTGCTATTGGCAGGCTACTACTGCCCTACCTGTTCCCTGAGCTGTCGGCTTTTGCCACAGTAGCGGATGTGGTTACCCACCTGCGCACTAGCGACGCTCGCTACCGCGCTACCGTCCCTGCTGAGTTCCTTCCCACGAACCAGCCCCCCATGTTCATCACCCTCTACTTCATAGTCACTCGCTTCCCTGACTCCCTTCGCTCTGTCAGGGACCACTTCCTCACCCTCGACCCCACTTCCCTCACTGTTGACCTCCTCGAGCAGCATCTCCTCGCAGCTGAGACTAGTGCAGTCACTGTAGGTGCTGCTCGTGGCACCCCGCGCTCACCCTTCTTTGAGGGGTGCTCCCCCTCCCCCCTTTCCTCCTCCTTCGCCTCTGCTGCTGCTGCAGACATCTCTGTTCCTGAGGACGTCGGTGCTGCTTCGACTAGTACGAAGCGCCGCAACAGCAAGGGCAAGGGTGGCCGGGGTAGTGGAGGAGGCAGCAGTGGTGGTGGAGGTGGCAGTGGGCGTGGTAGTGGGGGCAGCGGTAGAGGAGGCGGGGGCGGTGGAGGTGGTGGCGGCGGTGGTACCGGTGGCGGAGGTGGAGGCTCTGGTGGCGGCGGTGGAGGCAGCGGAGGGAGTGGCGGCAGTGGAGGCGGTGGGACCAGTGGTGGTCGGTCTGGACCTCAGCGTGGAGGCCCTGGTGGTGGTCGGGGCCAGCAGCAGCAGCGTCGGAGCGAGACTCAGACGCCCCAGCAGCTCCGTGAGTGGTTGGTTCAGCGTGGGGCGGGTGAGGGTAGTGAGACCTGCCCGTATGTCATTCGCACGGGTGCCCGTGCGGGCAGGACATGCGGGAGGTTTCACACTGAGCGCCGCTGCTTTGCCCGCCTTGACGACGCCTGGCGCACTGAGTTTGGTGATGACGTCGAGCGCCCTCGCTGGGCGGAGTTGCTTAGGTTGGGAGTTGCTATGTTTGACCTAGACTTTGATGTTATTATCTCTGCCATGTATGTTTTGACTTTTAGTGCTGAGGGTGACTGTTACTGGTGTGTGCCGCCTGACCCAGGTATAGCGGCTGCTGCTCTAGGTGCTAGTGCGTCTGGTACTCCCCCTGGTACTGCGCCTGCTGAGGCCCTGCACACCTTCACGTTGGACTCCGGCGCCTCGCGCTGTTTCTTTCGTGACAGCACCACTCTCACTCCTCTTCCTGCACCTGTTCCGGTCAGACTAGCTGACCCCTCTGGGGGCCCGGTCGTTGCCAGTTCCTCCACTGTCCTCCCGTGTCCGGCGGTTACGTCGGGCTCACTGTCAGGTCTTCACCTCCCCTTGTTCTCTACGAACTTGGTGAGTACCGCTGCCCTTCAGGATGCGATGGTCACTACCACCACTCCTGGGGGTCAGCGTGTGTCGATCTGCACGTGCACACGGACGGGGCGTCACCTGGCTACGTTCACTCGTCGGCCAGGGTCGAGTCTGTACACACTGGCTACTGAGCCTCCTCAGGTCGCTGCGTCTGCTCAGGTGTCCGCGTCAGGTCAGGTAGCCGCCTCTTGCTCGTGTCGCCTCCTGTCGCACCAGACTCTTCTTTGGCACCACCGCCTGGGTCACCCCTCCCTGCCACGCCTTCGTGGCATGCACTCCCGTCTCCTTGTCTCTGGTCTCCCCAGGTCTCTGCCTCCCCTGCCGCCCTCTCCTGCCCCGCCCTGTCTTCCTTGCGTCGAGGGGCGGCAGCGCGCCGCTCCTCACTCCTCCTCGTTTCCCCCGACGACTGCTCCCCTACAGACCCTCCACATGGACGTGTGGGGCCCAGCCCGCGTCAATGGACAGGGCCGCGAGCGCTACTTTCTGCTGGTAGTTGACGACTACACGCGGTACACCACAGTCTTCCCCTTGCGCAGCAAGGGTGAAGTCTCTGCTGTCTTGATCCCTTGGATCCGCACAGTCCGTCTCCAGCTGCGCGAGCGGTTCAGCCAGGACCTTCCTGTCCTGCGTCTGCACTCTGACAGAGGTGGTGAGTTCTCCTCCGACCTCTTGCGGGACTTTTGTCATGGGGAGCGCATTCTCCAGTCGTTCACGCTTCCGGACTCCCCTCAGCAAAATGGGATTGCTGAGCGCCGCATTGGCTTAGTCATGGAGGTCGCTCGTACCTCCATGATCCATGCAGCCGCTCCCCATTTTCTGTAGCCGTTTGCGGTCCGGTACGCTGCGCATCAGCTTAACCTTTGGCCCCGTGTCTCCTTGCCGGAGACCTCGCCCACACTGCGTTGGACGGGGAAGGTTGGCGATGCGTCGGTGTTCCGGGTCTGGGGTTCTCGTGCCTTTGTTCGCGATACGTCCGCGGACAAGCTCTCCGCCCACGTCTTCCTTGGCTTTGTCCTTGACGCGCCTGGCTGGCAGTTTTACCACCCCACCTCCCGCCGTGTCCTCCCTTCTCAGGACGTCACATTCGACGAGTCGGTTCCCTTCTACCGTCTGTTCCCCTACCGCTCTGCCCCTTCCCCGCCCCCGCCGCTCTTCCTTGCTCCCGGTCCACCTCCGGTAGACCCCCTTCCGCCCCAGGGTCCTGCTCCCTCGGGAGTGTCTCAGGTAGACCCTCTCCAGGGTATTGCGCCTGTTCAGGTAGCTGTCGTCTCAGGTGCTGCTCCAGGTGCTGCGTCTGGGGGTGCTGCGTCTGGGGATGTGGAGCCGGGGGGTGCGGGGTCTGAGGGTGCTGGGTCTGGGGGTGCTGAGCCTGAGGGTGTTGAGCCTGGGGGTGGTGAGTCGGAGGGTGCGGAGCCTGGGGGTGCTGAGTCGGAGGGTGCGGAGTCTGGGGGTGCTGAGCCTCGGGGTGCTGCTTCGTCTGGAGGTCCTGCTGGTGCTTCACCGCGACTGTCCTCGCAGCAGCTGCGTGAGTGGCTTGTTCAGCGACCACACCGTCGGAGTGGAGCTCCTGTGGCTGGCGAGCCTGGAGACGCTGGAGCTGGAGGTGCTGCTGTTACTACTGGAGCTGGAGACCCTACGGAGCCTGGAGCAGCTGGCGCCGGAGGCGCTGGAGCTGATGTAGCTGGAGTTTTAGGCCCTAGCGCAGGAGGCGATGGAGCTGCAGGAGCTGGAGCTGTTGACCCTGGAGCTGGAGGTGCTGGAGGCACTGTGCGGCCGCGCCCGTACTTCGTTCCCCTGCTTCAGCAGGTTCTTGGTGTCCCGTCTTCTTCTGGTCTTCCTCCTCCCTTCCTGTGTCCACCGCCTGACCAGTCGCAGCCGCCGTTACAGCCAGCCTCCCCACTGCCTGTTCCCTCTCCTTACACTGAGCAGTCTGGAGGTCTTACAGCGCGTCGTGAGCCTGCGTCTCGTCCTGTCTCGCCTGTTCGCACTGCTCGTCGCGCTCCTCGTTCGCGTCCTCCTCCTGTCCCGGGCACGCACACTATGGCACTCCGTCCTTCCTCTGTTCCACTGCGTGTTCCTCTGCCTGCTCCTCCTGAGTCCTCTCTTCCTGAGGCCCCTGACCCTGAGTCTGACCGAGCGCGTGCTGCCAGTCCCACTGTCGCTCGTCTCCTTGCCACTGCTGTCACTGACCCTTGCTTTGAGTCTGCGGCTGCTTCTGCTCTCGTTGCTGAGCTGCTTGACTTTGCTGCTGCCTGCCGTCTCGACTACGCCTCTGCTCTAGTTGCTGAGTCTGTGTCTGCCAGTCCTCCGTCCGTCGGGGGTGAGTGTGCTCTTGGCACGGACGTCCTTGAGGACAGGCAGGAGGACTTTGAGTGTCTTGTAGCTGCTGTACCTCGTTTCGCTTCCTTGCTGCTTGCCCCTGAGGGAGACCCGGATGCTCCAGACATCCCGACCCTGCGTTCTTACGCAGAGGCGATTACGGGTCCTTACTCCTCTCAGTGGCAGGCAGCCATGGATGCCGAGATGGCATCCTGGAAGTCCACAGGCACTTACGTCGACGAGGTTCCCCCACCTGGGGTGAACATAGTCGATGGCATGTGGATCTTCAGGGTGAAGCGGCCGCCGGGTTCTCCGCCTGCCTTCAAGGCGCGTTACGTTGCTCGAGGTTTCAGTCAGCGACAGGGAGTTGACTACTTCCAGACCTTCTCCCCCACCCTGAAGATGACTAATCTTTGGGTGTTGCTGCACGTAGCTGCTCAGCGTGACTACGAGTTACACTCTTTGGTCTTCAGTACAGCCTTCCTGCAGGGCAGCCTGCACGAGGAGATCTGGCTGCGCCGCCCACCTGGCTTCACTGGGTCGTTTCCTACAGGTACCTAGTGGAGCCTCCGCCGGCCAGTCTACGGTCTCCGCCAGGCGCCTCGCGAGTGGCACGACACACTCAGGACTACACTTGCGGCTCTTGGGTTTGTTCCTTCTACAGCAGACCCGTCGCTGTTTCTACGCACCGACACCTCGCTGCCGCCCTTCTACGTCCTAGTGTACGTCGACGACCTCGTCTTTGCCACGGCTGACACTGAGGCTCTGACCCTAGTGAATTCCGAGCTGCAGAAGAGACATACCTGCACTGACCTGGGTGAATTGCGCAGCTACCTTGGCCTGCAGATCACCCGGGACAGAGCACGGCGCACCATCACACTGACTCAGTCACACACGGTGCACCAGGTCCTTCAGCGCTTCGGCTTCCAGTACTCCTCGCCACAGCTCACTCCTCTGTCTACCAGCCACTCGCTCTCAGCTCCACCTTCGGACGAGTCCGTAGAGCCGAGTGGTCCATACCCAGAGCTTGTGGGTTGCCTCATGTACCTGATGACTTGCACACGACCCGACCTCGCGTACCCTCTCAGCCTTCTGGCTCACTACGTGGCTCCCGGTAGGCACCGAAAGGTGCACTGGGATGCTGCGAAGAGGGTACTGCGTTACCTGTGCAGTACGTCGTGCATGGGGCTTGTGCTTGGAGGACGGGGTCCTGTTGTCCTCACTGGTCACGCAGACGCCTCCTGGGTTGACGAATCAGCTATGCAGCGGTCGTCGCAGGGTTACACCTTCTGTTAGAATGTGAGCAAATGAATGACTGAACTAGAAAGCAGGTGGGTACATATAGGAAACCTAAAAGTGTTGTACCCTGTAAGAACTACCCAACTACAGCCTAAACAGACTATAGCATATAAGTTTGACACACCCCCATAGGCAAAGTGGGGGAGAACAAGAGGCCACAAGACCAGTCAAGAAAGGCAAAGCAAGCTCAGGGTGGATCACAAAGTCACCACGCAGTCTGAGCACAACCAAATGGCCACAAGGCCAGTTCACATGCAGAGTTATATAAAGGAGAACAAACAAAACAGTGAACACAACCTAGCAAGTGTAAGCATGCAGGTATATGTATAAAGACTACAGTACAAGCAGAGTCAAGAAGAAAGCAAGTGAGGCACAGTAGGTACAAGGCCTAACACAGTACAGAAACGCTGATGATCACAAGGCTGAAGTGCCTTGGTGAAAACATCAGCATTGTTGGCCTGAGAGGCCACGTAAGCAAGACGAAGCTGGCCACGCTGCTGCAACTCTCGAGCAAGGAAGTAGCGCAGAGCAATATGCTTCGTTCTGTGCTCCAGTCTGTGCTCTTGACACAAGGCAAGCATGGCCTTGTTGTCGACGTACAGAACTGGAGGAGAAAGAGGCGCCTCTCCCAAGTCAATCAGCAGGTAGGTGAGCCAGCGTAGCTCCTGTGCAGCCATGGCCCCAGCGTAGATCTCAGCCTCACAACTGGAGCTGAGAATAGAAGAAGAGCGGGTAGCCCGCCAAGAGACAGAACCGGAGCCAAGACTGAAGGTGTAACCCTGTGACGACCGCTGCGTAGCCAAGTCGTCAACCCAGGAGGCGTCAGCCTGACCAGTGAGGACAACTCGAGCCCGTCCTCCAAGCACGAGCCCCATACCCGATGTACTGCTTAAGTATCGCAACACCCTCTTCGCAGCATCCCAGTGCACCTTTCGGTGCCTGCCAGGAGCCATGTAGCGAGCCAGAAGGCTGAGAGGGTATGCGAGGTCAGGTCGTGAGCAAGTCATCAGGTACATGAGGCAGCCCACAAGCTCTGGATACGGGCCACTCGGCTCTACGGACTCGTCCGAAGGTGGAGCTGAGAGCGAGTGACCGGTAGGCAGAGGAGTGGACTGTGGCGAGGAGTACGTGAAGCCGAAGCGCTGAAGGACCTGCTGCACCATGTGTGACAGAGTCAAGGTAGTGGTGCGCTGTGCTCTGTCCCGGTTGATCCGCAAGCCAAGATAACTTGTCAGTTCACCCAGGTCTATGCACATGTGTCTCTTCTGCAGCTCGGACTTCACGTGGGCGAGTGCCTCAGTGTCAGCAGTAGCGAAGACGAGGTCGTCTACGTATACGAGAACGTAGAACGGTGGCAGAGTAGTGTCAGTGCGTAAAAACATAGAAGGGTCAGAAGTGGAAGGAGCAAAACCAAGAGCAGCAAGAGTCGTCCTGAGTGTGTCGTGCCACTCACGGGGTGCCTGGCGGAGACCGTAGACTGGCCGCCGGAGGCTCCACTGGGTATCAGCTGGAAATGACCCAGTGAAGCCAGGTGGGCGGCGCAGCCAGATCTCCTCGTGCAGGCTGCCCTGGAGGAAGGCTGTGCTGAAGTCAAGCGAGTGGAGCTCGTAGTCACGCTGAGCAGCAACGTGCAGCAGTACACGAAGAGTGGTCATCTTTGGGGTTGGGGAGAAGGTCTAAAAGAAGTCAACTCCCTGTCGCTGACTGAAGCCGCGTACAACGTAACGCGCCTTGAAGGCAGGCGGAGAACCCGGCGGCCGCTTCACCCTGAAGATCCACATGCCACTGACGATGTTCGCCCCAGGTGGGGGAACCTCGTCTACGTAGGTGCCTGTGGACTTCCAGGAAGCCATCTTGGCGTCCATGGCTGCCTGCCACTGAGAGGAGTAGGGACCCTCTATCGCCTCTGCATAAGAGCGCGGGGTCGGGATGTCTGGTGCATCCGGGTCTCCCTCAGGGGCAATCCGCATGGACACGAGATGAGGTACAGAAGCAGCAAAGCACTCAAACTCCTCCTGTCTGTCCTCAAGAACGTCCGTGCCAAGAGCACACTCACCCCCGACGGTCGGAGGACAGACCGACGCAGACGCAGACTCAGCAACAAGACTGGTGGCGTAGCCTAGGCGACAGGCTGCAGCAAAGTCAACAAGCTCAGTAACAAGAGCAGACGCAGCAGTGGACTCAAACAAAGGGTCAGTGACAGCAGTGGCCAGAAAACGCGTGACAGCTGGACTAGCAGCACGTAGGGAGTCAGACGCAGGGTCCGGACCGGCAGGAAGAGAGGACGCAGGAGGAGACGGCAAAGGGACACGCTGTGGAGCAGTGGAAGGACGCAGAGTCATAGAGTGAGTGCCAGGGACAGGAGGAGGACGCGGACGCGAAACACGACCAGCGCGAACAGTATGGACAGGCGACGCAGAACGAGACTCAGGCGACACAGGACGAGACTCAGGCTCACGACGCTCCGTAAGACCTCTAGTCAGTCCAGAGTAAGGAGAAGGACCAGGCAGTGGAGAGGCCGGCCGCAACTGCGACTGGGACTGGACAGGCGGTGGACTCAGGAAAGGAGGAGGAGGACCAGGAGAAGGCGGGGAGCCAAGAACCTGCTGAAGGAGCGGAACGTAGTATGGCCGCGGCCGCGCAGCGCCTCCGGAAACAGCAGAGACAGAACCGGTACCCTCAGCCCCAGGGTCTCCAGTCCCAGCAGCACCTCCAGCAGCTCCAGCAGCTCCAGCACCAGCAGCACCTCCAGCAGCTCCAGCAGCTCCAGCACCGGCAGCACCTCCAGCAGCGCCAGTACCAGCAGCACCTCCAAAAGCTCCAGCAGCACCTCCAGCACCAGCAGCACCTCCAGTACCAGCAGCACCTCCAGCAGCTCCAGCAGCAGCAGCACCTCCAGTAGCTCCAGCAGCACCAGCACCCGCAGCACCTCCAGCAGCACCAGCAGCACCTCCAACAGCTCCAGCACCACCAGCACCAGCAGCACCTCAACAGCGCCGAGAGTACCACTCACAAAGCTGCTGTGGAGAGAGGGGCTCCCGCCGCGACGAGACACCTAGAGCACCTCCACACTCAGCACGCGCAGGCTCAGCACCTCCAGACACAGTACCCTCAGGCTCCACACGCCCAGGCTCAGCACCCCCAGGCTCAGCACGCCCAGACTCAGCACCCCCAGACTCAGCACCCCCAGGCTCCACACGCTCAGGCTCAGCACCCCCAGTCCCCGCGCCCCCAGTCCCCGCACCCGCAGGCTCAGCACCCCTAGCAGCACCTGAGTCGACAGCTACCTCGACCGGCTCGGCAGGATCTACCTGGGACACACCTGAGTGGGCAAGACCCTGGGGGGGGAGGGGGTCTACCGGGGGAGCACCTGGTGCTAGGAAGAGCGGCGGGGGGGGGGAGAGAGGCAGTGCGGTAGGGAAAGAGACGGTAGTACGACACCGACTCGTCAAACGTGACGTCCTGAGAGGACAGAACACGACGCGAGGTGGGGTGGTAGAACTGCCACCCGGGTGCGTTAGGAGGGAAGCCAAGGAAGACGCAGGGAACGGCACGGGAGGACAGCTTGTCCGCTGAAGTATCGCGGACAATAGCTCGAGATCCCCAGACACGGAACGCGGACGCATCGCCAACCTTCCCCGTCCACCTCAGAGTAGGTGTGGTCTCTGGCAAGGAGACACGAGGCTGAAGGTTGATCTGATGCGCAGCGTACTGAACCGCGAACGGCCACAGAAAATGGGGAGCAGCCGCATGGATCATGGACGTATGAGCGACGTCCATGACCATGCCAATGCGGCGCTCAGCAATCCCATTTTGCTGTGGGGAGGCCGGAAGCGTGAACGTCTGGCGGATGCCCTCCGCACGACAGCAGGCTCTCAGGAGGTCGGAGGAAAACTCACCACCTCTGTCTGAGTGCAGACGCAGAACAGGAAGGTCCTCACCCTTGTTCCGCAAGGGGAAGACTGAGGTGTAACGCGAGTAGTCGTCAACGACCAGCAGGAAGTAACGCTCGTGACTCTGTCCACGGACGCGGGCTGGGCCCCACACGTCCATGTGAAGAGTCTGCAGAGGAGCCTCAGTCGGAGGGAACGTGGAGGAGTGAGGAGCGGCGCGCTGCCGGCCCTCGACACAGGGAACACAGGTAGGGGCAGGCCCCGGAGGAAGAGGAGGGAGGGACCGGGGTAGACCCGAGACAAGGGCACGGGAGGCCATACCTCGAAGATGAGGCAGGGAGGGGTGACCAAGGCGGTGGTGCCAAAGGAGAGTCTCGTGCGACAGAGGATGACACGAGCAGGGGGTAGACGCAGGACTAGACCTGGACGTGGCAGCAAACACCTGACTAGACTCAGAGACCGGAGGAGGCGCAGTAGTCAGTGTGTAGAGACTCGACCCTGGCCTACGGTGAACGTGGCCAGGTGGCAGCCCGTCCGAGAGCAAGTGCAGTGGGTCACATTCTGACCTCCAGGGGCGAACTGGTCAACCCACGCGTCCTGGAGGTCAGCTCCACTCACCAAGTTCGTAGAGAACGAGGGGAGGTGGAGTCCCGACAGCAAGCCCGACAGGGCCGCAGGACACGGTAGAACCGTGCAAGAGTGCGCAAGGACTTGGCCCCCAGAGGGGTCAGCAAGGGAGACTGCGACAGGCCGACTGAGCGGTGTGAGTGTGGTGCTGTCTCTAAAGAAAGAGCGCGAAGCACCAAAGTCAAGTGTGAAAGTGTGCAAATCCTCGGTAGGTGCAGTACCAGAGAGAGCAGACTCACCAGTACCTGGAGCAGCAGTCTCACCAGTACCTGGAGCAGCAGACGCACTAGCACCTAGAGCTGCAGCCGCAATGCCCGGGTCGGGCGGGACACTCAGGTAACAGTCACCCTCAGCACTATCAGACAAAGGATACATGGCAGCAAGGATAGCATCGAAATCAAGATCAAAGATAGGAACATTCTGCAGAAGCAGATCATGCCAGCGAGGGAGCTCAATAGCGTCAGGAAACTGGGCACGCCAGGCGTCAGTCAAGCGACCGAAGCAGCGCTGCGTAGTGTGTGGCAGCCCACACGCCTCCCCACGACGACTGCCGGTGCGAAGAACGTGGTGGGCCCTTAAAAAAAAAAGTTCCCACTAGGGAACCTGCTCTGATACCATGTTAGAATGTGAGCGAATGAATGACTGGACTAGAAAGCAGTTGGGTACATATAGGAAACCTAAAAGTGTTGTACCCTGTAAAAACTACCCCACTACAGCCTAAACAGACTATAGCATATAAGCTTGACACCTTCAGCCTTGGGTCTGGCTCGGTTTCTTGGCGGTCTACCCGCTCGTCTTCAGTTCTCAGCTCCAGCTGTGAGGCTGAGATCTACGCCGGAGCCATGGCTGCTCAGGAGCTACGCTGGCTCACCTACTTGCTGACCGACTTGGGAGAGCAGCCTCGTTCGCCTCCAGTCCTTTACGTAGACAACAAGGCCATGATAGCCTTGTGTCAGGAGCACAGACTGGAGCACATAACGAAGCACATCGCTCTGCGATACTTCCTTGCTCGAGAGTTGCAGTAGCCTGGTCAGCTTCGTCTAGCGTACGTGGCCACTCGGGCCAACACTGCTGATGTCTTCACCAAGGCACTTCCGCCTGGTGACCATTGTGAGAGAATTGAGAAGGAAATGAATGCACTAGAAAGCAATTTGAGTACATATAGGAAACCCTAACAGGGTTGTACTCACTATGGAGTACCCCACTGCAGACTAGAGAAACATGATATTCTAACACACCCCCATAGTCAAAGTGGGGTATGATCAGCACAAGAAGCAAAGCAAAGCAAGCTCAGGGTGGATCACAATGTCACCACACATTCTGAGCACAAGTACAAGAAGTAACAGTTTAAAGTTCACAATAAATAAGCAAAGCTAGAGGCTATCACAGAGGGCAAGTGAGGAGGAGGAGGCTGGACTAATAGGAGAGGAGAGAGGAGGCAACGGTGGAAGCTGCAGACACACGGGCAACAGGAGCGGCGCGCACTGTGGCTACCGGAGGCGCACCTCCGGACTACAGGAGTAACTGGCTCCGCGGCTAAGACGAGCGGCAGGAGAAACGGACCCACGGGCGACTGGCGCAGCGGCATCACTGGGCTACCGGAAGCGCACCTCCGGACTACTGGCACTGCTAGCAACACGACGGCTACCTCCACCCAACCTCCCTCTACTGCCGCCCCCCCCATTCACACACCCCCTGCTGCACCCCTAGGTTCACTCACACGTCACCCCTTAGCACCACGCCTTTGGCTCACACTCATCCACCCCCCTCAGCGGCAGCTGCAGCAGTGGGAGACAAAGGAGGAGGAGGGGAAGGGAAACATACCACCCATCACCCCCATACCCGCCACCCCCATACCCTCCGTTCCACGGCTGCACGCGCAGCAGGGAGACGAAGAAGGGGGGGGGGGGGGGGGGGAGAGAGCAGCAACGGGCAGCACAGGGAGGCGGCGGCAGCGGGTCCAGGGGCGGCGTCGCGGGGTCCAGGGGCGGCTGCTCCAGGGGCCAGGGGCGGCTGCTGAGGTCCAGGGGCGGCTGCACCAGTGGCGGCTGCTCCAGGGGCCAGGGGCGGCTGCTCCAGGGGCCAGGGGTGTCTGCTCCAGGGGCCAGGGGCGGCTGCTCTGGGTCCAGGGGCGGCTGCTCCAGGGGCGGCTGCACCAGGGGCGGCTGCTCCGACGCGCGGCCCCCTCCAGGTCGCCCCTCCCGTCGCCTGTTGAGGCGACCTGAGGGGGGGGGGGGGGGGGGGGGGGAGGGGGAGGAGTACAGGGGGGCCGACGCGCGGCCTCCCAGGGCGCCAGAACAGGCGGAAGGAGGGGGGGGGCAGCGTGCGGCCCCCCAGGTGCGGCCGCCCCCAGGTCGCCACGTAAGGCGACGGGAAAGGGGGGGGGGGCGGTGCGCGGGCCCCCGGTGCGCCGGTGCAGGCACGAGGGGGGCGGGGCCTGGGCAGGGTCGGGGCATGGCAGGGGCAGGGCCGTGACAGGTTCGGGACAGGGGCGGCGCCGGGCGACGGGGCCGATACGGGGGGCCGCGACGGGGGCCTGCGACAGGGGGCCGCGACGGGGGGCCGCAACGGTGGGCCGCGACGGGGGGCCGCGACGGTGGGCCGCGACGAGGGGCCGCGACAGGGTCGGGGCAGGGCCGGGGTCGGGGCAGGTCCGGGACGGGGCCGCGACAGGGTCGGGGCAGGTCCGGGACGGGCCGCGAAGGGGCCGCGACAGGCCTAACGGGCCGCGAAGGGGCCGCTACAGGTCGTAAAGGGGGCTGCGAAGGGGCCTAACTGGCCGCGAAGGGGCCGCGACGGGGGCCTAACGGGCCGCGAAAGGGGCCGCGACGGGCCTAACGGGCCGCGAAGGGGGGGCCGCTACAGGTCGTAAAGGGGGGCCGCGAAGGGGCCTAACTGGCCGCGAAGGGGCCGCGACGGGGGCCTAACGGGCCGCGAAAGGGGCCGCGACGGGCCTAACGGGCCGCGAAGGGGGGGCCGCTACAGGTCGTAAAGGGGGGCCGCGAAGGGGCCTAACTGGCCGCGAAGGGGCCGCGACGGGGGCCTAACGGGCCGCGAAAGGGGCCGCGACGGGCCTAACGGGCCGCGAAGGGGGGGCCGCTACAGGTCGTAAAGGGGGGCCGCGAAGGGGCCTTACGAGGGGCCGCGAAGGGGCCGTACGAGGGTCGTAAACGGGGCCTTACGAGGCCTTAAGGGGCCTTACGGGGCCTTACGGGGCCGTAAACGGGGCCTGACGGGGCCTTACGGGGCCTTACGGGGCTGCGCGGCGCCTGGCTAGGCCGCGAAGCGGCTGCTTTGGGGGCAGGCGCTGGCTCTAAGGGCAGGCGCAGGGGCCGCTACGGGCCTCGAAGGGCAGGCGCGACGCGCGCGTCAGGTAGGTAAGAAAAAATTCAGTGTAAACGTGGTGGGCCCTTAGGAAGGATCGAAATTGCTCTATACCATGTGAGAGAATTGAGAAGGAAATGAATGCACTAGAAAGCAATTTGAGTACATATAGGAAACCCTAACAGGGTTGTACTCACTATGGAGTACCCTACTGCAGACTAGAGAAACATGATATTCTGACAACCATCAGCGCTTTGTTACTGTGTTAGGCCTTGTGCCTACTTTGCCTCACTTACTGCCTGACTCTGCCTGTACTGTGATCTATCTATATACCTGCATGCTTGCACTTGTTAGGGTATGATCACTGTATTGTTTGTTCACTTTATATAACTCTGCATGTGAACTGGCCTTGTGGCCCTTTGCTTGTGCTCGGACTGTGTGGTGACTTTGTGATCCACCCTGAGCTTGCTTTGCTTTGCTTCTTCTCTTGACTGGTCTTGTGACCATTGCTTGTTCTGGCTATCCCCCACTTCGCCTATGGGGGTGTGTCAAACATATATGCTTATTTATATCTAGGCTTAGTTTATGTGTTTACAGTTGTCTAGGCTATAGTGGGTTTAGCCTTAGGGGGTACATAATTTCTCTTGACATTCTACTTGTACCCCTCCCCCTTTCTTAGTCACTCATTCTCGTCACTTATTCTAACAAAATGAGCCCTCTACCCTGCGTCGCACCGTCTACGAGCCTGCCCCCGAGCTTGCCCCCGAGCCACGCAAACCAACCTTCTTCCCGGGAACTATCCCCGGAACCAACATTCCCCTCTCCACCATTCTTGACAGGGAATTTCTTGCGCTGATGTTGACGACGGCGAACGAAGACGATGAAGCTGAAGAAACAGCGGCGGAACCTGCCCAAGCACCTGACGAGCACCCCGCAGAAGCACACGCATGTCAGAATGTTGTATTTGTCTAGCCTGCAGTGGGGTACTCTATAGCGAGTACAGCCCAATCTAGGGTTTCCTATATGTACTCAACTGCTTGCTAGTGAACCTCCTCCTTTCTTCATTCTTTCTTTCTACTACTACTTCTGACATGCTATCAGAGCAGGTCGATCCCCTTGGGTCGATCCTGTGGGTGGGCCCACCACCTCACTGCTTCCGCTGCTACTGCTACTCTGTGTGTTGCACGCCCAGTGGCGTGCGACGGATTTTTCATCCCGCCGCGCGCTCGGAGCGTGCGGCGGTTTTCTGCCCGCCGTGCGCCCCGAGGCGCGTGGCGGTTTTCTGCCCGCCGTGCGCCCCGAGGCGCGCGGCGGCTTTCTGCCCCGTCACTCCGCGCGTCGCTCCCGGGAGGCACTGCGACGGGCGACGGGGACCCGCGCGTCGCCCCCCGTCGCCCGTCGCGGCCTGCGCGACCTGCGTAGGGCCCGCGCGCGGCCCGTACAGCCTGCGCGCGGCCCGTACGGGCTGCGCCAGGCCCGCGCGCGGCCTGTACGGGCTGCGCCAGGCCCGCGCGCGGCCCGTACGGGCAGCGCCAGGCCCGCGCGCGGCCCGTACGGGCTGCGCCAGGCCAGGGCGCGCCTCGGGCCGCCCGCACGCGGTTCGTACGGGCTGCGCCAGGCCCGTGGGCGCCCTGTTTCCTCTTCCCCTGCGCTGCCCGCAGTCCCCCGTGCTTCTGACGGTGCCCCACCCCTGCTGCTGCCCGTTCTCCTGAATTAGGGTTTGGGGGTGGGGGGTATGGGGGTGCAGTTTCTGTGCGTCGTCCCCTGCTCCTCCTCCTCCTCCGTCTCCCAGTGCTGCAGCTGCCGCTGAGGGGGGTGGGTGTGTGGGAGCCGAAGGAGTGGTACTAGGGGGGTGACATGCAAGTGGAGTTAGGAGTGAAGCAGTGGGTGTGTGGGGGGTGTGTGGGACAGTTGGAGGAGGTTGAGCGGAGGCTGCTGTCTTGTCGTCCGCAGCACCTGTAGTCCGGGGCGCACTGTCCTGGTAGCCCAGAGAGTCTGCTGCGCCTGTCGCCCGAGGGTCCGTTGCTCCTGTAGCTCGTCGTAGCCCGTGAGCCAGTTACTCCAGTAGTCCGGGGCGCACTGTCCCGATAGCCACTGTGCCAGCAGCTCCTGTTGCCCGTGTGTCTGCAGCTTCAGCCGCCGTCTCTCATCTTTTCTCCTCTCACAGTCCCTCCTCCTCCTCACTTGCTAGTGAACCTCCTCCTTTCTTCATTCTTTCTTTCTTTTCACCTCCGCACTACATGCGCACCTCTAGATTCCACACCGACGATGCCATTTGGCACCAGCGCCTTGGTCACCCCTCGCGCGTAACGTTGAAGAACTGCATCGAGGCCGGCGTGTTTGCGCCTGGCGCACTCCTGCGCCCTGATGGCACCGAAGTAAGGGGCGCGACACATCCGCGCAACTGCACCGTTTGCCCCGAAGCCGCGCTAAGCCACCATCCGTTCCCCCTGCGCGAGCCCGGAACCAACCGCTGCGCAAAACTGGAGAAGGTATACAGTGACTTCCTCAACGTAGGACACTGCGGAATCAACGATGAGCTGTATACGCTCACCTTCGTCGATGCTGGAACGCGCTATGTGTGGGTCGTAAAAGTGGAGGCACGCAACAGAGCATACGAAGTGTTTTGTCTATGGCTGGCGCACGAGCAGCATCAAACTAGGGAGAAACTGAAAAATTGGCGATCTGACGGTGCAGCGGAGTTCATGAGCAAGGAGATGCAAGATTACTTAGCGCAGAAGGGAATCGAGTACCATGTTTCCCTCCGCTATGCATATCAGCAGCAAGGCATAGCTGAGCGCACGAATCGTACGCTCATGACAAAGGTGCGGGCGTTGATGAAGCAGTCGAAGCTTCCGCCAACTACTGGACCTACGCAATGCACCACACCGTGCGAGTGCACAACCTGCTATCGACCACGGCCATCACCAGTAACTCATCACCGCATGTGAAGTGGACAGGGACCAAGGGCAACATATCAATGCTCCGCGTGTGGGGGTGCATGGTGCAGTACCGCCCGCCAACGTCAACCATCGGGAAGTTTGCAAGCCGCGCACGCTGGGGGGTTCACCACGGCATCAGCCACGAACACAAGGCGTGGCTCATTCTGGATCTCATGAGCCAGAAGGTAAAAAATGCGCGTGACGTCATCTTCTACGAGCGGCTCTTCCTTCGGCAATTTTGCGAAGACGAGCAGGCGAACGCGAATCGCGTCTACGCCAACAATGGACACAGCTACGCTTCACCTGAGGACGAAGCTGCAGCAGCCATTCTAGAGCAGGACCCCAGAGGCGAGTTCACAAGAGGCGATCGCGACGACGACGACGATTCTCCCGGAGGCGGAAGCGGAAGCGGCGGAGGCGCAGCACCGCCAGCACCACCTGAACCAGAAAGCGACGATGACGATGTGTAGGAAGTCATCCCGCAACACCGCCACGACAGCACCGTTTCGGGACTTCAACTTCTCGGGCTCCACACTACCACCTCAGCGCCACGTGTCATCAAGCCGAAGAATGCGCCAAGCACTCACGGGACCACACAGCAAGGAGTGGTGCGAAGCGATGGATGTGGAAATCAAGGCACTTGAGTCTCGCGACACCTGGGTGCTCGTCGATCGAGCGGCAATCAAGGGGAGAAGGATTCTCTCAGAGAAATGGGTGTTCCGCGTGAAGTCCGCAGCGGACGGCATGATTGAACGATTCAAGGCGCGATGGGTCGTACGTGGCTACGACCAGAGGCACGGCATCGACTTCGACCAGACGTTTGCGCCGGTCATCCGTCACACCTCCGTCAGAATCCTCCTCGCCATCGCTGCCGCACGACACCTCCCGCTCCGACAGATTGATGTGAAGAACGCGTTCCTCTACGCATTAGTAGATGTTGAAATCTACGTGGAGCAGCCGCATACATACGGTGAGGGGGACTCACACGTGTGCCAGCTGCGAAAGTCCCTTTACAGGATTAAACAAGCGCCAAGGCTCTGGCAGCAGTACCTGCACAACATCTTGCTCAAGATAGGCTTCAAACAGCTGCCTCATGATCCCGAGATGTATCGCCGCGATTTCCGCGGCGAATACATTCTACTCATGGTCTACGTCGACGACCTCCTCTATACAGGGTCAAGCAACGAATTGCTTGAGCAGTTCGAGAAGAACCTTGCGGGGCGCGTCGATATTACCACCAGCTGTGGAGAATGCAATGTACCACTAGCGGACCGATATCGGTGGTGAGTACATTGCATTCTCCAGGTATACCACCAGCTGTGCCTCCCTTGCCATTTTAGCCACGGCGAATGCCAGCTGGTTGTGTGTGCGCATTCTGTCGGGGCCTATGCTGCAGCGGAGTAGGTGGTTGGGGAGGCTGCAGTCGGCTACGAGCTCTCCACACTCGCACACGGTAGGTACATTCTGTCGGATGCCCATGCGGAAGGCCAGGGCTGTTCGGAATTGCCCTAGTGAAAAGCAGAGGTCTGGAGTCAGGGGTAGGGCTTGCAGCCATGCCCCCGCTCCCTTGCCTCTCAGGCTAACGAGGCGGAGCGTGTGCCCCATCTCGGGGCCAGACCTGATTGCGCGTGATTCCTCCGTCAGGGCGTCGGCCTTTGCCGTGTGCACTTCCTGAGAGAGGGCGCGCTACAGCTGGTCTTGGGACGGGGTTTCCTGCTCCTCGCGGAGGTGTTACAGCGCCAGTGGTGGCAGTCGTCCCTCCATGTCTTGGATGGTGACCGAGTGCGCTGCAGACGGCTGCAGGGCGTTGCTGTTGCTCCCTAGCGCCGCGGTTGCTGGAAGGTCAAGTGAGCGGAGCAGGCGTAGCGTCTCTATTGTCGAAGCCAGGTAGGCTGGTGCTACTTCTGTTGTGGGGTCCGTGAGGCCCAGCCCACCCAGGGCTACTGGGAGGGTTGCTTGGCGGATAAGAAATTTCAACTCGGCTACAGGTGGTTGGATGCTGGCGGGAGGGTGGCTGGATGCTGGCGGCAGTCAAGGCGGTGTTGAGCAGTTCGGCGCACTACGCGTGCCATTCTGAAAGAGGTAAGATGTCTGCTGGGGTGGTGCGCCGTAGGTAGCCGATTCTGCGGCTGATGCAGCGAGACAGTAGCAGGAGGGTATGCTGTGGATGGATGGATGCTAAGGAGCCCAGGGGTGCCGCCGCGTCAGTCAGGGTATTGCGGACGAGGTCAGAGCAGAAGCGCTGTGACCCGACAGGGCTTCCCAACACCCGTACCCCCTCGTGGGTGAGGGGAAGGCCCTCGGGGAGCTTGTCACCTTCTAGCGGCGAGGAGGACCACGCCGACGACTTTCTGAGGTTGCAGGTGAGGCCATCCTGGGCTAGCAGCGGCGTCAGGACCCTTAGTGCGCCGAGCGTTGCTGTCACCGGTCCGATCATGGTGATGTCGTCTGCATATGCTAGGACCGTGACTTCGGGGTGCTCTGCCGCTACTCGTCTGAGGTGCTGCTGGATTGATGCCGCAAACAGAAGGGGTATGAGGGGATCCCCCTTCCTAACTCCCCTTCCGCTGGTGAGTGCCATTGTGCTCAAGCGGGGATCGGTCACCAGCTGTGAAGGCGTCGCGTAGAAGGAGCGTGTGAAAGGTATGAGCGGGGCAAGCAGGGTGTTGGTGAGTGCGTTGAAGAACACTTTCCTCTCTACGGAGTTGAAAGCGTTCTCAATGTCGAGTTGGAGGACTAGGCTGGATGGTTGTCAAGTGGTGAGGTCTCTGACTGCGTGGATAACGAACTCAGCCCCGCCTGGGACTGCCACGCAAAATTGTTGGGGTAAGAAAAATCGCCTTGACTCTCCTTGCAGTTCTGAGAGTGCCACCTTTGCTGCCAGCCAAAGCAGGGATTCCCCTATCACGATAGGGCGTACCCCCCCCCCCTGGTTTCGCGAAGGCGATGAGGCTGGATGGCGAGAGTAGCGCTGCAACCTCGGTGGAGAGATTCGTCGAGAGAAGGTGTGTTACGGCGGAGTGCAGGTGCCCCAGTACCTCGATGTTACTTAAAGCCGGCGGCCCAAATTGTTCATGCTTTTAAAAGTTGACCAGAGGGAGTTTTTCTGGTATAGGCTTTGGCGAGAGTTCGCGATTTCGTCTAGGTTCGTTTTTTTCGCGAGACCCAGCCAACCCTCAGTTTTCCCCCTGGTGAGTGAATCTGTCTTCGAAAGTCCCAAATTGCAGGTGCGTGACTTTCAAAAGCTTGGACACTCAACTTCGTCAAGTTTTAAAAACTTGACTCTCGCGGTCCGCAATTTGGGACACGGGCTTTAAGGCTGGGTCGCGGTAATGTTCGAATGTTGACCCTGATGGACCAGCCCCAACTCCGCTGGGGTAGTCCCCGAGGACGTTTGAGAAACTTTCCACGGTGCACGAAAATTTCGTGGGTGTTGTGTAGGTGTGGACCCATTCGGGCAGGTCAATTTGGGGTTGGGGATGTTTCGATTCCAATTGCTGCAGTGTCGCGATTGTCGCAGGGGTTGCTGGCGAGGGTTGAAGGGCTGCCAGCGCTTTTCGCAGGTTACCCCGTTTCACCAGCACCTCCACATGTGAGCAGATTCCCAGGGGGTCATTTTGGTGCTGAGGTGGTTCGGCTTGGTGCAGGGACCCCGCGTAGTCAATGTACAGCTGGTTCCAGTGGCCACATCTGAATAAGTCGTAAGGTGAGACATGGCAGGAACATGAGGACCCGCCACGCTCCCGCGCAATTTGGCAGCTTGGAGATCCGTAGGAGGGCGGCCAGCATACAGGTGGAGTAATCACTTAGGATCTATGGCGGCGGACGATAGGCAGGTGAGTGGTCGACGTTAAGATAGTAGAGTCCCAGCTCATCGCGATCTGAAAGAGATCCTCCCTCAATGCCAGCTGGGACGCCAAAAGGGCCTGGTCCGGAGGGGGTTGGGGTCTGCGGTTCTGTCGGCGGCCAGATCCTCTCTCTTGCTGCTGCGCCTGCTCCACCCCCGCTTCCACGCGGGGTGAGTCAGGATTGTCATGTTGCCTCAGATCTGACGGTACATATTCGTCGCCACTCCCCTCTGCGTTTGTATCACCGATTCTCCCTGCTTGTGCTGTCGTTCCTCCTCTCGCCCCGCGCCTGGCAAACGACTGGCGCGTGACTCGTTCCGCTGGCTCCCCCAGCCAGATTGGGCTCGGCAATTGGCAGGGATTCCCCCTTGCCGCTTGGCCTGCGCTCCGCTGTCCTCCGTTGTTCTCTCTCTCTCTCTCTCTCTCTCTCTCTCTCTCTCTCTCTCTCTCTCTCTCTCTCTCTCTCTTTCTCTCTCTCTCTTTCTCTCTCTCTCTCTCTCTCTCTCGCTCTCTCTCTCTCTCTCTCTCTCTCTCTCTCTCTCTCTCTCTCTCTCTCTCTCTCTCTCTAATGGTCCGTGTATTAATAAACCAGGAGGGTACAAACATGCGAGGTAAGGCAAGTACTGAAATGCAAACATCAAGTCTATCATACCAGCACTATCCCCTAGATCTCTAGTAGGGGCTCAATTACTGCAAAGCAGTCTCCCAGATACAACTCTGCCCCAATCCCTCCCACAGGTGGGTTCTCAGCAGCTGCCGCCTTGCTCAACTTCTGCAGGTAGCCAACCGATTGGGCCCTCTGCAATGCAACCGACCACCTCTGTCGGAACTGGTGCAGGAATTTGGCGGCTTGGAAGGATTTTGAGTCGGCGTTGAAGTATCGCCGAGCCGCCGTGTCCGCTAGTAGCTTGAGGAAGACTGGAACTTCAGCACACGGGCATCCGTAAGTTTCTACAGCCAAGGGAAAGAACCCCACGGTCTCTGGTCAGTTAGCGTAGTGCTTGATCTTCTTGTCGGCCTGCTCCCGGGCCGCCCATCCCCTGCCTTTCGTTGCCTCGGGATCCCTAGTGCTTATGGGATCTGTGATTGTAACATCGCACACCCAGACCGCCCCGCTGCTACGGTCACTCATGGTGAAATCTGCCGTTTGTTCCTCGATCGGGCAGAAGGTTGCGGACTCGCTGTGGACAATGAACCCCGCGTCTTGGGCCATGCTAATGCATGCGTCCCGGAGTTCATTGTGGGTGTTAATGCGGTGCTTGCCCGTGCCGCAGCGGAAGAGGTGGTTTGGTAGACGTGGGTCGGGGATGGCTGTTTGGCCCGTGTAGTTGCAGTTCGCCGGCGTAGAGAATGGGAGGCCGAGCCGGAAGCGAACAGCGTTAGCGAAATGTACGGGTCCAATGCGCCGATTGGCTGCGATGGGGATGGCGGTACAATCTCCTGTGCCGTACCCGGTCAGTGAGAACATCCGTTGGGTGTGGCCGGATAGCGGGTTCGGCCTCATGCGCCTACTCTCCTGGACTTGGACGGCGTACCGCCAATCTCTCTCTCTCTCTCTCTCTCTCTCTCTCTCTCTCTCTCTCTCTCTCTCTCTCTCTCTCTCTCTCTCTCTCGCTATGGCTCATGTTGAAATAGCTCTTGATAAGCTCCACTCCCAGCTGCTCACACCACGATGCCCTTTATATTTCCTCCCCCCATTCACTCCCTCACCCCCTCCCACCCTCCCTCCCTCCCTCCCTCCCTCCCTCCCTACCTCCCTCCCTCCCCTCCCTCCCTCCCTCCCTCCCTCCCCTCCCTCCCTCCCCTCCCTCCCTCCCTCCCTCACCTCACCCACCGGGCACACGGCACACCCATCAGTCTGCACCTTACAGCCGCCCAGCCCCAGTGGACCACCAGCGTGCGCTGGCTACTCTCCCGCTCTCCCGCACCCCCGTCTCTTTGCCTCTCCTTCTCTCATCCTTCCCTCATCCCCCTCATCCGCCGATCCTTCACTCTCCCCTCCTCCCCCACCGCCTCCTCCCTCTCATCCCTGCAACTAAGCTTGGGTGTCAGAGACAAGTTCACAGAGGAGGATTACCGCCTGAGAAACTGGAATTTAGGCTTTCTCAAGACCTGCTTTTCCCTGCACTCCCTCACACTCGGACGTGGCGCTTGGATAAAAGCTGCCTCACCGCCTCCTGGATGCAGCCCCTTCGGAGCTTAATCCTTAAAGATGTGGACCCCAGGGGAGTCTCTCTTAAAGCCCTGGCTGCCATTTCGCCTCAGCTGCACGAGTTCTCGTTCTGCGAGCCGTGGAAGCTGGAGGAGGAGGGAGGGGAGGACTGCAAAGGACCGGTGCTGCTGGCGCTCGAGTTCCACAGGGCTCGCCGCCTCTCCTTCCACTTCCTTAGCCACGAGCTCAAACTGAAACTCGCCCTTTCTCACGACTCCCTCACCTCCTTCTCCGCCTGTGCCCAGTCCCTCACTCTCGCCTGCAGCTCTGCCCGCCCTCTCACGTTGACCTAGCTTTTGCTGTTTGGGGAAGAGTGGATTCATATTTCTTCCTTCAAGGTTGCCTCTGTCCGTGCGCTTTACCTCAATGGTCCGATTAACCTGCTGCCGCCACGCCCCCACCGCATCCCAACTGACGTTCGGAAACCCATGGAGATCTGTGGAGACTCGTTTGTGTATCTTCCGCCACCGCAGCCGTTTGCATGGGCGGACTGGCTGAGGACACTCGTGCCAGCAGTGGAGGTGCTTATAGCGGGCATGACATTGACCTTGAGGCCTGCAGGTTCCCCTGGCCGAGGCTGTGGAGCCTTTGGATTGTCGTGGCGAGCGATTACGATGTGATGAACCCGGTGCGTGGGGAGATGGCGGTGGAGGATGTGAAGAGGGCAGATGGGAATGAGATCATTGAATGGACGAGAGCCCAGAGAAGGAAGGAGCAGGGGGAGGCGAGGGAGACGGAGCACAGGATGAGGAATCGAGGGCTCACTCGGTTTCATGCGGGCCCGTTTGGCAACCAGCTTGGGGTTGACGATGATGATGATGACGATGTTTATGGTCCACTGGAACGAGCGACGCCTTCACGCAGATCTGCTCCCACCCGACTGTGCATCCCTCCGAAAATCCATGCTCCAAATCTGCGGGCCATCTTCTTTCCAACCCGCCGCAACACACCCTGAGCCTTGCTAGCAGACCTGAGGGCGAGGCATCCCTCACTGGCGCTGTACTGTGTTGCAAGGCACACGTGGTACTGGGAGAGGAAAGGGACGAGGGTGGAGGGTGGGCCGGTGTCGCATGTGAGGGGGCCGAGAGGAGGGAAGAGCAGTGCGTCGTTTAGGAATGGGAGGAAGAGCGTGCGGGACAAGATGAAGTGTGAATTGGGGGCTGATGGAGGGGTACACGCTGAATGAGGAGTGGTTCATGGTGGAAAGACGGAATTGGAAGCAGGTGGTTGGTGAAGAGGAGCGGGAGAGGGATCGTAATGATAGCGATGGTGACGAGTTTGATGACGAATATGATGAGGATTAGGATGAGAAGGGATGGGGAGTAGAAGTAGGTGCGAGTGCATTTCTGACACATGGTTTTATTTTTTCCTTGCCGGCCTGCTGGATTATACATAAAGCATGCTTTCTGTTAATTCACCGAAGCAGATCCACTACAAAATATGTGTTACGAGTGCAATTGAGTGAGCGAGCGAGGATTGCACTATCGAGACAAGAATACAATGAGCGAAGGAATGAGCGAAGAATATATAGCGAAACTTCGGTGGTAACGGTAACGTGGGAAATTGGGGTGCGCGACGGGCCTGGTGCCGAGGTTGGGGAACTGTCGAGGCGGAGGTCCGGAGCGCGGGTTACCAACCGAACTGTGAGGTTGGGTCGCATCGTGAACAGTGGCGGGAATGGTGTCGAGGCGAATGTCGCGAGTGGTAACGGGATGTTGTGGGGTGCTGTCAGTGTTGTACGCGCTGAGCAGTGAAGCAAAGTAAGGAAAATGATTTTTCCTTACAATATGCAAAATGCATATCCCTACAACAGGCTGGCAGACTGCATTCGTTTAGCCTGTCTGAATAAGGTAAATAATAGTCAGAGGCCCAGGAAAGCTTTCTTTCTCAAAAGGCAACGAGTATTTCATTAGCTAAACATATAGAACAAAGGCTGGTTTACATACCGTCATACCCCGGATATACCCCCATGGGGGGCACTAATAAAACATGTTTTTTTTAGGGGGTGGGCTTATAATATAGTAAAATTATAAGCGCCGGCGTTTATGTTATGTCAAAAATGAAATTTGCTTTTAAATATACCAAATCGAAGCATTCTCAAAGGCGGATTCACCTGAGTCGAGAACGTTCGACTCTGTGCATGCTTTGCGCGTGAAACGGCCAACAAGGCATGGCATCACGCCTTCCACGCCTTGTTGGTCAGGCCAGGTTCATCGAACGTGAACCTGGCCCATGCCAGGGCACACGTACTTCGCATCACAGCGGCCCAATCAGGGTTGCATGCGATCGTGGGCACGTCGTGGTTCAGCCACGACGTGCCCATCAACAGCAAGATTCCCTGCCACCGAGGCAAAGAGCTGTCCCTTTCAGCTCCTCTGCGGGGAATCTTGACTGTGGCCACACTTTCCCCGCAGAGGAGGCTGGGCCGCGAAACTGAAGGGGTCTCGGGCGAGGGCTTCATACGGCCCTCATTCCCAACTTTTGGTTCAGTTTTCTTCGTTCGTTTGGCCTGCCGTGGCCATGGCGGGCCTTCCAGGCACGCATTTCTTGTTCCGCCGCCAACCTGCTGCTAGAGAAAATACCCACAGAGACACTCGTGACTACTCTCAATGGCAGACGTGCCCTGCGCCCGTCCCTCCACCACAACCAGTAGTGCCTCCCGTTCCTCCCACGCCTCCTACGCCTCCTACCCCTCCCGCTCCCCCGGCGCCTCCTATTCCTCCCGTTCCTCCGGCCCCTCCCGTCCCGCCTGCTGTTGGTGTTCCGCGACAGGGGGTTCTGCAGCTTCTCCTCCCCCCTGGCTACTCGGCGTTCGACGCCTTCCTGTCCGAGCCTGAACGCAGCGGCGGCGAAGGATCTTCCTCCGCACCGGAGCCACGATGGGGAGCGCCGGCTGATTGCCCGTTGGACGAATCCGCTACCGGTGCGGACGACGACGTGGAGTTCTGGGCTGCTGACGGTCTCCCCGAGCACCTTCCAATTCCCTCCTTTCCCCCTCCGAATAAAAAAAGGCCCCACCCATCTCGCGATAATCGTGATGCCCGTCCTCCCTCCCCCAGGCACAAGCCGACAAAGCACAGGCGCAATTCCTACACCTCGCATGAGAAGCTGCAATGGATTCTGAAGCTCGAAGCCGGAGAGATGAGTGTGCGGCGCATGTCTCGCGAATCCGGCATCTCCCGAAGGTGCCTCACGGAGTGGAAGAACCGCAAGGGTGAGCTTGAGGGCGCGCACGGTGCACGCTGTCGCCTGCACGGCCGCAGAAGGAGCTCGTGGTATCGCGACATGGAAGCGGAGGTGTACCGGAGGTTTCTCGCCCACCGCAAGAAGTGCCTCGCCGTCTCGATCGCACGATTGCAGAAGTGGTCGCACGAGGTGATGAAAGAGTTACACCCAGGTGAAAAGTGGGCCGGCTCTCAGCGGTGGACTCAGCGCTTTCGCCGCCGCTGGAACCTGACGACCAGGGCGAAGACCCGGGTCGGCCAGAAGCTCTCGTCCAGTGAGTTGTTATTTGGTGGTATTGTTGTTTGTCTGTTCCCGTCTATTCACGGCTCTCACTCTGTGTTTGTGCTTTATGTTCCTCCCATCCCGTGTCCCAGACTGCGAGACTGATGTCAAGAACTTCTGGACGTACGTGCGTCACTCCCGCCGGCAGTACAAGATCGACCTGCCGTGGATTCTAAACGCGGACCAGACGCCCCTCTGGCTCGAGATGCCATCCGAACGCACCGTTGAAGAGGTTGGCTCGCGCTCCGTGCCCGTCCGCAGCGGCGGCTACCAGAAAGAGCGGGTTACAGTGATGCTCGCCTGCACCGCCAGCGGGGAGAAGTTGAAGCCTTGGGTCTTCTTCAAAAGGAAGACCGTCCCCAAAGGAGATTTCCCTTCAGGTATGCACCACACGTCGATTACGCGGTGGCATGTCGATGTCAGTTAAAAATTTTAACTAACATCGTGGTTTTGTTGCTGTGCAGATATCCACGTGGGGGGTCCATCCCAACGGGTGGATGGACGCGGACGGTGTCATCGAGTGGCTGGACGGGGCGGTGAAGCCGTACATCAACCCCAAGTTCGGAGTCCGCCCCCGCAAAGCTCTGCTCGTCCTCGATTCGTACCGCGGGCACCTGACCCCAGAGGTGAAGAAGAAGTTTGGCGAGCTGAACCTGGTCCCTGCGGTTATCCCTGCTGGCTGCACCTCGGAGATTCAACCCCTCGACGTCGCGGTTAACCGTTCCTTCAAGGCCGGCGTTCGCCAGCTCTACCAGGAGTGGTTTGAGCGTGAGGGGGTCGACACCTTGTGATCTATCCGTACTGTCACATCGGCGCCGGTCAAGTAACAGCGCCACACTTTGAACGCATGCACGATCGCAAGCATTTCGCGATCGTGTATCGGATAATTCTTCTCGGGCGGATGCAACTTTCGTGATTCATATGCGATGGGTTGTAACCCGTTTCCGAAGTCTTGTAGTAGTACGGCTGCAATGGCGATGTCGCTTGCGTCGGTAACCACTTCGAATGGGTGGTGTGGGTCGGCGATGCGCAGTACGGGCGGTGAACAGAGAACATTTTTCAGGGTAGAGAAGGCAGCATGCTCTTTCTCCCCCCACGTAAAAGTGACCCCCTTCCGCAGCAAATCCGTTAGTGGGGCCGTTAAACGTGCCATGTCGGGGACGAACCGGCGCACGTAATTAACAAAACCCAAGAAACTCTGCAGTTCCGTGATGTTCGTGGGTGGATGCCACGCTTTTACTGTGTCCAACTTCTTCGGGTCGATTTCGACGCCAGCCTCCGAAATAACGTGCCCCGAAAACTCTAGCCTATCCTAAAAAAAACTCGCACTTGGAACCCTTGGTCAGTAGTCTGTTTTTGTCTAGAACTGTAAATACTGCTTCTAAATCTTCTAAGTGCTGCTGCTTATCCCGACTGTAGACTAGGATGTCGCCGAGGTAGATGATTACGCATTTATCTAAGAGCGGCCTAAATGCCTCGTTCATCGTCATCTGGAAAGTCGCTGGTGCGTTGGTCAGCCCGAAAGGCATCACCGTGTATTCGAACGACCCGTACCTAGTCCTAAAAGCTGTCTTGGCGTAGTCCGACGGTTCGACCCTAATCTGGTGGTAACCTCCCCGTAAGTCAATTTTCGAAAAGACTCGTGCTGTTCGTAGTTGATCTATCAGTTCGTCGGCGCGGGGGATGGGGTATCATGATTTAATGGTAACCCTATTCAATGCTCGGTAGTCGATACACATGCGAAACCTGCCGTCCTTTTTTGGTGTGAACAGGATCGGTGCGGCGAATGGCGAAGAGCTCGGGCGGATGAACTTTTTCTCTAACAGGTAATCTAACTGCTTCCTTAGCTCGTCGAGCTCGGGCTGTGTCATTCTGAACTGTCGCTGTACGGTTGGCTGTGCCCCGGGCTCTAACTCTATTCGGTGATCATTCGCCCGCTGAGGTGGCAGTCCCTCGGGTAAGTCATCAGGGAAGATCCCCGGGAATCGTTTCAACAGGTCCTGTAGTTCCGATGGTATTGCTTCCAGTAGTTTCTGAAAATCGCTTGGTTTGTCCGTTTCTTCCACTATCGTGATATCCACCGCGTACACGTCAGCTCCAGTGGCGACGGCCCGTTTCATCGTGATGGCGTTGACGTGGACTGTTGAAGACTCAGGCGACTGCCAGCGAGGTAGCTCTACCCAGTTACTGCTACTTCGCACAGTGCAGCTGCCTGTCGTCCAGTCGATTCGCGGGTTGTATCGTCGCAGCCAATCACGTCCCAGTAAAATGTCGTGCCCATCCAATGTCGTCGCGAGCATTTCCTGTGTAAAACCGAAATTTCCCCCACAGCGGACTTTTACTCTTTCCACTTTCTCCCGTATGGCCAGCGGTGTTCCGTCAACTAAGCGTGCGTCGATCTCTGGTAAGCACTTACTAAGTGTCAGTTGCAACTTCCTTGCAGTCGCGGTATTAACTAAGCCGTGACTTGCACCTCCGTCTATAAAAGTCTTCACTGCTGCTCCCTGTATTTTCCCCTGAATCAGTACTGGGCAATCCGTCGCTGTACCCTCCTTATTCGTCCGAGCCCGATCGATAGCGTGAATCGGTACTGTGACTCGGTTAGGGTCGGTGAAGTTGGGCGAGCAGGCAGTCTCGTCAGTAGTTGGCCCAACTTCTACTGACTGCTGGCGTTTCCCGGCCTCTGAGACTCTCGCCCCTGCTCTGTTCCGCGGCGCCTCAGCTCCTCTGGACATTCACTCTTGCAATGGCCCGGCCTATTGCAAGCAAAGCAGCGCCCCTTAAACGATGCGGCAGCTGCATTCGTCGCGACGGCGTGTACGGTGGCGTGTTCGATCGGTCCCCGAGGACGTTGTCCGTAGTAGGACCCCGGTCTCGGTCGTCGTAGGATGTCGATTTTCTCGGCGAGCGCGAGGATCTCGTTGAAATTCGAGAGCCCGCGTAGCATAATTTCGTGCGATATGTCCGGCTTTAGCCCTCCAACGTAACGGTCCACCCGCTTCGCTTCGTGCATATAGCCGACTTGTTCGCATAGTGCGAGAAAGCCGCTAGTGTAATCTTGAACCGACCCGAGCTGCCGCCAAGTGCGCAGCTTCTGACGCGCCGAAATTGAAGCCGCGATCGGCTCGAAACGCGCCCGAAGCCCTGCGCACCACGCATCCCATGTGCTGTACTAGGTTGTCTCGCAGAATGAGCTCCAGGTGACGGCTGGGCCCGTGGGCCCGTCTTCTTGCGACGGTGGCTCGTAGGCGTGTGGCGATGTCACGATGACTCGCCACCAGTCCATGGCAGGGCCCCTCAGCAGCGAAACAGCGGAGCGAATCTTCGCTGCGTCCGACTCGACGTAATTGGCGTCGAAAAACACGTTCATCGTGAAGACCCACGACTGAACCGCCGGACCCCCACGTTGGCTCGGGTCGAAGCAAGGCGGACGCTGTGGCTTGAGTGGCATAGGTGCCATGACGGCCTGTTCGCCACTTGTCGCCGCAAATTCCACGTGCCGTCGGGACTCACGGGGCTCCCGTGGGCTTGGTGCGGTCCTGTTCCTTTCCATGCCAGGCATCGAGTGAGCGGCGCCTTCACTGGCTGCGCCTGAGCGTTGTCCCACGCTGTCATTCTGTGTCAGTGTGCCGGAGGAGATGACAATCGGCTCCTCCGAATGTGTAGGTGCATTCACCGTCGATTGTTGGCGGGCGAAGTCACGTTCCGCCGTGAGTGTGGCGATTACAAGCGCCGATTCTTCGAGTTGGCGCATGAGTCGATCTAGTTGCTCCTACGTCAATGTCACGGCATTGAGTTCTGCCATGGCGGGGGTGTCGGGCAAGCTCAGCGAGAGCCTCTGTCGTGGCCATGCGTGCTTACGAGAGAGCACTACGAGCGGCGGTGCTTGATTGCTGAGAGACGTCTACCCCCCCCCCCAAAAATTGATAGTGGGGAAGCGAAGGTGTGAGTGCGGTCCGAGAGAAGATCGTAGGCTCTGATAACCAAGTGTTACGAGTGCAATTGAGTGAGCGAGCGAGGATTGCACTATCGAGACAAGAATACAATGAGCGAAGGAATGAGCGAAGAATATATAGCGAAACTTCGGTGGTAACGGTAACGTGGGAAATTGGGGTGCGCGACGGGCCTGGTGCCGAGGTTGGGGAACTGTCGAGGCGGAGGTCCGTAGCGCGGGTTACCAACCGAACTGTGAGGTTGGGTCGCATCGTGAACAGTGGCGGGAATGGTGTCGAGGCGAATGTCGCGAGTGGTAACGGGATGTTGTGGGGTGCTGTCAGTGTTGTACGCGCTGAGCAGTGAAGCGAAGTAAGGAAAATGAATTTTCCTTACAATATGCAAAATGCATATCCCTACAACAGGCTGGCAGACTGCATTCGTTTAGCCTGTCTGAATAGGGTAAATAATAGTCAGAGGCCCAGGAAAGCTTTCTTTCTCAAAAGGCAACGAGTATTTCATTAGCTAAACATATAGAACAAAGGCTGGTTTACATACCGTCATACCCCGGATATACCCCCATGGGGGGCACTAATAAAACATGTTTTTTTTAGGGGGTGGGCTTATAATATAGTAAAATTATAAGCGCCGGCATTTATGTTATGTCAAAAATGAAATTTGCTTTTAAATATACCAAATCGAAGCATTCTCAAAGGCGGATTCACCTGAGTCGAGAACGTTCGACTCTGTGCATGCTTTGCGCGTGAAACGGCCAACAAGGCGTGGCATCACGCCTTCCACGCCTTGTTGGTCAGGCCAGGTTCATCGAACGTGAACCTGTCCCATGCCAGGGCACACGTACTTCGCATCACAGCGGCCCAATCAGGGTTGCATGCGATCGTGGGCACGTCATGGTTCAGCCACGACGTGCCCATCAACAGCAAGATTCCCTGCCACCGAGGCAAAGAGCTGTCCCTTTCAGCTCCTCTGCGGGGAATCTTGACTGTGGCCACACTTTCCCCGCAGAGGAGGCCGGGCCGCGAAACTGAAGTTGTCTCGGGCGAGGGCTTCATACGGCCCTCATTCCCAACTTTTGGTTCAGTTTTCTTCGTTCGTTTGGCCTGCCGTGGCCATGGCGGGCCTTCCAGGCACGCATTTCTTGTTCCGCCGCCAACCTGCTGCTAGAGAAAATACCCGCAGAGACACTCGTGACTACTCTCAATGGCAGACGCACCCTGCGCCCGTCCCTCCACCACAACCAGTAGTGCCTCCCGTTCCTCCCACGCCTCCTACGCCTCCTACCCCTCCCGCTCCCCCGGCGCCTCCTATTCCTCCCGTTCCTCCGGCCCCTCCCGTCCCGCCTGCTGTTGGTGTTCCGCGACAGGGGGTTCTGCAGCTTCTCCTCCCCCCTGGCTACTCGGCGTTCGACGCCTTCCTGTCCGAGCCTGAACGCAGCGGCGGCGAAGGATCTTCCTCCGCACCAGAGCCACGATGGGGAGCGCCGGCTGATTGCCCGTTGGACGAATCCGCTACCGGTGCGGACGACGACGTGGAGTTCTGGGCTGCTGACGGTCTCCCCGAGCACCTTCCAATTCCCTCCTTTCCCCCTCCGAATAAAAAAAGGCCCCACCCATCTCGCGATAATCGTGATGCCCGTCCTCCCTCCCCCAGGCACAAGCCGACAAAGCACATGCGCAATTCCTACACCTCGCATGAGAAGCTGCAATGGATTCTGAAGCTCGAAGCCGGAGAGATGAGTGTGCGGCGCATGTCTCGCGAATCCGGCATCTCCCGAAGGTGCCTCACGGAGTGGAAGAACCGCAAGGGTGAGCTTGAGGGCGCGCACGGTGCACGCTGTCGCCTGCACAGCCGCAGAAGGAGCTCGTGGTATCGCGACATGGAAGCGGAGGTGTACCGGAGGTTTCTCGCCCACCGCAAGAAGTGCCTCGCCGTCTCGATCGCACGATTGCAGAAGTGGTCGCACGAGGTGATGAAAGAGTTACACCCAGGTGAAAAGTGGGCCGGCTCTCAGCGGCGGACTCAGCGCTTTCGCTGCCGCTGGAACCTGGCGACCAGAGCGAAGACCCGGGTCGGCCAGAAGCTCTCGTCCAGTGAGTTGTTATTTGGTGGTATTGTTGTTTGTCTGTTCCCGTCTATTCACGGCTCTCACTCTGTGTTTGTGCTTTATGTTCCTCCCATCCCGTGTCCCAGACTGCGAGACTGATGTCAAGAACTTCTGGACGTACGTGCGTCACTCCCGCCGGCAGTACAAGATCGACCTGCCGTGGATTCTAAACGCGGACCAGACGCCCCTCTGGCTCGAGATGCCATCCGAACGCACCGTTGAAGAGGTTGGCTCGCGCTCCGTGCCCGTCCGCAGCGGCGGCTACCAGAAAGAGCGGGTTACAGTGATGCTCGCCTGCACCGCCAGCGGGGAGAAGTTGAAGCCTTGGGTCTTCTTCAAAAGGAAGACCGTCCCCAAAGGAGATTTCCCTTCAGGTATGCACCACACGTCGATTACGCGGTGGCATGTCGATGTCAGTTAAAAATTTTAACTAACATCGTGGTTTTGTTGCTGTGCAGATATCCACGTGGGGGGTCCATCCCAACGGGTGGATGGACGCGGACGGTGTCATCGAGTGGCTGGACGGGGCGGTGAAGCCGTACATCAACCCCAAGTTCGGAGTCCGCCCCCGCAAAGCTCTGCTCGTCCTCGATTCGTACCGCGGGCACCTGACCCCAGAGGTGAAGAAGAAGTTTGGCGAGCTGAACCTGGTCTCTGCGGTTATCCCTGCTGGCTGCACCTCGGAGATTCAACCCCTCGACGTCGCGGTTAACCGTTCCTTCAAGGCCGACGTTCGCCAGCTCTACCAGGAGTGGTTTGAGCGTGAGGGGGTCGACACCTTGACGAAGAAAGGTGAGAGGTGCAGCTCTTCTGTTTATGTTTTTATTTATTTAACCCGTGCTGACCCGGTTTCTGGATTTGCGTGGCAGGCAACATCAAGAAGCCTCCTGTCGAGCTGACGCTCAAGTGGATCTCGGCGGCCTGGAAGTCCGTGCCCAATGAGCTCATTCAACGGGCGTTCCTCACCTGCGGCATCAGCAACGCCCTGGATGGGACCCAGGACAAGCTCTGCCTGCAACACAGGCGAGACGAGCTCGAGGGCGAGGAGGTCGACATGGATGATGAAATTGCAGCACACGGTTTCTTCTGCAACAACGTAGAGGAACCTGAGTCGGACTCTGAGGCCGACCCAGATGACCCCACTGCAGCTGATGATTAGAGTAGGGTAGATTAACTAGTGTAGAAAATGGTGAAGCCTGTGAGAGGCTCGTAGGTAGGAGTAGATTAACTAGTTGTAGAGTAATTGACATGATGTTTTAGTATACTAATTATGTAAAAGGTCTTCAAATGAAAAAAAAGAAAAAAACTGGGTGGCGGTTATAAAATAAGGCACAGGTATGCGGTTATAATCCGTAAGCCTTTTAGGTATGCGCTTATAATCGAGCACCGGATATAAGCGCCACACGCCAATTAAAAGCGCCAGGCGCTTATCCGCGGGTGGCGCTTATATCCGGGGTATGACGGTAGTAGATGAGAGCAGTTGTTTTATCACCGCGTTTGACCATTGCGCACCCGACCGCATCTTACAAAGTCAACTGTTTTTTAACAAGAGAAGCTCGATTCCGCAGGACTGTTGCGGGGGGTCACACGCCAGTTCGCTTGCAGTTCATGTAGAACCGAATCAAGAACTGTCCAGAGGGCACAGCTGTGTCACTCAACCACATTGAACATAAGGCTAACTTTTGTGCGACTCGTCTTCATGTTGAATAGAAAAGTCACCACTCTGGCTGTTGGCTGTGCTTGCACGAAGTTAGCAGTGCTCTCAACTCGTCTAGACGCGCTAGTTTGAGTGCATGTTGTTAGTGCTCGTCGAATCAATGTGTAGTAATACCCTTTTCTCAAGGGCTTCGTGTGTGACGGTCCTCGACTCTGAATAGATATTGAGTAGTTATTGACCACAGGTATTTGGCTTCGAGACATGTCGCTCCTCCATCGACAGGCAAAATCTTACAGGAAGGCCAGTTAGTATGCATCAACATGCAAGCGTCGTGTTACTTATCTTTTTCCTCGAAGTGAGTTGATAATGTATGGTCTTCCTTTGAAGCTAATGACCTTTCATTTTCTTAACCGTTTAAAGTCCCAGGTCATATTCTTGCGTGGAGAAATGGCCGAAACACAATGGTCAAAGTCAATTCGTGATCTGGTGCAGTGTGCAGACGGATTCGGAGGCAAAGTCACTGGCGGGCATTCTGGACCTTTCTTTTGGGTCACGACTCTTTCGGATTCTGGGCCTGGTAGTTTGAGGTAAGTATTAAACAACCGATCGCCTTCTTGTGCCATATATTTCGCAACTTAGTTTTTGCCACTCGCCGTGATAAAGGGAGGGAGCAACAATTCACGGCTCGCGCTGGATACTGTTCAACGTTTCTGGAACAATTTGCCTCTCTAGTCCAATCACTGTTGCCTCAAATAAGACAATAGACGGTCGTGGACAACGCGTCGTCATCTCGTGCAATGGTCTTCATATCAGGTTCCAAGCATTTTTCTAGATTCAAATCCCCTTTTAAATTGCAGAGCACTCGTCGTTCTGTAACACTTGAATGGTCGTTTTTGAGTAGACATGGTGCTCAGAACATCATCATCAATAACCTTATCTTCTGGAGAGGTGGAGAGGATGCCATTCAACTGAAGTACGGGGCACAGCGAGTTTGGATCAACCATGTGAGCATTGGAAGATGGGGCGATGGTGCGATCGATGTAACACGTGGCTCCACAGACGTCACGATATCACGAAGCCTCTTTCACCACCACAACAAAGTTATGCTTGTTGGCTCACAGGTAAATGTTTGTTGTATTGTATTGCATCTTAGCAAGCATGACTCTTCCTGACTTCTGTGTTGCATGCCTGGCAGACAGATGCTGAAGAATCAAAAGACCACCCTGTGAATCTTCATGTCAGCATTCATACTAATTGGTTCGCTGGGACCGTTCAGCGCCATCCTCGAGTTGTTGCAGGATTGGTTCACGTATATAATAATGTCTTCCAGCATTGGGGACTGTATGGAGTTGGTAGTACCTGCCATGCTCAGGTGACTGTTTTCTGTACTCTTTCGCATACACAGTGCTCGTCGTTCTCCTTGCTAACATATATTTTGTGCAGATAGCCATGGAGAGCAACATTTTCCTCGCAGGCAGGTCATTTTCAGGCGCTCGAATTTTTGATCGTCTGGATTGGCCCAGTAATTATGGAAGAACCCGGTCTGTTAGAGATTTACTTATTGATGCAGCACATCTTCACGAGTACGATCCAGATCACGTGTTCAACCCTCGAGTACGTACTGGTATGTCGTGTTTGTGCGTCCCTTGGTTACCACACCATGGCTTATGCCTGTTTCTTTGATCAGGACTTCTACGATTATGCTGCAGCTGAAGCTACTCCAGATTTGATGGTTGATGTAGCCAGTAATGCTGGTTGGCATGATGTACGTCTTTCATCCGAGACCGGCAGAAGATGTTAACGTTCATCGGAGTGAAACTTGCTGGATGTGCAACAGCATACCTTGTTGTCACCAAGGACAAATAAGTATGGACAGGATTAGGTGGAAGAGCACACACCAGTTGGGGTCAGCATTACATGCTGGTGCACAATGTGAAAGTGCATTAGTTCCTGCAGCAGAGCACACCACTGAGGAAATATCACATGTTGCCTAGATACACAAAAACTTACATGTCCTAGTCACAAACCATAGACGCAATTTCTATCATTGGCTGCACAGCCCCTACAGAACTACAAATATGGTAAGCAACATGCATGCTAAGCATGTCAAGAGTGTCAGGGAGGTATACATAGATAACCAGGAAAGCCTGTGGCAAAAACTTCTGGCATCAAGAAATGCCGAACAAGGCACAGTCAGTGCCACGTACGTAAGAAGATGCTGAGTAGCATGCTGCTGACACTGACGGCGTATCATGCTTGGGCTCAAAGCAGCTGGTGATCAGCGCATCCGAACATGCTGGTTCGGGAGAATGAGGTCCGGATTTCGAATGTGTGGGTTCAGCTTCACCACATCCTTCCACTTTGTGCCGCTGCCATGCACCTTCTGTGACAAGCTCCACAGAGTGTCACCCGACTGTACAGTCACCTTGGCAGGCTTGACTGGCCCCGTAGACCTCTTCGGCTTAGCTGCTCCCTTCTTCGCCATGCCATTGGCTGCTAGCCACCTCGACCCTGCCTGCCCCTGCTTCTGATTCCCCCATCCCCTCTTTGCCGCCTCTTCGGATTTCAGCCCCATCATGTGCACGCCTGTCAGTTTGAACCGTGCTTTCTCCACGCCGCCTTTCCCCCCCGGCTGCTCCTCATCATCCACCTCCTCCACAATCGGATCCCCATCCCTCCGCCGATTGCTCGCTCCGTTCCGCACTGTCAGAGGCCCTCCAGAGGGCCGCACAGCCGTGCCCGTGTGCAGATTGTACGCTATCCTCCTCACTCCTGCACCTCCTGGCAACGCCTTAGCACCTCCCTCCAGCGATGCTACACCATTACCTCTGCTCTTCTCATCATCATCAGCAGCAGCAGGGGGGGCTCGTTCCGCCTGCAGCAGGGCCATCATGGGCGCACCCACAGGCTCGAAATTCCTGAGAGGGTCCCTCAGCTGCACCAGCATCGCCACTGTCACCTTATCCCCCATCAGCCCCCCATCTCCCCCTCCTCCAACCCCACCCACCATACCCCCCATCCCTCCCATACCCATCATCCCCATCCCCCCACCCCCCATCATCCCCATCCCTCCCGCACCTCCCCACGCCGCCAGCCCCCGGCCCGCTCCCATCCCTCCACCCACCCCTCCTCTCACGGCCGCCAGATCCGTCCTCAACCGCGCAATATCATGCAGAACCATCTCCCCCGCGCCATGCGCCGCACAGTGCGCCTGCAGCACAGCTAGAGTGTCATCCTCTGTCTCAAAGTCCTCGAATATCCCCGCATCCAGCCGCTGCCACTCGTCTAATGATACAGCCAGCCCCATCGATCCGTTTCCTCCCGCCACCACCATCGCCCACTCGTCCCCTCCCGCACCCATCTCCGCCCCTCCATACCCCCCATTTGTCAGCATCCCCGCTCCCCCACCATACATCAACTCCCCCATCCCTCCCCTCCCCGCTCCCCCTCCCATCCCCAACGCGCCATACCCACCCATCCCCAACGCACCCCCTCCCCCACCCTCCTTCCCCAGATCAATCGCATACGGCGCCAGCACATCAGAAGCGTCGTTCTGCACTCTAAGCCCCTCCAACGCCATCCGTTCGATCTGCTCCATCGCCAGCGCGCCCAGCTCATCCAACGGCACATATTCGTCCTCGCCATCCTCCCACCCCTCCTCCTCCATAAGCATAAGCTCCCTCTTCAAATCCTCGTCCATATCCTCTGTAAACAAATCCCCTGCAAGCAACCTTCTGTCTCCGTTCAATCCGTCCCCTCCCTTCCCTCCCTTCCCACCAACACCAGCCAGCTCCCCAGCCGTCCGCCTTAGCAGCGCCAGCCGCCCCTCCTTGGCTCCGCCTCCCCCAGTTGCGCTCTCCCCTGCTTCCCCCTCCCCTCCCCCTCCGCCCTGCTCCAGCAGAAGTTGCTTCTGCATAATCCTCTGCTTTGCCACGGCTATCATCCTGCCTCGGCGCCGCAGCCGAACCAGAGTGCCAGCCAAGGCGGACTGCCGAGCCACCGCCGCCATAGCTTCGGGCGTCAAGCCGCCGCCCATACCTAATGCCAAGGCTCCTGCCGAGCCTCCTCCCACTGTTGCCAGCTGTCCCGCACCTACATGCACCAGCTGCCCGCCTTGCATCCCTGCTGCTGCTCCTTCCAAAGCCAAGTAATTTCCTCCTGCACGCCCCTCCAGGGCCAGATAGCCTTCTCCTCCCCCCAATGCTGCTGCTGCTGCTGCACCAAGTGCCCTCCTGTAACCGGGAAAAGAGGCAGGGTTGACGAAGCAGGGGAAAAGGAAGGGAAGTGTTGAAAAAGGATTCAGGAAGGGAGGGGGAGTGGGGAGAGAAGGAGGATAAGTAGCATGTGATGGCACTCGCTTCATGCAAGCACCACTCATGCCCACTGAAACGAGTGAGAAACTGGTTTAAAACTGACAACTGTGTGGAATGCCCAGCCTCGCAAAAGGAACCCATCGTGTCACTCGCGTCTCCCGCGCTCACCCATGCATTGACAGTCTCCATTCCCCAAAATCCCACCTATGAGGCGCGCCGAGCAATGCATCAGGGCCGAGTGGTGCACACCAAACTCTAAACCCTAAAGCAGCATTTTGCTAGCACTCCTTTCATGTGCGCACCGCCCGCGCACCGGAACTGACTTCTGTTCACTCCCAGCCTCGCAAGACACCCCCCTAGTTTCACATGTAAAGCTCGTTCCCGGCTCTGACCAACACACACACTCACTGGCTCACTCACAACCACAATTCTTCTCACCTCTGAGGCGCGCCGAGCCTCCTCAGATGCTCCTCGTATCCCCCTCCCCCCGCCCCATCCAGGAACAGCAATCCCTCTGCCGCCATCTGCTCTAGCGCCTTGCCACTGACGTCTGGTAAGGGCATGAGCATGTGCGCCTGCTGCGACAGTGCGTCTATTCCCAACGCCGCCATGCTCTGTATGATGTCCGCGCCTTCTATGCCCATCTCCTTGGGTACCACCACTGCCCGGGAGAACTGGGAGGGGAAGACGGGAGGGTGAGGAAAGTGGGGAGGGGCAGGGGGGCAGGTAGTGGGGGGAGAGAGGGCATGAGAATGTGCACCTGCCACCATGCTTTGAATGATGTCAATGCCCTCTATGCCCATCTGCTTGGGTACCACCGCTGCCCTCTATGCCCATCTGCTTGGGCACGGGAGAATTGCAGAGGGTCGAGGATTGGGGGGAGGAGAGGGGCAGAAGGGGGGAATGGGAGTGGTACAGGGGAGGAGGGGACTTTTGAGTCGACTCAAAAGTCACCTCGAGGGGCAGAAGGGGGGAATGGGAGTGGTACAGGGGAGGAGGGGAGAGAGAGAGGGCATGAGTTTGTGCGCCTGCTGCGACAGCACGTCTATTCCCCCCTGTAGCGCAAGCAATGGATAGAGGCACACCCCTCTCCCCCCCCTCCTCCTCTCTTTCACCTCTCTCCCAGCTCGCTCACCTGCATGACCAGCCGGCTCGCCCCTTCTGAGAAGTGTCCCCCCCTTCCTACATGGAAGTGACGTTTGAGAATTCTCAAAAGTCGCACCAACATGGAAGTCAGAAATCCGCCCCCAGGCAGCGCGATCACGGACCCCATGCCCTGCACCAGCTCGGGGGGGGCCATGGTGGGCGGAACCGCCAGCACCATGGGGTCCGCGCCCTTCAGCGCGCCGAGCTGCGGGTCCGCGCCCCTCCCCCGCTCACCTCTCACCCACCTCTCGCCCCATGGGGGTCCCATCTGTCCCTGCCGTCAAATCTCCCCACCACCGCCCTTACCTGCATGACCAGCCGACTGGCGCCTTCAGTAAAATGCCGGCCCGACATGGACGTCAGGAACCCGCCCCCAGGCAGCGCGATCGCGGACCCCATGCCCTGCACCAGCTCGGGGGGCGCCATGCTGGGCGGAACGGCCAGCACCATGGGGTCCGCGCCCCTCAGCGCGCCGAGCTGCGCCAGCCCGCCCGCCCCGCCGTACAGCGCCGCGCTGGCGGAAGCCAGCCCCGTCGCGGCGCACGTGGGCGCGAGCACGCTGTTGAGGCTCTTCAGCGGGGGGAGGTCGAAGGAGCCGGGGGAGAAGGCGGAACCGGGGAAGGGGGATGGGGGGAAGGGGGATGCGGGGAAGGAGGGGGAGAATGTGGTGGTGGTGGTGGCGGTGACACCCCCCACGCTGCTGCGCGTGCTGATGCTGTTGATGCCGCCGCTGCTGCCCGTGTTCACAGTCGTGAAAGGCCCACGCGAGGGCATGTGCATTCCCCCGAACCCCGCGCCTGGCGCCAGCGCGCCCTGCTGAATCGCCGCCAGCGTCATTGCGCTTGGCGCGCCTCCTGCGCCTCCTCCCTCCCCGCCTCTTCCCCCGCCTGCTGTTACCAGCCCGCCAGGCCCCGCCACGGGCATTATCGCCCCCGCGCCTTCCGCGTCTCCGCCAGAGGATCCGCGGCCGGCCCCCTTCTTCCCTGCGCCTGCTGCTGCGCCCGCCGACACCAGTCCGCCAGGCCCCGCCACAGGCACCATCGCTGTGCACGCTGCTGCTTCTGCTGCTGCCGCCGCTTCTGCTGCTGCTGCATCAGCGGGGGAGGTCAGCGCACCTCTCGCCCCTCGCCCCACCCCTTCCCCTGCTCCAATCCTGCTTCCGCGCCCAATACCGCTTTCCCCGCTCATCTTAATCTCAATCGTTCCGCCGCTTCTCCCGCTGCCGCCCAGAGGCCCCGCCGCCCCCCGCACGAGCGCCCGCGGGATGCCAGTTGTCACCTCCTCCACCTCCGCTGACGTGGACAGCTTCCGCGCCGAGCCCCTGCCAGCTGGCACGAGCGCAGTCGACGTTCCGGAAGCCTCCGCGCTCGCGCTTCTCCTCGCTTCCGCTTCCGCCTCCTCCTCTTCCCCCTCCCACCCCTTCCCCCCGCGCCCTTCCTTCCCCGCCGCGCGCTCCTCCTCCATCAGCCGCACTCTCTCCTGCACCGTCAGCCTTCCCCCCCTCCCCCTGCCTCCGCCCGCTCCCCCGCCCGCCGCCCCCCGACCGCCTACTCTCGGCACAAGCGCACTACTAGCGCCCGCGCCCCTCCCCGCACCCCTCCCGGCGCCGTTCCCCGCGCCGCTGCCAGCGACGGCGAGCGGGCCCGCGGTGGACCAGCGCTTGCGCGCAGGGGCAGCAAGAGCCGCGGAAGCGGTAACAGCGGCGGCAGCAGGGGGCGCGCCCCTGCCCCTCCCCGCCACCACCAACGCTGCGGACTGCACACCTGCCGCAGCAGCAGCAGCAGCAGCGGGTTCCGAAGCAGGTGCGGCAGGCAGGGCGACGGCAGCAGCTACGGGAGCCGCAGCGGCGGCGGCGGCGGCGGGCGCGTGGCCGCGGAAGCGCAGCATGAGCGCGGCCTCCTCCTCCGAGTCGAGCAGGCGCGCCTTGCGGCGGCTCTTCTCCTCTATCTCCGCGCGCTGCTGCTCCTCCTCCGCCTCCCGCAGCATGCACGACAGGTCGTCCTCGCCCTCCCCTTCCCCTTCCCCCACATCCTCCCCCTGCCCTGCCTCCCGCCCTACACCATTGCACGCCATCATGCCTTCACCCACCTCCTCCTCCTCGTCCTCCTCTTCCTCCTCTTCTTCCTCCTCCTCCTCATCCTCGTCTGCATGTGAAGACACCTCTCCACTCCTCTCCATCCACTCGGGCTCGCTCGCGCCAACACTATTGCTGCCCACGCGGCTCGACGCCTGGCGCGCGGGGCTCAGCAGCCCTTCCGCCACGCCCAGCAGCCCCCCCTCCCGCCCATCCTCCCCCTCCTCCCCTTCCCCGTCCTCTCCGCCGCCAAACCCGTCAAGACTCCCCGGCGCGCCGTCGAGCGCGCCGGACTGCATGAGCAGCTCGAGAAACTCGTCGGATACCAGATCCATCTCCTCCTCCAGACCCGCCGCATTCCCCGCCGCATTTTCCGCTACTTTCATATCCCCGTCCGCCCACTCGCGCCCCGGCGAGTAACCGTAATCGCCGCCAGTCAGCCCTTTCCCGGATTCTTCCCCCTTCCGTTCCGCCACCTCCGCGCTCCGCTCCGCCTGCAGCGTCCACTCGAACTCCAGCATCGCCTGCGCCATGCGCGATCGCCCGCCCTCGCCCGCCGAACTCGCCGAGTCCAGCGACGCGTCGCGGCCACTGGTGGTGGTCGTCGTCGAGGTGGTGGTGGTGGCGACGCTGGTGGTGGCCGTGCCTGGGTCCACCCGCACCGTGCGCTCCTCCCCCGAATCCCTCTGCACCGCATAACCTCCCATCACCTTCTTCACCTCCACTCTGCCGCCCTCCTCCTCCTCCTCTTCCTCTTCGTCCTCCTCATCCTCGTCTTCATCCTCTTCATCGTCATCCTCATCGTCCTCCTCATCATCACTCTCTTCTTCTTCCTCGTCTTCCTCTCCCTCTTCCTCCTCCTCTTCGTCGTTAAGCCCCTCCCCTTCCGCCAAAACATCCGCCAAGTCCACCGCCTCCCCCTCCCCCTCCGCCTCCTTCTCCGCCGTGCCCCCTCCGCCTCCCCCTCCGCTCGCCCCGCCCTTGCCCTCCGCGCGCGTATCCTTCGCCGCAACTTTCTCCTTCTCCTCCTCCTCTTCCTCCTCCTCCACCACCGTCCGCATCGCGCTTCCGCCCGACATCATGCGCATCAGCGGGCCCGTGCGGGTTCCGCGGGCGTCCCTCTGGGTCCGCGCGCTCTGCGGCGCAGCAGAGCGATCCGCCGGCGCTTGGTACAGGGAGAACGACAGCTTCTTCTTCTGCTTCGGCGAAGCTTCGTCCTTCTCGCTTCCGCCGCGCGGACTCGCCTGCGGGCTCCCCGGGGGACTGCTGGACGGCGACACCGCCGCCGCCGCCGCCGCGATCGCCGTCGCGGCGTACAGGCGGAACGACTTGGTGTCAACCCGCGCGAGGAAATTAACGCCGCGGCCGAGTTGTAACTCATACCCGAACGTCGCGACCATGACGGCCCCCTCCGCCAATCCCGCGAGCTGAAAGCTCAGCGTCACGGGCTGCCCCTCCTTCTCGTGCAGCGACGCGGGGAGCAGCTTCGCTAGATCCACGGAATGCCGCCCAAGCTCCGCGACGTAGCCAATCCCGGAGGTCTTGAGCATCTGCACGCAGAGCGTCGACGCTTTCCGTTTAAACTTCACCGTGCCCTGCGCTCCGGCGTTGAAGAACATCGTGCAGGACATCGTGAGCGTCTGCTCGAAGCGCGCGACGCCGCGGTGCACCACCATGGGGCTCGTGCCGACGGACATGCCGCGCCGCAGCCATTGCACGACGAGCTCCTTCCCCTCCATGTCTTTCGGGAAATTATCCACCCCGTGCACGTGCATCGCTACAGTGCACTGCGCCTTCTTGCTCCCCACGCGCCCCAACAGCCGGAACGGCGCGAACGTCTCGAGGAAGCTCGGCTTCTCCGGAACTTGCGGGATGACGAGGTTCCGGCTGAACTTGACCTGGTCCGCGAGCCAGGCTCGGAAGTCGACCGAGGCTAGGTTTGGTTCGTCCGTTGGCGGGTAGTGGCTGTACGCGTGGTTGTGAGTGAAGACGGCGACATTTTTGTTGAGGGTTTCGGACGCGTGGACTCCTGCGTGCAGCACGCGGCTCGATTCCTTCGCGCTGATGCTGCGGCCGTGTAGGGCGAGGCCGGATTTCCGCTGCACTCCCACCCTCGAGTCGTCCATCGCGAGAGGCTACGCGACGGACTGGTTTCTAAGATGGAAGGCTGGTTTCCGTCAGTTTGTCACTCCTTACGCATTCTGCCAGTCTTACTATATTTTTAAATGATAGTCCACCGGAAAGGTCTTCTTAGAGACGAAGGTTACGCAAGCAAGACCTTGCGAACTACATGAACGCGAGATGCGGGGACACTGGTTCCTAGAGAATGCTGCATGCCCTGTCGAGTTTCGACGAGGCCGATGCGAGGAACCAACGACAGGCCACTGAAGTGTCTCTCTGAGACCGAGTGGGCAGAGCAGAGACGAGAAGAAGCTCTCCTGTTGTCGAGCGTGTAACTACAGGAGACGAGGAAAAGCTGTGTGGTGTGGGACGGATGGAAGCTATGGAGGGTGCTCACTCGCTTCACTTCGCCAACCACTTCCCGTGCGGTTCAGCACTTTTCTGCGTGGTTAGGGTGTTTCAGATCTGACTGTGCACGATGCCGAGGGTAGTTAGGGAAGAAACAGATCAGGTGCGGAGAAACGGACTCGAACTGGTTCGTTGGTACGTATGGCGCAGGCTCGCTATGTGACGCGGGATATCAGACAGGCTCGGTAACAAATAGATAGCTCTCAGGGCGTGTGTCATTTTGTGTAAACGTTCGGAAAAATGGTCGCCCTTTTGCTGGTAACCAACTTCTTTGCGACGTTCGTGTGTCCATGTAAAATGTTTGAGAAAACTGGGGTCGACCTCGATTTCGTTTTATCCGTCCACGTTTTTCCAATTGTGTGTTCTTCTGCTCACGCACGAAGCAGTAGCGAAACCTGCGACGTACATGAACTGCATTGTAACGTGTTACCGAAGTCGGATTCGGTCACGAACTTCTTTCTATAGACCAGGTAACCGACGAAACGTAGGCACGACTCGAAATTTACTGTATAATGTCGGCCTTCCTCAGTCGAACTTTGTTGGTCCATGTGCTTGATGTGAAAAAAGAAGGGAAAAAAATGAGAAGGAAAAATGGAAAATTATCGGGATAGTCGACTACAGGTCGACCAAGGTTCAAATGCATAATGTCGAAAAAAACATGAACTCGCTACACTCCAAAAGACACACGCCCAAAAAGCTGGCTTGAGAAATGGCCTGGCAGGAATTTCTGAGTGTCATTATTTTTCGTGATTCGCTGTTGCCCTTCGATGGTTGCGGCTTGGAGTGACGAGTCGGATCTGCTGATTCATTTGTCTGCCCGCAAACTGCGCTAGAGGCACTGCTGCCACCAGTCATCTCGTCTCCCCAGAGCTCACTTCCGCGCCAAGGGGAGTCCGAGCCATGTTTGACACGCCCAAAGCTGCATCTCCGGCCTGGTTAGAGACGTGCGGCACGTAGGTTTCGAGCCTAACCTTCGGTTTGTGTGAGCCTTCTGACATGCCGCACCCAACATTTCTTGGCAAGGAAGGCGCTTGGTGAAGTTTGATGTGACAGGTGACACCCAGATGCTTGCGCCAAGCATCGTCCACTTCACAGCCGGGTGCACTTTCTTGAAATTGAAGTTATAGACGAGGGAGGGTAAATGGTAAGGAGAAAGAAAGAAAACACCTAGAAAGAAAAGGTAAGATCAAAGTAAAACCAAGTTGAAAAGCAAAAACAAGTTGAAAGGAAATCTTGAAGTATGGAGTAATTAAGAATGAAGAAAGTTTTGAAGGAGAAGATAGATAGACTTGATAGGGATAAAAGGGACCAAACAAGATTGGCTTAAAAGAAAGTATTGAAGAAAAGGTAAAGGGCTTGAAAGATACTTGAAAGGAACTTGTAACGAACTTGAGAATAAGAATTTGATTATTATGGAAAGAGCTTGAATATAAAACAACTTGATAATAGCAAATGAACTTTGATGTAAAAGAAACTTGGTGAAAAATGAGAGGAAGGGATAACCACTTACTTGAAAAGAGTTCTTACTATTATGTTGTAGAAGTTGATCTTCACTTCAAGCTTAAATGTTGTCTTAGTTGTTAATGAAGAACCTCAAAGCTTGAATGTTGAGAAGTTGATCTTGAATGTTGACTTGTAGATAATGTTTGTTGAATGAAGAGAAATCTCCAAGCTTGGATGTTGAGGTTGGAGCTTGGACCTTGGGTAGAAGAATACACCAATCTTGCTTGAAGCTTTAAAGTACATTAATCAAAGGGAGGTACATGGTAGGATCTTGAGATCAACTATCCTTGATGATCTAGAAGTAAAACTATGTGGCACAAACTTCTCTAGAATTGGAGCACATGGCTATGAGCTTGGGTTGGGAGAGGTTGGTGGTGATGATGAAGCCTTAGGAGTTGGAGCATAAGGAGGAGGACTTGAGGTTGGCCTTGAGGGAGTTTGAAGAACTTGTTGAGAGTTTGGGTATGAAGTAGCATTGAAGAATATTTTTTTGAAGAAATGAAGAGGACCCTTTTGTATTTGGTGGAGCTTGATGTTGGATGAAGGATGAGGAAAGGGTGAATGGTTGTGATTGGTTGAGTTGGATAAGATGGGGGTGATGAATGTGGCCTTGAAGTGAAGGCTTGGTGAAGAGAATGAATGTGGCCTTGAAGTTAAGGCTTGGTGAATGGGATGTATTTGGCTTTGATTTTAAGGCTTGGTGAGTGGAATGAATGTGGCTTGGATTGGAAGGCTTGGTATGGAATCTTTTGTTTGATTGGTGGATAATGTGATGAGAAAGATGATGAGGATAGGAGGAGAGTTGAGGTGGAGGATTGATAGGTTTTGATTGGTAGGTTTTTGCTGTCTGGAGATAGGAAGGGTGTGGTGGCGAGTGGGCATTTTTGCAAGATGCCTTTTGCATATTCGGATTTTGGCTGACGGGGAAATTGCGGCGAAAAATTTCGCCACGTGAAATATTTCCCGCCACCCTGGTGCCACGCGAGCAGCAGCCACAGTTCACTGCAACACCCCCCCGCACTGCTGACTCTCAGAGCGAGACGAAGAAGGAGCGGAAGGGACAGCAGTGGAGAAGGACTCAAGAGACTCGAGCGGCACCAATCCAACACGGTGGCGTCCAAGGACGAATTGGTGCCGTGGAAGTATCTTAGTCAGAAAATCAGCAGCCTGGTCCGTGGTGCTGCAGTAGACCGGTGTCACAACCTTGTTCTTAATCAGCTCCCGAATGTAGTGATACTGGGTATCAATATGCTTGGTGCGTCCATGATAGACCGGGTTCTTGCTCAAGGCGATTGCCGACGTGTTGTCAATGTGGAGAACGGTCGGCTCAAGCTGGGGAAGACCCAACTCCATCAGCAACCCTCGCAACCACACAGCCTCTCTTGCTCCTTGCGTCACAGCCATGTACTCCGCTTCCGTTGAAGATAGTGCCACACAGCCTTGCTTCTTCGATTGCCAAGAAATCGCTGCTCCCGCCATCACAAACATGTAGCCTCCCGTGGATTTACGCTTTGAAAATGGACCTGCCCAATCCGCATCCGTAAAGCCATGCAAGACACTACCATGCTCATGTCCATGAAAGAGGAGACCAAATGATTTAGAGCCGGAGAGATAGCGCAGGACACGCTTTGCAGCGTTCAAGTGCTGAGTAGATGGTGAGGAAAGGAATTGAGAAAGCATGCCCACAGCTTGAGAGAGATCGGGGCGGGTGCAGACGGATGCGTACATGAGGCTACCGACAATGCTCTGGTAAAGATTAATGTCGAGGGGGGAAAGGAGTGATGAGGGAGGTTTGGTGGAAGAAAAAATGGAAGAAGAGGATGAAGGCGCAAGAGCCTCGTGAAACTCGTCCCAGTCAGAAAGGGGTGCAGACTGAGAGGGCTGAAGGTCAGAAGTGGAAGGAGAAGAATGCTGGAAGTTAGAAGGGAGAGGTGTAGATGCAGGATTGCAGGTGAGAAGGCCGAAGCGAGAGAGGACCTTGTGAATGTATCGCTCTTGTGAAAGAAATAGAGAGCGAGAAGGACGGTCACAATGATGTTCATGCCAAGGTAATATGATGGCTCACCCATGTCTGTCATGACAAACTCCTTGGTGAGCATACCTTTGATGTGGGTGAGAAGGGAGAGAGAACCTGACACCATGAGGATGTCATCCACATACACGATCAACCACAGTACCTCATGCACCTCCGTGTGCAGGATGTAGAGTGCAGGGTCATACTCAGACTGGGTGAAACCTTGTGCCAGCAGGGCAGACTCCAATGCGTGATACCAAACCCGTGGAGCTTGCTTCAGGCCATACAGGGACTTGTGTAGCCTGCAGACTCTCATAGTACCATCATGATACCCATCAGGTTGAGCCATGTAGATTTCTTCCTCTAAAATGCCGTAAAGAAAGGCGTTGGAGACGTCCAGCTGGATGATGTAGAGATCCATTCGTACTGCCATACCAAGAAGAGCGCGGACACTAGTGAACTTGGCGACCGAAGCAAATGTTTCATTGTAGTCTTCTCCAGGAACTTGAGAATATCATTTGGCGACCAAACGAGCCTTGAACTTGTCCAAAGATCCATCACCCTTCACCTTCACCCGGTAGACCCATTTTACTCCCACGAGCTTCTTTCCCTTGGGTAGTGGCTCCAAAGTCCAAGTCCCCCGGTCGAGTAAACTTTCCAGTTCTGCCTTTTCCGCTGCTAACCACTGCTCCTTAAAGGCTCCTGCCATAGCTTCTTTGTGATTGAGAGGCTCGGGTGGAAGTTGGGAAATGGCGAAACAGGTGGCGTGAATCCTGCATTGGAAGCAGGTGCGACCACTACACAAATGACTTGGAGGTGAGGTGAAAGTGGACACCGGCACATGAGAGGTGAAGTTCGCAGATGACGAAGTAGAAGATGAAGATGGTGCTGCAAAGTGCGACGTGCTCATCGCTGGTGGGTAGTTGATATCGATCCGGTTGGGTGAGGGAGGTGGTGCTACCGGTTGAGAATGGTCTTCTGATGAAGTTCTATCAGGCGGAGTTGTCGAATGCAGGTGTTGGAGATGGGAAGATGTGTGCTGTTGTGTTGGTGGTGGCTGCACGGTTGACGGTACGGGTTGAAGATGGTCTGGAAGGTGAAGAAGGGCTGCTGGACGATAACCACTGGGTCGATGAACGACGAGAGGTGGAAGTGATGGGTGAAGAGAGTGAGAGCCAGGAGGATATTGTTGTTGCTGCTGGTCCTGCTGGTGAGTGGGGGAAGATTGAAGAGGAGGAGGTAAATCGGGTGGAGATGGTTGTTGTTGCTGCTGAAGCGAATTAACTGGGGGCTGAGGAGGAGGATGAGAGGAAAGAACAGGTGGAGCGGTTGACTGGTTTGGTTGTGATGGAGGTGGTGGCGGCTGCTGCTGCTGTTGCTCTTGGTGATGAGGGGTGGGAGCAGAAGATGATGGCGGTTGTTGTTGGTCTTGAGCATGAGACATGTCTTCGTGTTGCTGCTGCAGTGATGATGCAGAAACTCCACTTAGAATGATTGTTGGAGGTTCGAAATCTGCAAAGGTAGAGAAGGGAGGAACTTGAGAGGAAACAAGAGGAAAAGAAAGTTTCCAAGAAGAAGGGGACATGTCTTCATAGAAGATCACGTCCCTTGACACAATGTCTCTTTTTAGGAGAGGATCCCACATTAACCAGCCCTTACTTTCCTTGGCCATGCCCAGATGCATGCCCCATGCTGCCTTACTTTCAAACTTGCTGCGTTTGTCATCTAGCACTTTGTACTGGCCCATGCAGCCAAATACTCGCAGCATGGACACATTTGGCTTTATGCCATATAATGCCTCATAGGGTGTAATACCCTCAGCAATGGAGCTTGTCAGTCGACGATTCTTGACCCAAGCAGCATGTGTAACAGCTTCTCCCCACCATGAGTCATCCAGATTCATGTGGGAAAGAAAACCTCTTGAGATCTCTTGAATCGTACGGTTGTACCTCTCAGCAGTACCATTTTGTTGAGGTGTTGCTGTGCATGACAATTGCTGTTCAACTCCAAGGTTGGCAAGAAAAGAGCGGAAAGAGTTAGACATGTACTCTCCTCCACGATCAGAACGAAAAATTTTGACCTTGAGACCCAACTGACGCTCAATATAAGGAAACCAGGACTGGATAACACCGGGAACTTCATCTTTAGATCCAAGAAGAGAGATCCAAGCAAATTTTGTATGATGGTCAATGAGTGACATTACATATCTTTTCCCAGTACGACTTGGTGTACGGGAAGGACCCATCAGGTCACTATGAATGAGCTCAAGCGGTTGAGAGACTTCAGACTCAGAAGAATAGAAAGGATGACGAGGAAGCTTAGCCTCAACACAAGTATGGCACGATGACTGAGATGATGACAACTGCTTGGAGATGATAAGACCATCAACACTTGCATGTGCTTGCATGCGTGTGATGCTAGACTCTTCAGGGTGACCGTAACGACAATTCCAGGTGTAAGGAGATGCAGATGTACCAGGATGAAGTCTTACTGAGGTGGTGGTAGCAGCAACTGAGGGACTGCTGTAGGGCTTGGCAGGTGGTTGTGCATCAATCTCCACTCGATAGAGACGTCCATTACGAACACCTCTTGCAATGTGATGTCCAGTTGGAGCACGAACCTGCACAGAACCATCTGAGAAAGAGATGGAAATACCTTTCTCTTCCATTTGACCAATTGAGAGAAGGTTCGCCCCTAGTGAGGGGACAAGTAAAATGCCTGAGAATGACATATGAATTCCCTCTGGACTGAGAAATGTCATTGTTCCCTCTGCTTGAACTGGCACCGAATGGTTGCTGGCAACAACCACTTCTTTCACATTGGAGGGCTTGAGGCTGTGAAGGAGGGAGGCATGAGGGGTCATATGTTGATCACATCCACTGTCCAAAAACCAAATCTTGGGATCCTGTGTAAATGCATGGAGACAAGAGGATGATGCAAATGCGAAACTCGGTGCATTCGATTGAGTAGAGTCTCTCTCATATGAAACGACTCCTATGGTGGCTTGAAGAGGCGCCTCTGGTGTGTGAGGTTGTGGCATAGAGGAAGCAGAGACATGGTTTTGAGATGAGACTTGGGAAGCATTCTGAAAGAATGCCCCATGATGCGCACTGTCTGGTTGATTTTCTGGAGGGGTATGGGATGTAATAGCAATGGCGGCCCTTCCTTTGTCAGAAAGCAGAGATGAAGGTGGTGTCCAGTTCGCAGGACGTATGTTGCACTTGAACCAAGGATGTCCCCATTTATGACAATAATGACACTCAAATTGATACCTTGACTTTGGCTTATAAGGAATATGATTAGAGTATGATGCAAGCTGAGAAATATGACTTGGTGTGGGTTGTCCAAGAAGAGAGTGTGTTGGGGTTTGAGAGGACTTACCTTGCTGAAACTTGCTCTGTTGTTGAACACTTTGTTGAGGGCGATAGTTGGAACTTGTCATTCCACTCCATGCTGGTCCAGGATTTCTCTGAAGCTTTGCAAGTTCTCTTGTCTGATGTTCGGTGATGAGCCTGTTGAAGATGAAATCTCGGGTCCTTGTCTCCTCAGGAAAGGCTTGAATGGTGCTTCTCATAGTGCTCCATCCAGATGAAAGTCCGGCTAGAAGAATGGTGATGAAGAGAGATTCCGGGACCTCAATGTCGAGAAGTGTAGCTTCGTAAAGGACCATTTCACCACGTTGTAAGTAGTCGGGGATGGACTCACTCTCCCCCATGCGGAGAGAGACAATCTTGTTCCACACTTCTGCCTTAGAACCTTGGGAAATAGGTTGATGAAGACGTTTGAGCCGCTCCCAAGCAGCTCTGGCACTGTCCTTTTGAGTTGATACGAGGAGGAGGGGTTGAGAGTAGGGGTCTTGAATGGAAGAGAGGAGATAGAGATAAGCTTCAGCATTTTTCTTGATCCAGTTGCTCTGTTCTTGATCAGGTGCAGCAGTTGAAGGGGGAGTGTTTTGGCCGATGTAGATAGGCCAAAGATCAAGAAGAGTGGCGGCTTGTTGAAAGCGGATGCTCCATGATGAAAAACCTTTGCCGTTGAAGCGTGGAAGCTCCAATTTGGGGACTAAGGAGGAGGTAAACGTAGATGTAGTAGGTGGTGTAGATGGAGATGATGTGTTGGTTGTAGGAGGTGCTGATTCGTTTGAAGAGTTTGTGGTTACAGATGGTGAAGTTGATCCCATAGGAACACTTGAGTCCTTTTCATCCATGTTGGTAAACTAAAACTCCTGATACAATCAAACAATTTCACACAAGGGGAAGGGGAAATAGACAAACACACACACACAGACACACACATACACAAACACACAAAAACAAAAAAGGGGAAACACAAAAAGGAGGACCCAAAAGGGGGCGCAAGACCAAGTGCAAGGATGCCACTAATGGCAAATAACGGGCTTAAAAAAAAACTAGACAAGATGCGCACGGAAGAAACAGCAAAAAGGAATGAACTCGGGCTCAGATACCATCTTGAAATTGAAGTTATAGACGAGGGAGGGTAAATGGTAAGGAGAAAGAAAGAAAACACCTAGAAAGAAAAGGTAAGATCAAAGTAAAACCAAGTTGAAAAGCAAAAACAAGTTGAAAGGAAATCTTGAAGTATGGAGTAATTAAGAATGAAGAAAGTTTTGAAGGAGAAGATAGATAGACTTGATAGGGATAAAAGGGACCAAACAAGATTGGCTTAAAAGAAAGTATTGAAGAAAAGGTAAAGGGCTTGAAAGATACTTGAAAGGAACTTGTAACGAACTTGAGAATAAGAACTTGATTATTATGGAAAGAGCTTGAATATAAAACAACTTGATAATAGCAAATGAACTTTGATGTAAAAGAAACTTGGTGAAAAATGAGAGGAAGGGATAACCACTTACTTGAAAAGAGTTCTTACTATTATGTTGTAGAAGTTGATCTTCACTTCAAGCTTAAATGTTGTCTTAGTTGTTAATGAAGAACCTCAAAGCTTGAATGTTGAGAAGTTGATCTTGAATGTTGACTTGTAGATAATGTTTGTTGAATGAAGAGAAACCTCCAAGCTTGGATGTTGAGGTTGGAGCTTGGACCTTGGGTAGAAGAATACACCAATCTTGCTTGAAGCTTTAAAGTACATTAATCAAAGGGAGGTACATGGTAGGATCTTGAGATCAACTATCCTTGATGATCTAGAAGTAAAACTATGTGGCACAAACTTCTCTAGAATTGGAGCATATGGCTATGAGCTTGGGTTGGGAGAGGTTGGTGGTGATGATGAAGCCTTAGGAGTTGGAGCATAAGGAGGAGGACTTGAGGTTGGCCTTGAGGGAGTTTGAAGAACTTGTTGAGAGTTTGGGTATGAAGTAGCATTGAAGAATATTTTTTTGAAGAAATGAAGAGGACCCTTTTGTATTTGGTGGAGCTTGATGTTGGATGAAGGATGAGGAAAGGATGAATGGTTGTGATTGGTTGAGTTGGATAAGATGGGGGTGATGAATGTGGCCTTGAAGTGAAGGCTTGGTGAAGAGAATGAATGTGGCCTTGAAGTTAAGGCTTGGTGAATGGGATGTATTTGGCTTTGATTTTAAGGCTTGGTGAGTGGAATGAATGTGGCTTGGATTGGAAGGCTTGGTATGGAATCTTTTGTTTGATTGGTGGATAATGGGATGAGAAAGATGATGAGGATAGGAGGAGAGTTGAGGTGGAGGATTGATAGGTTTTGATTGGTAGGTTTTTGCTGTCTGGAGATAGGAAGGGTGTGGTGGCGAGTGGGCATTTTTGCAAGATGCCTTTTGCATATTCGGATTTTGGCTGACGGGGAAATTGCGGCGAAAAATTTCGCCACGTGAAATATTTCCCGCCACCCTGGTGCCACGCGAGCAGCAGCCACAGTTCACTGCAACACACTTGGCATGCGAACCTTCGGCCGTTTCGCTAGCTCGTGCACGAGGGTGGATGTGTTGAGAAAAAAAATATATATCAAATCTATTGTTGCGTAGCAACCCGTCGTGGACGTGGGCTCGTCATTTTCGTCTAGTTTTGACATATAATCGCAAATCCGCTGGTAACCATCTCTGTTGCATATTTCAGAATTCAAATTCAAATTCAAATTCAGAATCATGAATCATGAATTAAAACCCGCAGGCCAAGAAGGCCAAATTTGGTTCATCCTTCCTAGCGTTGGTTGGATGTCCCAAAAATGCCTGTGATCATTCCCGAATTCTAGACCTCGTCCAACATTTCGGACACTCCTATTGGTTCGCAGGCCTTTTGCGTTTTCACTCCCAACCAACCTTCCTAAGGTTGAAATTCTTGGCCTGCGGGTTTTAAGTCACAACCATGGATGAGTAGATTTTCAGTTCACCAGCGAGATTCTGGGATGGCGGTGGTTCTCGCCAGCTCCTCATGGATTCCTTGCGCCTAGCATGACGCCGCGTATCCCGCCAAATGGTTAGCCCAAGAGCCACTCGATGGCAAAATCGCCTTCCTCACGCGCTTCGCCTGCGCGTCAGCGCCTGCACCGAGCCCCAAGCACATTCTTCCCCTATCCCCTGCTTGCTGGGGTTCTTCATTTTATCCGCCGTGTGCACCCTAGCCTACATCGCTGGAGTAATTCCGCACTCTAAACCAGCGCCGCCTAAACCTTGGACACATTACGATCTTCCTGGAGGATTCGGGAGAGTGGTTTCTTCGAATGAGGCGATTTCTACCCGCGACGGAATCTCGTCGGAATCGGCGTGGGATCTGCGCGATGGCGATGTGCTCCCTGGAGTGTCGCACGCGCGACTGGCGAAATGGCGAGCCTCCGCCGCGCGATCACGGCTGAGCACCGCAGCTGACGCTTATACTACGGCTAGAGCTACACCGGTTGACGCCGAAACGGCTAGAGTCGACGCTGTTCGAGTCGGCGAAGCTGCCTATTCTGACCTCAGGGGAAATCGTGAAGATGGTGGCAAGCTGTGCGGCTGGCCGGTTCCCGTTGCTCCCGCGCGCGAGACGGAGGAGGGGTTTCAGGGGGATTCGGTGTGGTACAGCACGAACGGCAGCGAGTGGATGCAGCACGCGTACCTGGAGATTCTTATAGCGGAGATGGCAGGGCGAAGAGGGGGACAAGCGGGGATGGGGGGGAACGAATCGGAGGTGAGAGGGAGGATGAAGATCGGATGGGGCAAAGATGGATTGATTTATAAGATACGTAGGTTGAGCTTCTGCCTTGGCTCTCGTGTTGGCTCCGTTCAGTCTAAATTCTTGTTTTCTCTTTCCGCCTGTCAACCTTCATTTCTCTCCCTTCCCCCTCCTCCAGCCTGTATGCGTGGCGGTGTATCTGCCACCACATTGGTTCCCCTGCTCCGACTCGCCAGCTGGCTGCCAGCTGGCACTGTGGGTCCGCCCCGCCTCGTCCGACGTGGCGCTGCTGTACCACCTGCTCGACACGCGCGCCTTCCGCTTCCTGCGCCCCTCGCTGCTGCCTCACTTCCGCCCGTCCGCCATCCTTGATGCGGGCGCCAACATTGGCCTCGCCTCCCTCATCTTCGCCCTGCGGAATGCTGCAATTCTAGTATGAATTCATGATGTGCGGTATGGCAATGACACATTGTCACCTTGTCATTCAGCTGTGAATCTGTGGCATGCGCTGCAAACACATGGTGAGGGCTCCAACATCGGCCTAGCCTCCCTCATCTTCGCCCTGCGGTATGGCCATGACGCGTTGCCACCTGGTGCTGCTGCCATGGTGTTAGTCAGCTGTGAATGTATGGCATGTGTTGCATGGCATGTGTTGCAAGCACATTTTTTAGTCGACTCAAAAATAGGCCCATGGTGTTACTCAGCTGTGAATGCATGGCATGTGTTGCAACCACATGATGCCGGCGCCAACATCGGGCTCGCCTCCCTCATCCTCGCCCTGCAGTATGGCAGACTCAGATATGAATATATGACGTGATGCTATTTACCCGTGACTGTATGCCATGTGCTGCTGCCCCATGCTGCTGCCACGTGCTCTCTCTATCCTCAACAAGCTCCCCTTGAGCTCTCTTATCACCGTGAACCACAATTTTCTCAAAAAACATCCCTGTTTCTCCCCATTGCTTCTCCTTTCCCCTCCTCCTCTCGTTCCTTGATTGAGCAGCTTCCCCGGTGCACTGATAGTGGCAGTGGAGCCGGCGCGGGACAACTTCGCCCTGCTGCAGCGTAACGTGAAGCACCTCCCCCGGATACTGCCAGTCAATGCCGCCCTCTGGTCGCACGACACCCGGATAGCCGTCACTGCGGGCCGCCGGGAGGGCTTCTGGGCCTACGAGACACACGCGTGTGGGGAGGCGCAGGTGGGGGGTGAGGAGCAGATGGGGGGCGAGCAGCGAGAGCATCAGGAGCAAGAGGAACAGCAGCAAGAGCAGCAGCAGGACCGGCACCATCACCAGCAGCAGCAGCAGCATCAGCAGCAGCAGAAATTCAGGAGCAGAACGTATTCCCAGTCAGTGCCATCCTCTGCTGCTGCCAACCACTCGCCTGTTCCCGCCTCCCCCTGCATGCCCGCTGTCTCAGTGCCGTCACTGGTGCAACGCATGCAGCTGCCACGCTTTGACTATGTGAAGATTGATGTTGAGGGCGCTGAGAACCAGGTGTTCTGCTCTGACGCACGTGCAGCAGCAGCAGGAGCAGCAGCAACGCAGGGAGCAGCAACAGGAGGGGGGTGGCAGCATGATGCGGAAGTGCTTTCAGTGGAGGTGCATGAGGACTTGGCGCCGGGGATAGGCGCGTGCATGGAGGGGGTGTATCCGCGCACGCGGTATGACGTGCGCTCGTACGGGGAGAACACCGTGTATTTCAGCCCACATGTGTGGGTGCATGCACTCAAGCCGTTGGATCTGAGTGTGCGGTAATCGAAGAGGAAGGGTGTTACCACTGCTATTGAGGGTAGGGGGCGTCTATGCGCACATGGTATGATGTGCGCGTGTATGGGGAGAACACAGTCTACTTCAGCCCACACGTGTGGGTGCATGTGTTGAAATTGCTGGATCTGAGTGTGCGGTGAGGGTAGGAGGAGTGTGCTACTGCCAGGGGGGTTTGGTGTATCCGCGCACACGGTATGACATGCGCATGTACAGGGAGAGCACAGTGTATTTCAGCTCACACGCGTGTGGGTGCATGCACTCAAGCTGGTGGACTTGAGTGTGCTGTGAGCATAGCAGTGTGCTGTGAGCATAGCAGTGTGCTGTGAGCATAGCAGTGTGCTGTGAGCATAGCAGTGTGCTGTGAGCATAGCAGTGTGCTGTGAGCATAGCAGTGTGCTGTGAGCATAGTAGTGTGCTGTGAGCATAGCAGTGTGCTGTGAGCATAGCAGTGTGTTGCTACTGCCACTTAAGTTGGTGTAACAAGAGAGCACGGTGGGTTTGAGCCCACTGGATTGTCGCTGTCGATTTGCATGCAGGGTGCTTAGGGTACCTTCATATGTTGCACTGCAAAGTCGACTATACCACTGCAGCTTGGGGTACAGTGATGTACCACTCCAATTAAATGTTCAGCTGCTTCCTTTTCTGTAGCCACTCGAGGTGTGTGTATATTAAAATGTCCAACTGACAGGAGTACCACTATTGTGCTTGGTTCATCAGCTTACAAACACTTCAGCTTCAGTGCCTTTTTCTACGATAATGCAAGGCTACACTGAGTCGCTGTGGAGTGCTAAATTGAATGCAGCCGGTTGCCAATCTCATTGGCCACGCGCTGGAAGTATGCCATGCGGTGCAGCAGCCCCACACATGCTCCCACATCGCCCCTCTGAAACGCCTCGTCAAAGCTGCTGTACAGCCCTTCCATTCTCTCCTGAGTCTTCACATGCAAGACACGTGGCCAAGAGGGAAACCGAAACAGGAAAACAGGAGACTCGTACATGAATTGTGATTTTTTAGGCACCTCAAAAAGAGGAGATTCGTTGAGTTGTGAAGCAGAAGTGAGTGACATACATGTGGCCTCTCTGATGGTTCAGATTGCTCCGTCACATGCACAAGAACCAGCGAGTCCAAGAAAGTGGCAACTCTCCTTATCGTCTCTACCCCGAACTGGTTTTGACTGCCTGAGCAACAACAAGACACGCGTCTTACCTCAAGACCTGTCTCTTCGACGCCTCACCTCACCTCACCTCACCTCACCTCACCTCACCTCACCTCACCTCACCTCACCTCACGTCACCTCACGTCACCTCACCTCACCTCACGTCACCTCACGTCACCTCACCTCACCTCACCTCACCTCACCTCACCTCACCTCACCTCACCTCACCTCACCTCATCTCACCTCACCTCACACCTCACGTCACCTCACCTCACCTCACCTCACGTCACCTCACCTCACGTCACCTCGCCCTCGAAATACTGACAGAGAAACCTTCCCCACCGACCACCCAGAACCGCGTCAGCTAAAATACAGGCGATTCCTGTTCCCATCCTCCCCCCACCATCCCAGACCAAACCCCTCCCCTTCTCCCCCATTCTTCTCCGTTCCCCACCTGCGACTGCAGCGCCTGCAGCTCCTCAGGGCTGTCAGCGTCCTCAATGGTCTCCCTCAGCTCCATCACCTGCCGCACCCCCACACATGCATCAGTGGGGCAGAGGGGTGGCACACACTGAATGAGTGGCGAATCCCAAGCCGTTTGAAGGGTCAGATCTCGCAAGCACACATGCACCCTCCCCGCCAAAGCACACATGCACCCTCCCATAAGCAGCTGCTGGTCCCGCCCCGGGCTGTCGCCACTCAGCTCTGTTGCTGTCACACCGACACCCTCCCCACAAGCACCCTACCCTCCCTATAAGCACTCTTTCCCCCCAAGCACCCGCGCACCTCCATGAGCAGTTGCTGGTCCCGCCCCAGGCTGTCGCCACTCAGCTCTGCTGGGGTGACGCCAGCACCCTCTCCGCCACCACCCTCCCCGCCACCACCCTCCCCACAGGCACCCTATCCCACCTATAAGCACCAGCACCCTTCCCCCCCCAAGCACACGCACCTCCATAAGCAGCTGTTGGTCCCTCCCCGGGCTGTCCCCACTCAGCTCTGCTGCTGTCACGGCGCTAGCTCGGAGCTGATGGGAGGGGCGGGGGGTGGAGGGGGGGATGGGGGAGGAGCGAATGGCGATGGGGGGTGAGAGGAGGCGACGTGAGGGCTGAGTGAGGGCGAAGTGAGGGCGAAGTGAGGGCTGAGTGAGGGCGAAGTGAGGGCCAAGTGAGGGCCAAGCGAGGGCCAAGTGAGGGCGGAGTGAGGGCCAAGTAAGGGCCAAGTGAGGGCGGAGTGAGGGCCAAGTGAGGGCCAAGTGAGGGCCAAGTGAGGGCCAAGTGAGGGCCAAGTGAGGGCGGAGTGAGGGCCAAGTGAGGGCGGAGTGAGGGCCAAGTGAGGGCCAAGTGAGGGCGGAGTGAGGGCCAAGTGAGGGCCAAGTGAGGGCGGAGTGAGGGCCAAGTGAGGGCCAAGTGAGGGCCAAGTGAGGGCGGAGTGAGGGCCAAGTGAGGGCGGAGTGAGGGCGAAGTGAGGGCGAAGTCAGGGCGAAGTGAGGGCGAAGTGAGGGCGAAGTGAGGGCGAAGTGAGGGCGAAGTGAGGGCGAAGTGAGGGCGAAGTGAGGGCGAAGTGAGGGCGAAGTGAGGGCTGGTAACGGTCCAGCTCTGCTGGAGTGAAGCACATGGGAAGTGAGGGGGCACGGCGCAAGAGGCATGAGGCACAGCAGGAGGGCTCACGAGGTACTTGGCGCGAGAGAGCGGTCTGAGGAGCGTGTAGTAGGCGTCTATGACATGCGCTGCCTGCTGCCATGCCAATGCAGTGAGGGGCATGTGCATGCAGGCGGGCCTTACAAGGTACTTGACACGAGAGAGCGGCCTGAGGAGTGTGTAGTAGGCGTCTATGACATGTGCTGCTTGCTGTGCTGCTGCCACTGGAGTGCCCGCATTACTCGTGGGAAGTGGGGTGATGGGGGGCCTTACAAGGTACTTGGCACGAGAGAGCGGTCTGAGGAGCGTGTAGTAGGCGTCTATGACATGCGCTGCTTGCTCCGCTGATAGTGCCCTCTCCTCCTGCACACGCCCATGCACATGCACGAGAACGTGCCCAGGCATACGCACATAAACATGCAGATGCACACGCGCATGGATATCATACATGCCCACCAACCATCATTCATGCCCATCATGGGCATGAATGTGCCCAGGCATGCACACATGACATAAGCATGCACATGACATAAGCATGCACATGAAAATGCACACACACGAATATCATCCATGCCCGTCAACCATCATTCAAAATCTCGAACCCATGCCACCCATCCACATGCATGCATGCATGTTGTCACATGCAAAGCAAGAGATGAGGCTGCTGCAGCTGCAGCTGCTACCAAGGGCGGCAGGAATGTGCACTCTTGAAGCTTGCAGGAAAACGGTCCCCTGGTCCCTTGAAGCCTACTCATCATTAGCCCCTACGCCCTCCCCCATTGCACACATCGCCTCCGACTTGTCCCTGTGCTTGTCCGGCTGCTGTGCAGCTGCTACCCATGCCCATGCATGGGAGAGCACCCATGCCCCTCGCCCCCCTCCCTTTGTCCCCCATGAAGGTCCGGATGAGGCATCTTCTGCAGCTGCTGTGAAAGAGAATACCTAACCACCTCTCCTCCCCCCACCCTTCCCCCACACCACACGCCGTCTCACCTGCGACCTGCCCCCATGTAGATCCGGGTGCAGCATCTTCTGCAGCTGCTTGTAGCGCTGCTCCAACAACAATAGGTCCATGGCGAATGCACGCGGGCTGGAAGGCAGTGGGCAGAGGGTGGGGGGTGGGGGGACAGGGTGTGTTGAACGAGCGGAGCAAGTGGATTGGGGGAGCATGTCAGGCAGCTGCTGTAGCGCTGCTCCAACAGCGAAGGGTCAATGGCGAACGCACACGGTTTTAAGGGCGGTGGGAAGGGGGTGCGGGGGGGAATGGAAAGAGCAGGGGAAGTTCATTTAGAGAGAAAGCAACTCAGGCAGCTACTAAGTGACTTTTGAGTCGACTCAGAAGTCACATAGCGACAGGTCGACGGCGGTTGCACGCGGGCTGGAGAGCGGTGGGCAGGGTGGGGAAAAGAGAGAGCATCTCAGGCACATGCTTACATGGCTGCTTCAATAGCGAATGCAAGCGGGCTGGGGCATCACAGGGCAAGGGAGGGACGCAGGAGGGGAGCCAAGAAGGACAGAGCGCATATTGTAGAAAGCTGCTTGTGGAGCTGCTTGTGGAGCTGCTTGTGGAGCTGCTTGTGGAGCTGCTTGTAGAGCTGCTCGAATCCCAATCGCAAGCACGCCAGCCTGCCAATCCAAGTACCAATGAACCACTCACAGGCCGAACAGTTCGAACAGGTCCGTACGTTTGTCCATCGGTTGCAGCGCGCCACATGTTCCGCAGAAGAACCGCCACGTCAGCGGATCGCCCTCCTTGCTCGCGCCATCCCCCCTGCCCCTCGCGCCCTCCGCTTCCGCATCCGCGCGCATGTCATCCGCGGACGGGTTGCCCTTTCCCCCCCCGCGCGCATCAGCGCCGCGATCGGCGGAACAGAGCCAGCACGTGGACGCGTCATCAGCTGCTGACGTGGCCCCGCTTTCTGTGCGCGCCTCGTCGTGGTGGCACGGCTCGGAGGAAGAGTGGCGGCAGCGGGCAGCCGCTTGTGGTTGTGCGCAGAACACGCTTTGGCCTGATGCTGCTGCGGAATCTGCGCGTGGCGCGGTCGGCCAGAGCGTGTGAGGCGCGTGAGTCGCGTGAGTGCGCGACATTTCTCCCACCGGGGATAGCGGCGGAGGCACAGCTGGATGGCAGCGGCCGTGCGGTCGGGCGGCGTGTTGGACATATCCGCTGGGAAAACTGAGCGACACGGATTGCGACGTGGGCTGCGACGCGGCAGGCGACAGAGAGTCGGTGGTACCGGCAGAGAGCACAGCATGCGAGGGGCTCGTGGCGGCGGATTCAGTTCGAGAGGCGGAATCAGCGCGCGCGTGGTGAAGGGGGGGATGCACGGGACTCGGCGTTGACGCGAATGTGCGACAGGCAGTGCTTGCGACGAGAAGATCGCGAAGGCGACACTTGGCGACCTGCTTCAGCGAGCCCGTCGCCATGGCGGGAAAGAATCTGTCAAGGGCCGACCAGCGCAGGCTGCAAGCACGGGAAGCTGCGCGCAACGGAAGCTCCTACTACGAGCATCACAAGATCCTAACCTGCTGAGTCCCTTCCCTTGCTGTGGGGGCAAGAGTGGAAGTGCCTGCTAGGCTTGCTACCTCGCTACTGCTAGCCCTGCTACTGCTGCTTCAACTATCACTATGCACGCTTACATACAGTTGTAAATCCATGGTGCATAACATGCCAATACATTAGATAACTCTCTCAGTGTAAATTCACTCCAACAGGGTCATTCTCCAATTCAAACACTTTCACAACATAAATTCTTTACCTTAATTATTGAACACACTGCTGGAACCCCCACCTTCCATTGCAACATTGTCTTTGAGAGTGCATGGAATAATGATGGATACTAAATACTGCGGCAATTTACCAGGTTGAGGCAGAGGTAGCATTGAGGCAGAGTTTGGAGGCAATGTTGATTAGCCTGACAAATGAATAATAGTTGGCAAGGAATGCAAAATGTGCCGGGCATGCACTTTCAACTCCTTATACGGTACTACACCTTTCATCCCTACTCATCCTCATCATCCTCATCATCTTCATCTGTTGAAATGCTAGGCAGAATCAATAAACAGAAAAGAGGGAGTTTCACTAGCATGCAGTTCAGTACATATAGCAAACCCCTAATTCGGGCTGTACTCGCTATAGAGTACCCCACTGCAGGCTACACAAACATCACATTCTGACACACCCCCATAGTCAAAGTGGTGTACAATCAAAACAACAAACAGGCAAAGTAGTAGTTCACAAGTATAAGCAAAGCTAGAGGCAGTCACAGAGGGCAAGTGAGGAGGAGGAGAAACTGTGAGGGCGAGAAGATGGGAGGCGACGGCTGAAGCTGCAGACACACAGGCAGCAGGAGTGCGCAGCACTGTCGCTACCAGGCTAAACCCGGACTACACGACGACAGGCGCAGCTGGCTCACTGTGCTCCCAGGAGTGCACACACTGTGGCTACCGGGCGCAGAGCCCCGGACTGTCAGAATCCCAACCACTAGACCATTGGGATAAAATGGCTTGCTAAGTAGCGGATCAGTGCGCCCATAACCACCCAGGCCAACATGCCTGTAACCCTTCCCTAGGATCAATCGGGGATCACCAGTGGACCTCTGACACCCCCCCGCACTGGGATGCCCGAAGTGCATACACCGGGATTCGAACCCGAGACCTTCGCTCTGATACCATGTCAGAATCCCAACCACTAGACCATTGGGATAAAAGGGCTTGTTAAGTAGCGGGTCAGTGCGCCCATAACCCCCCAGGCCAACATGCCTGTAACCCTTCCCTGGGATCAATCGGGGATCACCAGTGGACCTCTGACACGGATTACTCAGGCCACAGGGGGTCGTGGCTCTCTGGACTACCAGGAGTGCTCACACTGTCGCTACCGGGCGCAGAGCCCCGGACTACTCAGGCTACAGGGGGTCGTGGCTCTCTGGACTTCAGGCGCTGCGGACGACAAGTCGGTTACCTCCGGTCAACCTCCCCTAACTGTCCCACACCCCGTTCACACACTCCCTGCTGCACCTTTAGCACTGCTCACTCGCCACCCCCCTCGAACGACTCCGACGGCTCCAACACATCCACCCCCCTCAGCGGCAGCTGCAGCAGTGGGAGACGGAGGAGGAGGAGGAGAAGGGGACGGCTCACACACACAGCACCCCCATACTCTCCACCCCCAAACCCTAATCCTCGTCATCCTCAGCGATTTTTTTCTTCCCTCCTCATCATCCTCATCCTCCTCATCCTCCTCATCCTCCTCCTCCACCTCTTCCTCTTCCTCCTCATCATCCTCATCATCAAACTCGTCACCATCGCTATCACGACCACAATCCCTCTCCCGTTCCTCCGCACCAACCACCGGCTTCCAGTTCCGTCTTTCAACCATGAACCACTCCTCATCCAGCGTGCACCCCTCCATCAGCCTCCGATTCACATCACACTGTGCATCTTGTCCCGCACGCTCTTCCGCCCATTCCTAAACGACGCACTGCTCTTCCCTCCTCTCAGCCCCCTCACATGCACCACCGGCCCACCCTCCATCCTTATCCCTTTCCTCTCCTAGTACCACGTCTGCCTCGCAACACAGTACAGCGCCAGGGAGGGATACCTCGCCTTGAGATCTCCCAGCAGGGCTGGTGGCATGTCGCGGCGGGTTGGGAAGAAGAAGGTTTGCAGATTCGGGGCGTTGATGCTTGGAGGGATGCACAGACGAGAGGAAGCAAGTCTGCGTGAAGGCGTCTCTCGCTCCAACGAACCATAAACAGAGTCACCATTGTCGTCGGGCCCAACACCAACTAGCTGGTTGCCAAACGGCCCCCCATGGAAGCGAGTGAGCCCTCGATTCCTCAACCTCCACTCCATCTCCCTCGCCTCCACCTGCTCCTTCCTTCTCTGCTTTCTCGTCCACTCAGTAATCTCATTCCCATCGGCTCTCTCCACATCTTCCACTGCCATCTCCCCTTGCACCGGGTTCATCACATCGTAGTCGCTCGCCACGACAATCCCGAGGCTCTGCAGCCGCGGCCAGGGGAACCTGCAGGTCTAAGGTCGATTTCATGCCTCGCTATAAGCAGCTCCACTGTAGGTGCGAGTGCTCGCAGCCATTCCGCCCATGCAGAGGGCTGCGGCGGCGGGAGCAGTTTTATTGGGGCGTTGAGGTAAAGCGCACGGACAGAGGCAACCTTGAAAGAGGCAATATGGATCCTCTCTTCCCCAAATAGCAAGAGCTGGGTCAAGGTGAGAGGGCGGGCAGAGCGGCAGGCGAGAGTGAGGGACTGGGCACAGGCGGAGAAGGAGGTGAGGGAGTCGTGAGAAAGGGCGAGTTACAGCTTGAGCTCGTGGCTGAGGAAGCGGAAGGAGAGGCGGCGAGCCCTGGGGAACTTGAGGCACAGTAGCACGGGTCCCTTGCAGTCCTCCCCTCCCTCCTCCTCCACCTTCCACGGCTCGCAAAACAAGAATTCGTGCAGCTGAGGGGAAATGGCAGCCAGGGCTTTAAGAGAGATCCCCCTGGGGTCCACATTTTTTAGGGTTAAGCTCTGAAGGGACTGCATCCAGGGATTGGTGAGGCAGCTTCTACCCAAGCGCCAGGCTCCACGTGCGAGTGTGAGGGAGTGCAGGGAGGTGCAGAAACTGAGAAATGCCAGATTCCAGTGGCTCTGACTGTAATCCTCCTCTGTGAATTTCTCTCTGATGCTCAGACTTAGTTGCAGGGATGAGAGCGAGGAGGCGGTAGGGGAGGATGGGATGGTGAAGGGGCAGCGGACGAGTGGGATGAGGGAGGGGTGGGAGAAGGAGAGGTGGAGGGAAGGGAAGGGAAGGTGGGAGAGCGGGAAAGTAGCCAGCGCACGCTGGTGGTCCACTGGGGCTGGGCGGCTGTGAGGTGCAGACTCATGGGCGTGCCGTGTTCCTGGTGGCGGGAGGGAGGGAAAAAAGCTTGGAGTGAGCAGTAGAGCTTATCAAGATGGTTATCAAGACCAACTCCAGCACGCGCAGAAATGAGAGAGAGGGAGAGAGCACCAAGGACCATCTGAGAGTGCTAAGCCGTCACACATGGGAGTGAAGGACAGAGAGTTATGCATCTAACCTACAACTGAGAATGCAATGAAGTGTGAAGGAGCAAGACATGACAACTGCTCCTGGAAAAGGACCAACATGGAAAATGCGAGTGTGTGGAGGGGCAGCAGACGCGAGGAGAGGGCGTGGAGGGGCGGAGAACGAGTGGAGCACGCACGGAGAAGGAGGCGACGAGGTGGAGCAGCCTCTTGCTGGCGAGCGCGCAGCACAGCAGAGGCCACGAGGAGCCGTACGTTTGAGCGTTGCGCGCATGCAGTCAGCACGGCGACACCCCGGAATTCACGAACACGGGCACCGGTGCCACTCTAGCCGCGCGATTCTCAGCGCTTCGTGGGACATTGCTGCCAGTAGAACTACCAGCACCGCCGCCACCGCCGGTGCCTCTGGAGTTGGGCTCTGCTCGCTGCGCCAAGCTCCGCGCGCGGCAGTAATATCGGCCGCCCGCGGAGTGCGGAGGGGTGGCGCTGCAGGGTCGCTCCAGCAGCAGGCGGAAGATGTGGTGCCAGAGCGCTGCTGGGAGCGCGTCGATCAGGTCGTTGCCCTGTTCTGAGGATGAGCGAGATAGAGATAGGGAAAGAAAGCGGGAGAGAAATAGGGAGAGAAAGAGGGAGAGGGAGAGAATTAGGGAAAAAGAGGGAGAGGGAGAAAGAGAGGTAGAAGGAGAGATAGAGGAGCGGGAGACGAGAGGGAGAGGGAGAGCAGAAGGTTTACAGGAAGAGATGAGAACGGGAGTGTAGGGACGGGGAAGAGAACACAATTTGTGTTGCGATGCTGGAAGGGAGCGGATTTTGCTTCAAAGACTACTGGAAATGAAGGTGTGAGAATCAGAACGCTAATTTCTTGTGAGACGATGAATGAAGATGGGTAGGAGAGACTAACGGATTTAGGAAGGGATGGACGGAAACTGCCAATTGATTGATTGTGGGGAACGAGATAAAAAAAATGTGAGCAAAAGTGAAGTTCGGGTGCCTTGAGGAACGAAAATAAGAACACGGGGACTGCGTCGCGGTAAGACCAAGCTCCGCTGGGAATGTAGGTCCTTGCCTTCGGGGTCAGCGCTGTCCTGTCGCCTATCGTTCTCTCGCCTCCTCTTTTCACGTCGCTCAACTCGTCCCTCTCAGTTCGCAATTCGGATCTTCAGCATCTCCCAGCGACGATGCCATGACGATCCTGTTTAACTGGCTATGGAATCGCGCTCTCGCCTCTCGCAGTTCTCATCGCCATGGTGAAATCTGCGCGTTATTGTCAAAGTTTGCTCGCGGTAAGACCAAGCTCCGCTGGGAATGTAGGTCCTTGCCTTCGGGGTCAGCGCTGTCCTGTCGCCTATCGTTCTCTCGCCTCCTCTTTTCACGTCGCTCAACTCGTCCCTCTCAGTTCGCAATTCGGATCTTCAGCATCTCCCAGCGACGATGCCATGACGATCCTGTTTAACTGGCTATGGAATCGCGCTCTCGCCTCTCGCAGTTCTCATCGCCATGGTGAAATCTGCGCGTTATTGTCAAAGTTTGCTCGATGACGTGGTAATTTCTGCCATGTACGGGAATGGGATGGGCTCAAACATGAGGATGATAGCGTGGCTGATTTGTTTGGCTCAACAGATCTGTGAATTCGATATGAATTGCAGCTATAGCTCAAATGGTTTTTCGTGGCGGGGCGGGACACGCTTGGTGTCAGAGGGAACGCGACAAAATGCGCTGTTCTCACACATTTATGGAATAAATATTTACCAAAGCGTCGGTTACCACGGATCTGTGGCGCAATGGTAGCGCGTCTGACTCCAGATCAGAAGGTTGCGTGTTCGATTCACGTCAGGTTCAAGGCCTGCTTTTTGTACACACCAATGTGAGAACAGGCCATCTCTCTCCACCCAGCCCCCTTTCTTCCATCAGCAAGCACAGCAGGAAGTATTTGTGCTGACAGGCTGATGGTGTCTGGTTGCACCTTGTTTTGATAGCCCTGGTGTGGCACCTCCTTAGCTGGCACGTTGGCTGCCCCCACACCAAGTTGGGCTTCGGTGCATGGTGGGGAAATGCAGAGCATTGCACCACCTGCTAACTTCCTTTCGAGTGTCTGCCCTTCCTCAACACTGGTGAGGCCGGGAAGTTCTGCAGCATTTTCTGAAAGCTTGTCAAGCTTATGTCTTGTAAACTCTCAAACGCCACAAAAGATGGACCTTGGCATGACAGGCAGTGCGTGCTTTGACTGCTCATCCACTCTTGGGGGCCTCCAATAACCAGGTCTTGTTTGAATCAGAGCACGCACCCACTCAGCAGCACCTTTTGCACTCAGGTGCACAAGCTCGCACATACGGTAGGCGGCACAATTGTGATACGACTTTCAGAGGAGTGTGCAGTGCAGTCGTCATAGTGCAGTGCAGTCGTCATAGTGCAGTGCAGTCGTCATAGTGCAGTGCAGTCGTCATAGTGCAGTGCAGTCGTCATATTATTTCACATCTCAAGGATACAGCACACTCGATATCAACGATACATATGGTGTTCTAAATGGGAACAAGGGAGAGGAGGGTGGGAACTAGAGAAGTGAAAACTGAAAATGAGACTAGGTGGCAGGTCCCGTGGACCTGCCAAAAGGTGAAGGAGTTTGTCTCCTTCACAGCAAACCCCACTTCAAATCGAATCACAATCTGTAAAAAAATATTGTCATAAAATATTTCTCATATTGTGATACGAATTTCAGAGGAGTGTGCAGTGCAGTCGTCATAGGTCAAACGAGACATCAAGGGAGTGGCCGGCAACGGCCCCTCTCGATTGTGGTAAGATACCCATCGGTCGGGCTGGATCGGAGAGTGTCCTGGAGTGCACGAGAGGCGTCAACAAGCTTGCGATCGAGTTGGGTAATGTATAGTTCCTTAGCCCTGTTGCTACGCCACCGACCAAGAGCTTTGAAGAGTCAGTCCGGCACTCCGACGTCGACAGCCACAGTTGCCGCTGATTTACGGAAAGAATGGGTGCCGAGTAGATCTGGGTTAAGGCCGACGCGGGCAAAGCCGTCGCGAAACCAACTCTGCACAGTCACATATGAAGGGGAACAGTCGGAAGAGGAAGCCCCAGCACCCAGATGAAACACACGGATAAGGGGGCCGATAGAGTCCTGAGAATAGCCGGCAAGGAAAAGGAACTCTTGGACACACGAAACCGGGCAGTGGCGCGCAGAAGATGCTGCCACTGGGACCCAAGCTCCTCTGCCTGCTTGGTCAGTTTTGGAGCGAGGAATACACAGCCACATACAGTCCTTGTCAAACTCAATATGATGCTACTGGAGGGAAATCAAGTCGGAGAAGCGTAAAGGGGCCGAAAACATGAGAAGGGGGATCAGCCCTTGCTGAAATGTGGCAGGGTCGGATGACGAAAAATAGATGTCGCAGATATCGTATATTTTTTCTGGGGGTACATGCTCTTTAGCCTTAGATGGCCGGCCGCAATGACGTTGTGCATACTCCTTCACTTGGCTAGAGAGTGGCCCACGAATAGGAGACGGTTCGCCAACGAGCCAATGGGCACACGAAATGGCGGAGCATGCCAAACGCACAGCCGAAATAGGGGCGCCATTGCGGATCGAGTTTAATATGAATAACGCCGCGGTCAAGTCGCTCGCAGGAAGAAACGGAAGGGCGTGCGTAGTACAAAACGCACGATATTGCCGCCAATATGGCTCGTACGTACGAATGGTAGACTAAGCACGAAGATCGACGGTGAGCGTTAAGAGGTCTAGGAGTAGGGGACCGAGCTTGTTATCTGCGCAACGAGAAGCATTAATTATTAGTAAATATTATGCGAAGCGCGTACATAGGAGAGTTAGGAAGACCAGCCCCACTAAATGCCCAAGGATCACTTCTGACACACAAACAGTCAGCTACAGAGGCAAGACTAAGGGTTGCGGCGACACCACTAGCCCAACGATCTGAGTGCACTAGTGGCCACCAAAAAGCACTAGGCCAGCGAGGGAGAAATAGGGTGAAGGAGGTTCTAGAGCGGCGGGCGTGGGCGAGAACAGCGGGGATAAGGGGTGGTGGGGGAAATCCGTAACAATTCTTCCCCCCCCCCTAGCTAATTGAAAATGCGTCCTGCGCGAGGGCCTCTCGAGTAAACTCCAGGGAGCAATAACGAGCTAGCTGTGCATTAGCGGTTGAGGCGAACAGGTCGACGGTATGAGGCCCCCAGCGCCGCTCGAGCAGAAGGAACCAAAGACGTGCGAGAGAGTAGTCGTCGTGGAGTTCCATGTTTGACAGTGTATCCGCCTCGGTATTGAGCCCGCGCGAGATCCATTGAGGTGTAAGGCGAATCTTGTGACGCACACAAAGCTGAATGATGGCCCGACATATAAGCGTCAGCTCAACGTGACGCGAGCCCCCTTTCCTCAAAATCTAGTAGGCTGCCTGACTGTCGCTGCGCAGGAGGATGTGGGAACGCCGAATCTCGTCAGCAAAACTGGAGAGGGCCCAGAGAATTCTCGCGAGTTCACGAAGCGTGCTAGACGAGGCAACAAGATCCTGGGGTAGGCGTGATGAAAGCGAACCGACGCGACCATCGGGTGCGGAATAAGAAGCCCCCCAAGTGCTGTCGCTCGCATCCACGTACATGACGATGTCGTATAGATGTGGGTTGTGGAAGCACGAACCGTTGAACATGTCGAACTGAGAGAGCCAGAAACGCAACTCATCGATTGACTTCGCGGTCAAGAGGACTGACGCTCCCCAGGATGAATAGTCTGAGATTTGTGAAAGTAGATTGTGAGAAAAGGCGCGCGCGAGAGTGCCAAGGGCGAGCGCCATAGAGGGAAGCATGCCGGTGATGCGAGCGACACGTCGGACCGGGATGTGCCGCCCTCGTTCGTCGAGCGTGCAAGTTTGTGTGAGCTCAACCAGCAATCGCTCTTGTCGATCGACATCGACGGAAAATGAGGTTGTGCGCGTGTCCAACATGAGTCCAAAAAAACTGAGGCACTGACTTGGCTCGAGTTGTGATTTTTTTGAGTTGACAATAAATACGGCCGATGTGAGGTCGGCCAAGACGATCGCTCGATTGTGAAGGGCTTTGGCTCGAGTGGCGTTTATAAACAGGATGTCGTCAGCATATGGAATAAGCCGGATGCCCTCACTGCGCCAACGTTTTGCGAGCTGCTTGATTAATTGGGTGAAGACAAACGGCGCGGTGGCCAGTCCAAAAGGCAAGGATATGAATTGATAACGTTTGCCTTGGAGGGTGAAACCAAGGAACCGCCAGTAGGCCGGATGGATGTCTACATGATGGTATCCGACCTTCAGATCGATGGTAAATAGCCAATCGTCTTGATGCACCGCAAACGGCCATAGAAAATGGGGAGCAGCCGCATGGATCATGGAGGTGCGAGCAACCTCCATGACAAGACCAATGCGGCGCTCGGCAATCCCATTCTGCTGTGGAGAGGCCGAAAGCGTGTACGACTAGATGATGCCCTCAGCACTACAGAAGTCCTCAAGGAGGTGGGAGAAATGTTGTAATTTCATATTTTATACAACATACATAGGTTAGAATTAGATGTGTAGCACATTTATAAATTGGGGGGTTGTTTAGTGTACCCTCCAACCGCATTTTGTGGTTGGTTGGGATTGGTCCTTATCTCATCTCTCTGTTGC